>JAHBCN010000006.1:0-295000 GCA_019359885.1 Listronotus oregonensis
TTTTTCATATATTATACAGGGTATTACAAAGTTGTAGATTTAAAATGGTGGATTTTTATATGTGTTTTGGCAAACATGAATATTTTATTTTTTGAATTAAAGATATTATACAGTTTGTTTGAGAAGTTAAATATATTAGGCTTGCTTACACTATATACAGAGTATTACAAAAATTAGAGATTTAGAATAAGGACGGGATTTTTAAACATTTAAAAATTTATTGCTAAAACCAGGGGGTTTTTGTGCTTTTATGGATTTAATATACAGGATGTTTTGGGTATATCTGGCCCAAAACATGAAGGGTTAGGAAACATACTGTGGTACAAATTAGGTTTTGGTACATGGTACATGGTACTCTCCGGTTTTTATTTTTAAATATTTATAATATACAGGGTATTTAAAAAAGTAAATAAATAAGTGTAATTTATATATTATACAGGGTATTTTAAAAACGAGGATTTTTAAAAGTCATGTTTTTTTAGCAAAAGTGGGGAGATTTTAGTATTATACAGGATGTATGATATTATCGAGGGTTTATTATTTTTGTTTTTGCAAACACGGTTATTTTCCGTTTTTTAATTAGTAATTATACAGTGTGTGTAAAAGGGTAAATAAGTTGCACTTTTTCATATATTATACAGGGTATTACAAAGTTGTAGATTTAAAATGGTGGATTTTTATATGTGTTTTGGCAAACATGAATATTTTATTTTTTTGAATTATAAATATTATACAGTGTGTTTGAGAAGTTAAATATATTAGGCTTGCTTACACTATATACAGAGTATTACAAAAATTAGAGATTTAGAATAAGGACGGGATTTTTAAACTTTTAAAAATTTATTGCTAAAACAAGGGGATTTTTGTGCTTTTATGGATTTAATATACAGGATGTTTTGGGTATATCTGGCCCAAAACATGTAGGGTTAGGAAACATACTGTGGTACAAATTAGGTTTTGGTACATGGTACATGGTACTCTCCGGTTTTTATTTTTAAATATTTATAATATACAGGGTATTTAAAAAAGTAAATAAATAAGTGTATTTTATATATTATACAGGGTATTTTAAATAACGAGGATTTTTTAAAAGTCATGTTTTTTTAGCAAAAGTGGGGAGATTTTAGTATTATACAGGATGTATGATATTATGCGAGGGTTTATTATTTTTTACATAATACAGGGTATTAAAAAGTTGTAGATTGAAAATTCTTGATTTTTATATGTGTTTTGACAAACATGAATATTTTATTTTTTTAATAAATATAAATATTATACAGTGTGTTTAAAAAGTTAAATAAATTAGGCTTGCTTATATATTATACAGGGTATTACAAAAATCACCAAAAAGTTGGAGATTCTTAATAACAACGGGATTTTTTAAAATTTAATAATATGTAATACAAGGTAAATTTAGTGCTCTTGTAGATCTTATATACAGGATGTTTTGGGTATATCTGCCTAAAACATGTAGGGTTAGGACACATACTGTGGTACAAATTAGCTTTTGGTACCTGGTACATGGTACTCTGCGGTATTTCTTTTTAAATATTTATAATATACAGGGTATTTAAAGAAGTAAAAAAAATAAGTATCTTTTATGTATTATACAGGGTATTTTAATTAACGAGGATTTTTTAAAAGTCATGTTTTTTAGTAAAAGTGGAGAGATTTGTGTATTATACAGGATGTATTATATTATGCGAGGGTTTTTATCTTTTTCGCAAACACGGTTATTTTTCGTTTTTTTAATTAGTAATTATACAGTGTGTGTAAAAAGGTAAATAGGTTGAACTTTTTTACATTATACAGGGTATTACATAGTTATAGAATAAAAATGCTGGATTTTTATATGTGTTTCGGCAAACATGAATATTTTATTTTTTCAATTATAAATATTATACAGTGTGTTTGAGAAGTTAAATAAATTAGGTTTGCCTATACATTATACAGGGTATTACAAAAGTCACCAAAAATTGATTGGTTACTTTCTGTTTGTCATTATAAATTATACAGTGTGTGTAAAAAGGTAAATAAGTTGGCCTTTTTTTATACATTATACAGGGTATTATAAAGTTGTAGATGTAAAATGATGGATTTTTATATGTGTTTTGGCAAACATGAATATTTTATTTTTTTTAAATATAAATATTATACAGCGTGTTTGAGAAGTTAAATAAATTAGGCTTACCCATACATTATACAGGGTATTACAAAAGTCATCAAAAATTGGTTGGTTACTTTCTCTTTTTTGATTATAAATTATACAGAGTGTGTAAAAAGGTAAATAAGTTGGACTATTTTATACATTATACAGGGTATTACAAAAATCACCAAAAATTGGTTGGTTACTTTTTGTTTTTTAATTATAAATTATACAGTATGCGTAAAAAGGTAAATAAGTTGGCCTTTTTTTATACATTTTACAGGGTATTATAAAGTTGAAGATTTAAAATGCTGAATTTTTATATGTGTGTTGGCAAACATGAATATTTTATTTTTTCAAATATAAATATTATACAGTGTGTTTGAGAAGTTAAATAAATTAGGCTTACCCATACATTATACAGGGTATTACAAAAATCATCAAAAATTGGTTGGTTACTTTCTGTTTTTTGATTATAAATTATACAGTGTGTGTAAAAAGGTAAATAAGTTGGACTATTTAATACATTATACAGGGTATTACAAAAATCACCAAAAATTGGTTGGTTACTTTTTGTTCTTTAATTATAAATTATACAGTATGCGTAAAAAGGTAAATAAGTTGGCCTTTTTTTATACATTATACAGGGTATTATAAAGTTGTATATTTAAAATGCTAGATTTTATACGTATGTTGGCAAACATGAATATTTTATTTTTTTAAATATAAATATTATACAGTGTGTTTGAGAAGTTAAATAAATTAGGCTTACCCATACATTATACAGGGTATTACAAAAGTCACCAAAAATTGATTGGTTACTTTCTGTTTTTTGATTATAAATTATACAGAGTGTGTAAAAAGGTAAATAAGTTGGACTATTTTATACATTATACAGGGTATTACAAAAATCACCAAAAATTGGTTGGTTACATTTTGTTTTTTAATTATAAATTATACAGTATGCGTAAAAAGATAAATAGGTTGACCTTTTTTTATACATTATACAGGGTATTATAAAGTTGAAGATTTAAAATGCTGGATTTTTATACGTGTGTTGGCAAACATGAATATTTTATTTTTTCAAATATAAATATTATACAGTGTGTTTGAGAAGTTAAATAAATTAGGCTTACCCATACATTATACAGGGTATTACAAAAATCATCAAAAATTGGTTGGTTACTTTCTGTTTTTTGATTCTAAATTATACAAAGTGTGTAAAAAGGTAAATAAGTTGGACTATTTTATTCATTATACAGGATATTATAAAAATCACCAAAAATTGGTTGGTTACTTTCTGTTTTGTAATTATAAATTATACAGTAAGCGTAAAAAGTTAAATAAGTTGGCCTTTTTTTATACATTATACAGGGTATTATAAAGTTGTACATTTAAAATGCTGGATTTTTATACGTGTGTTTCCAAACATTAATATATTATTTTTTCAAATATAAATATTATACAGTGTGTTTACGAAGTAAAATAAATTAGGTTTGCCTATACATTATACAGGGCATTACAAAAGTCACCAAAAATTGATTGGTTACTTTCTGTTTGTCATTACAAATTATACAGTGTGTGTAAAAAGGTAAATAAGTTGGACTTTTTTATACATTATACAGGGTATTACAAAGTTTTAGATTTAAAATGCTGGATTTTAATATGTGTTTTGGCAAACATGAATATTTTATTTTTATATTTATAAATATTATAAAGTGAGTTTTAGAAGTTAAATAAATTAGGCTTGCTTATACATTATACAGGGTATTACAAAAATCACGAAAAAGTTGGAGATTCAGAATAAAAACGGGATTTTAAAAAATTTAAAAATTTAATGCTAAATCAAGGGGGGTTGAGTGATTTTATGGATCTAATAAACAGGATGTTTTATGTATATCTGACCCAAAACTTGTAAAGTTAGGACATATACTATGGTACAAATTATGTTTTGGTAAATATGCTTTTTTATCCCCTCCCCTGCTTTAAAATTGAAATTGCTTTTTAATTTTTAGGTGATACACTCATTTCCTTAATAAAAGGATTTTAATAAAATTAAGTATTCAGCAGTATAGATGTTTGAAAATGATTTTTTTTGTGACAAAAAAAGTTCCCCCACTTCCCCTTGCTTGCTTAATGTATCGTTTCTGGAAATCAAACAACTTGCAAAAAAAATTTTTATCTCATCTTAGATCGTAGATCGTCTTTAAGCATTTTATAAAAAGTATAAAAACAAATTTCCCCACGTTTTCTTTTGCGTGTGGAAAGTAAAACAAAAATGGTTAAAATTTGAAATGGCTGTAGAATTTTTAATTATGAAGGTATGGAAACGAAACTCCGGCAGTAGATACATATTATGGGACAGTTAATTATATACGGATTATAACATAACAAAAATGCATATAGATTGTTGCAAAAAAATTACAAGAAATCAACAATTTCTAATATATAATTTTATACAGACATTATTATTAGAACTAGAAAAAAATATTCTAAGGATTATTGTATATTTATATATAGTTTTTAAAGAAAAGTATTATTGCTATACCGGGTGTATCAAAAATGATGTACATAACAGTTTTTTAAAATTTTTAATTCGTTGTAGCAACTTTATTCACAAATATATAAAAAAAAAACAGAAATTTGGTTAAGGATATATAGGGTTATGTAGTTTATTTAGGCATATATTTTAAATAATATACAGGATTTGTTAAAAACTTGTAATTAATTTTTTTATCTTAAAAACTAATAAAATTTTGCTGGACGATGGAATTAATGTATAATTATATATAGTTACTGAAAAACATTACAATTACTACACTTTATGAGTAAAAAAATATTTATATTAAAAAAACTAAAAATGTATAAAGCCTTATTACTATTTTATTATATCTAAAAATCTAAAATAAATTATAGGATATGTATATTTTTATAATAATTAATAAATTTCCCACGAACGTCATACCGAGTGAATCAAATTGGCTTTTCATAGACCCTTAAACTTCCTTAATTTCGCACACCTATAACCATATACACCTAATTTGCATTTAGACAAAAGAGTTATATAATCCAAATTAAAGATCTTATAAAAATACACAATTTATGTTTTACAGAATTTCTTGTAGCTATTTTAGTTTTTGAGGTATTGACGTTCTTAAATTAAAAAAAAAACTATAATATCTCAAAAACAATAAAAGAATCAAAAAATTTTATATGACAGATAATTAGAATTAGAGAGAGAAATTTTTGGAGTTTTCTTATTATAAATAATTATTTTTATTTAACTAAATCTTAAATCACCCATAATTTGCAAAAAAAATCAAAAATTAAAAAAATTATAATTTTTGCCTTTTCTCCAAGGGTATACCTTGAAAAAATCCCGAAAATACGGTTTTTTGATAATAACTTGAAAAGTATTGCATCTATGCAAAAAATTTATATAATCTAAATTAAAGGTTTTGTAAAAGTAAACAATTTTTGTTATATAGATTTTTTTGTAGCTTATATAGCTTTTGAGATATTGACGTTTCAAATTTTAAAGAAAATCATTAATATCTCGAAAACTATAAAAGATACAGAAAATTCCATATAACATAAAATAAAGCTTTTTACATTGTCTATATAAAAGATTATATACATATTTGTAATACGATAAATAATAAAGAAAATATAAATAGAAATGTGTTTTTGAGCAAAAAGTTCAGTCCAAATAAGAAAAAAATGGAAAAAAATATTTACGTAATTTTTTAAGTTTTTTTGTTATAAATAATTTATTTAAGTTCTAAAATCCCAAATTACCTAAAATCTGCGAAAAAATATCAAAATAAAAAAAAAATTAATACCCATATGACGTCATAGGAATTATTTGTATGTAAAGACTTATTTAAATAATTAATATCTCAAAAACTATAACAAATATTAAAAAATGTTATGAACTAAAAATAAACACTATTAAATTTGCTAATACAAAGTTGTTAAAAGTTTTTTAATTGGACAAATAGTAAAATTAAAAACTTAACCTAAACTTTAAAGTAATCTGAAAAGTTCAATTTGATCATTAAAACTCGAAAAGTATTACATTTAAACGAAAGGGTTATATAAACTAAATAAAAGGATTTATAAAAATACACAATTTATGTTAAATATTTTTTTTTAAAGCTTTTATAGTTTCTGGGATATTGACGTTTTTTTTTTAATTATTAATTATTTAAACACATATTTTAGATATACGGAATGCATCAAACAATTGTAATTAATTTTCTTATCTTAGAAATCAAAAAATATTTAAAAATTTTGTTTTGTAAATTTAAAAAATAAGATTTGGCTGGAAAATATATATTTCTATGTAGAATTAAAAAGTATTTATTATAATTATACGGGATGTATAGAAAAAATATAATAAATTATTAAAATTATAGTTAAAAATTAAAAATCGTATAAATATTTTTTTATTTATGATATTTGGAAAAAAAAATAAAGGATATGTATTAGAGGACAGTTAATTATAGCATATTAAAAAATTATACAGAGTGTTAGAAAAAAATAATTATTTTAATTGAAAATAAAAAATAAATAAGATATATTATGGACGTTTGTTATTGTAATTGGAAAAAAATATTTATAGGTTTAATGTATAATTATATATAGTTACTTAAAAACATTACAATTACTACACTGTAGAGTCAAATATTAATTATATTAAAAAAACTTATTACTACTTTTTTATTATGTCTAAAAATCTAAAATATATTTTAAGGTATGTATATTTTTGTAACAATTATTAAAATATTCACAAACGTTATATTGAGTGTATCAAAAAAAAAAAGAAAGAATTTACTGAAGAATGATTGGTAATTTGGAAAGTTTGTTTCATCTTTTGGGACTGTCTTGGGGCGAATGTATTCCCTCTTAGTCCAAAGGAGTAAGAGATTTTAAAAATAGTCACGTTTTAAATTAACGCAAGTTTTGTGGTATATGTTGTAATTGTTTGCCATAAAAGGTTTCTGACTCAAATAGCATTTAGGGAAAGTTTTCGGTAAATGGCAACAATGTTATCCATTGTTTTTTTTTAAGTATATGGGGTTACCAAGGTTACCTCGTGGAAGATTGCATGTGACAGTGTTGCCAATGTGATAAAAAAATATGGTTATTTGTGGAATTTCCCCTACTATTTAAAATGATGATATTTGCATAAAACGGTGGACAAAGCGCACAGGGCGAATGTATTTCTTGTTACAGATTCCACTAGGCTTTAGTTAAAAAAATCTCTTTCGTAGAAACCTCAGCTTTGACCTTTTTTTAACACAGAAAACTCGACTATTTGTATGGCGGTTTTTCCAGTATAATTTTACCCCCTAAAAAATTACGTTGACGTATGCCTACGACGAAAAATTTTTAAAGCATAAGATATTATTTTATTGTGAATTGTTAATATAACTGTTCCATATTTAAACCTATAAAAAGCTTGTCAATGTACTCTAATGACTCACATAATCTGTCACGATTGAGATCTTGTCTTAGTATTTGATCCATTAAAACGTACGCTTGTGACTCACACAACCTATTAAAATTAAAAACCAAACAAATAATAAACTAAATTTGTTTTCATTCGGTTATCGTGTTATTTTTTTATTATTATTTTAAAACTTGACCCCTTAAAAAACCCGCACACCCATGAAACCCCCCACACAATCTGTTAGATTTGTGCCCTTATCTAAACAAGCTAACTAAACAGTTCTGAGAAAATATATCTACCAAAAATATAACACCTGTAAAAACTGACATCTGTTAAAAAATCTCTCAAAGTTTAACTAATAGCAAACATATTATATACGAAAAATATGATATCTGTCGAATATGCCATCTGTTAAAATTAAGTTATCTGTAAAAAAACTGAAAAAATATAATTCTCCCTAAATAAAAGGCATGTTAAAAATACGATACCAAATAAAAATGTCATGTCAAAAAAGAACACACTAACCCATTTACCTAGAAAAGTAAGTTCGCTAATTTTTTACTTATCGGCCCACGGCCGATTTTATTGATTGATTTTTGGGGCGCTGATCACGAATCTGAGCTGGGATTCTGTAAAAATATGAGGAAAGAAAAAGTCAAAATAAGGATCCTTGTTGCTCTTAAAAGTAACTCATAAGTTTGTCACTGTTTCGATAGAGATAAAGAAAAGGAATGCTAAAAAAATTGCTTACAGAATAGGGCCCCTGAAGTCAAATTTTGTCGGAAACTTCAAGTTTTTAAGTTATAATACCCAACTCAGACCTAACCTCAAAAACGCACAATTTTCCTAAAATTTCTTCTTCTTGAAACTGGCCACAGCTAAACTGAATGATTTTGTGCAGGTAGAACACCTTTATTTTACCGGATAAACTCATTTCCCCGATTATTTATTATTTAAAACTAATGAGTTTAATAAAAACCACATTCAAAAATTTTATTTTTCTATTTAAAAACAAGGAAGGAAATTATCTAGGGATTTTTAGACATATAAGTTGGTACAACTGAAAAGCGCCATATTTAAAATTTAAATTGTTTTACCAGCATTAAGTGTAAAAAAAATATCTTCAATAGAGATATTGGAAAATTTTATAAAAAGCATTTAATCCAAGTAAAAGCATTATTTTAATCTTTTGTAAAAATGCATTATGATAAGGGCGCATAGGGACTCCTGCAGGTGTTTTTATTTAAAAGTTAGATAATAATACAAGTGAGGCAGGGGCCTCTTTTCCTGAATTTGGATTTGGTAATGATGTAATTATTTAATAGGTAATTGACAATATTCTCTTTTTTAAACACAAACAAAACAAATGCAACTAATGTAAATTCCATTTTTACACAATTCAAATTGTTAAAGTAGACGCTCTTTAAAATTAAAAATATTTTTCGTTTGAAGATTCTTTTTTTTTTTGTTAAAAAATAACGACCAAAGAAAGGTAAAAATAAATGTATCCTAATAAATACTAAAAGGAAAGTTTGTGCGTTTTTGAGGTTAGGTCTGAGTAGGGTGTTAAAACTTAAAAACTAGAAATTTTCGACAAAATCTGAGTTCAGATTCGTAATCAGCGCCCCAAAAAACCCCCGTATACTAAATTTCAATAAAATCGGCCGTGGGCCCGGTAAGTAAAAAATTACCGTAATTTTATTATCGTGGCATCTTCATATTTGGTTTTAAGGTATTTTTATTTACATTCAAGTATAGTTCTTTTATTGTGCCCTTAAAAAATTGTAATAACATAAAAATACAAAAATATATTACATAATTTAAATCCAACAAAATTATTAGTTAATTACTGAATTGTTTTTTGTTTGGGTTCATTTTTAACCCTATGACATATTTAGCAAGCACACCACCAAAGCCCAAACTGGATTTAAAAGAACTTTTTCATTGCTAAAGTTTAAACTATCATTAAACCGCACAAACAAGGCAAATATCATTTGGGCCTTTCTTGCACTTGTTTCATGAGCAACGCGATATGATGACAACGATAGTGTCAAATTTATTATTTAATATTCAATAGTATTATTGCTTCTTAAAAATTTCTAGTGTAATGTTATTTTTTCTTATTTATACAGCACCAAGGAATCATTGCTTATTGTATGAACAATTATTTTATAACCGAATTACGAAATGAAACAGGTTTTGACAACCTGAATGCATAATTTAAAAAGATCTTATTTTAATATCAAATCTACCTAAGACAAAGTAAGTATTTATAGACATAAAACTAATTTAAATTGTACATGCGGCAAGAGTAGCTGAAAAAGGAAAGTATTGCTAAAGTATATTAATGCCGATGACATAATATGACGTCAGACAAGTGTAGGTTTTTAACTTAATGAAGCTGATATGAATTTATTAGGAATTTATTTAAATACCTGTTGCAGTATGTACGCAGAAATGATTAATAAGTTCTTATTTAGGAGGTGTCGAAAGTGTGAGAAGACAAATACGTACACGTACAACTTTCCAAATGAAATATATGGCAATAAATTGTCCAATTTAACATAAAACTTGATTTTGCGATAATTTTAAGAAAAAACATGTTTACGTAAGTTATCATTTTTGCCAGGATAGAGAGCATACGTTAATTTTCCAACGGTGCCGAACCAATCAGAAGGCACTATCATCAATCTGAACCGAAGGGCACTTCGTTTGGCATCGGATAAAATCGCTTCACTAGAATCCATGGGATTTTTGCTGATTTCCCGCCTATATTTCCATGCTCTTGTTCTTTTTAGAATTATTATTGGAAATTGAGCTTCGACAGCGATTTATTTATTGCCAAAGCATTTTGTTATTTATTTCAGGCCATTAGACCCGTAATATGGAACTGGAAAAGTAAGTTTATTGCTCTTATTTGATATTTCTAGGTTATGATTCAATTTAATCTAGTTTTATTTTTAGGAATAAACTGACGACTTGCCAATTTTGCAACATAGAATTTTCAAGTATATCGACTAAAAACCGACATATTAGAACAAAACACTCAGACCAAGATATAGTTTCTACATCAGAAGGATCCAAAAGAACTCAGCATATCATATGCCCAATCTGCATAAACCAAACTTCTTTTCCATTCCATACAGACTTGATTAAACATTTAAGTACTTTTCATAACCTAACTATAAAAGAATCTACTTTGTATTTTAAGAATTTTGAAGAGTTTTCAGCTTGGAGGACCCAGAGAAGTAGACTATGCTTGCCGTACAGGAAGAAAATATGCACACGGTGACGAAAAGAAAGTATATGAGTGTAACAAAAGTGATTACAAAGGTGCTTGTGTAGTGATGTATAAGGAAGTATAATTATTGTATGGTATTATTCTTTTTTAGGATTTGCCAGCACAGCTCAAAAACGTAGTGTGAAAAGGGAGGTAGTATTCATATTCATGGAACATGTCCTTCAAGAATTATGGTTAACCTTTCAGCCGAGGGTAAATATTTTTTTAATAATGTTATTACTACAGCTAATCTTTTAATTTTCTTTTAGGATCTGTGACTGTAAGGTTTGTTGAAACTCATGTGGGGCACACTGATGAACTAAGGACCAAGAGATTATCTAAAGTCGAACAAGAGACAATTGTTCAAAAATTAACTGCAGGTGTATCGAACCAAAGGATAATTGAAGATTCACGTATAATCCAAAATGATCAACTCGAGAGAAGAAACCTTGTAACGAGAGGAGATTTAGCATATCTAATCAGGAAATTTAAAATTGATAATAGGAGAGATGCAGATGACATGATAGCTACGGCATTGAAAATTGAAGAATGGAACAGACAAGAAAAATCTGATTGTAAATAAATAAATAAAATATACAGGATGTTTCTTAATAACATGCTAATATTTAATGGGGTGATTTTTGGGACTCATTTTAAGAAAAAACTTCATATGAATGTATGTCCTAAACGTCTTCTTTTTTGAGATACAGGGTGTTAAAATTTTAAGAAAAAAATAATTTATTGTCATTTTCATACCACTTTAAATATTTTTATGAAAATTGCTGTACGGCGTTTATGCATTAAAATTTTTTAACCTAAGAAACATTTTGAAGAAATTATTGTTCAAAGTTACATAAATCGTTTTTTCTCGTAATTGGTCCAGTGAGATGCAAATAAGTGAATTTATTTTTTTTATGGGAAAACGCTGAATCGTACGAAAAAAAGTCAAGTAACCAAATTTGTTTTAAATTGACCGAGGACTCCAAAAATAATTTTTATTTTAAGAGAAAGCAGTGGCGGACTACTTTTTCCTTCAAAAATATCTAGTCAGAGTCCAGTACGGACGCCACTGTTGGAAATAAAAAAATGTTTCTTAGGTCAAAAAATGCTCTTTAATGCATAAACGCCGTACACCAATTTTCATAAAAATATTTAAAGCGGTATGAAAATGACAATAAAAAAATTATTTTTTCTTAAAATTTTAACACCCTGTATCTCAAAAGATAAGACGTTTAGGACATATATTCATATGAAGTTTTTTCTTAAAATGAGTCCAAGAATCACCCCTTAAATATTAGCATGTTATTAGAAACACCCTGTATAGGGCACTATAACAATAAAAGCTGAATTATAAAATTTAATATGTATAATATCATTTATTTATATTTCTATTTACCCTAAAAAATTAATAAAATAGTATAAACACATACACATTGTAACTTTTATTTTAAAACTTATACAATAATCTACAATACCTAAATAATAATTAATTATTCTAATCACATAGTCAAACTAAAGGATCTTAAAATTCATTCACCAATCTATCAAGAAAATAAATGCCTCGAGTGGTCGATTTACAGTTTAAACTTGGCGCCATTGTCATAACTGGCTGCCGCGTTCTCATTGGCCGGCACCGTTGGAAAATTAACGTATGCTAGGATAGAGGCCTGTACGAAGAAAAAGGATACTGCTGGTAATAAATTCTATTAGAGTTGACAAGTACTTTTTATTGTAAAAATCTTGGAATTTCTTTAAATGTTTTCATAAAATAACAAATGAAAATCTAGGACCGCTGACACTTTAAATACTGTTTATCTTAATAAAAGTTTTAAATTATGTAATTAATAATAATTATACTTTGTAAAAAAGAAATGCATATACAAAAGTTGAATTTATTCTTGTTTCGTACACCTTAAAAATTTCCCCCAAATATTCTTATTTCGTACACAAAATTAATTATTCAGTTTACGACATCTCGTTTCGTACACCAAAAACTGAGGTAGGTTCCGGTCTTTGATGGTTCATAAAATATGGTAAAATAAATTAAAACTAATTTCATAACTAAATATCAAAATATTTCTTGCTCACATAAAATATTTATCTGAATAATAGTATAAAATAATCTAATAATAATATATGTTTTAACTATCTACCTTAAGGGAAAAGTTTACTGTTCATACTTTTAGTGATTGATCACGTCTGAATATAATTGGGGAAATAAAAAGCCGCTCTAACTAACTAGAACTAACCATGACCGACTAGAACTGAGAGCTTTTGAATTTGTCTGAATTATCCCTTAGGTTGATTAAGCCACGGCAGACTTGCGGCCTAAACGGAAAAGTTTACTGTTTCTATTTTTAGTGATTTATCACGTCTAAAATATAATTGGGGAAAATAAAAAGCCGCTTTAACTAACCAGATCTAACCATGACCGAGCAGAGCTGAGGGCTTTTGAATTTGTTTAAATTATACCTACGTAGAATTTATTAACAAAATTTTAATAATTTTTAATACGGTATTTATTTGGTTGGTTATTTGGGTCGTCACAATGGTTGGTGAACTAAACGAGAAGCGAAAACTTTATATTTTTTTAATACCAGTACCTATCTACTTGTCAAGTTATGTAAAAAATCGTAAAAAAATAGTTCTGAAGATTTTTAAAAAATTATAAAAAGGTCAATATTGGGTTACAGAAATAAAATTGTAATAATGCACTACGGTCTTATAGCTTTTTTGCTACCATAAAATATTTTTAATCTACGACCCCAAATTAATATATTTACGTCAATGAATCGCAGGATTAGGGTTGACTTTAAATTTAATTTAATAATGTTAAATGCAAAATTAAACTAACTAAATATGAATGCCTATTTATTGTCAATTAATTTATTTATAATAATATTTTAATTAAATTGTAGTTTCTGAGGTGGGCACCAAATATTCTGAAGAGCGTGTCCACCACTGCTCAATGTTGGCTATGCCAATGCCAGGGTTTGAGGAGGACAGACGTGCCACTTAGCTAACGGCGTATAACTTTAAAAACATAACGATTCTATTTTGCATTATAATTAAATCAGGAGCCACACATAATTTCGATAATACTATTTAAATTTTACACCAAATAAATAAATTCTGAAATTTAAACTATTTAAAAAGCACTAAATAAACATAAAAAACAGGTATTTTTTAAATTATAATGTGGTTTTAAATGGTTCTCTTTTGCTAAACTTATAATAACCTTCGTGGAAATTCTACTGGTAATTTTAAATTTAATTTAGTACTTATATATTATAAATTTAAACACATGACAAAAAAATCAGATTTTTTGTCACGTGTTCTATCAGCAGATCCTCTGCTGCGAGACCAAAAGCAACATTTAAAAAAATATATAGTCGTACTTACATTTTACGGTAGTTTTATTTAGTAAAGCGCGCTTGGTATGACGGTACGGATTCATTTTATCAACAATAAAATACAAAGACTGATACTAATTTAACTCTTTTTTCAAGTCTTTTTACAAATTATAAAAATTAAATTTAATAGAACAATAGGAATTTAATTGAGGTGGGCGCTTTAATTGTACATTAAATAATGGTATCTAACAAAAAATGTTATTCGAATTGGCGGCGTCTTTATTCAATTAATTCGTTGTGGCAGTAATTATTTCTCAAGGCAAATGGTAATGCATTAATGTCTAATTACCTAGGCATGTTTATAATAAACAAATAAGTCTGCGTATAAATAAATTATAATTGTCTTCCAACTCAAGCATAAGATGGACATAAGTATATAGTATTTATGTCTTGGATCAATACTTTTTAAATAATATTAAATCTTTATACAAAAACCATTATTATAAACTTTGATGCCAATGCACATTATTTTATATATATATATATATATATATATATATATATATATATATATATATATATATATATATATATATATATATATATATATATATATATATATATATATATATATATACATATATATATATGTATATATATATAATTTGCTAATGTGGATATATTTATATGAAGGTAGGTATATATAATTATTTGTCTGTCCACGTGATTCTGAAGTTATGGCTTGAGCTAAAGTCATGAAATTTGGCACAGTGGTAGTCTTTAGCAGTGGCTAGAACCTAACGAAGCCCGTTTTTTGAATTTCGCCCCCGGGACAAAAATAGGAGCAAAAAACGTCAAACGAATTTACAACCCGTCATGCATAACAAGCTTTTCATGAGTTCTACTGAGATTTCCTTGGGTTTCTAGACTATCACGAGGAAAACTACGACAATTTTACCAAAGAGCCTATTCTTACTTTTATTTCAAAATTGGGCTTAGAAAACTGCATAGGTTTAGTACTGATACCTGTAGCATAATGATGTCAGATCAAAAGGGAACAGTTTCGATATTGCAAAAGTCATTGAAAAACGCAATAAAGTGTCCCTGTTATAATCATTGTTTAAATTTATCCCTTTCTAAATCGAGCTATGTACAGAGCATTAGAAAATGTGTGGGTCTAATAAAAGAAGTGATCAACTTTTTTAAGGCACCTCCTAAAAGACAGAAAGTACTGGAATATACAAATAATAAAGAACTGATAAGTCTTTGTAAAACAAGATGGTCTGAACGACACGAGTCTATCTTCAGATTTAAAATATGTTTTGAAAAAATTGCTGAAAGCTTGGAGTTAATAGCAGACTGGAAAGACAAAGAAAGTTCTTCCAAAGCTCGCATATTTTTAGATGCTTTGTTAAACACGACATTTTTAACGTCTTTGTACTATTTGTCTTATTTTTTAAGTTTAACAATTAATTTAAGTAAACTTCTGCAATGTAAGAATATAGATAAAAATATGGCCAATGCCCTAGTTAAAAATATAACCTCGGTTATTAATGATAAAAGGGAAAACGCAGAATCGTGTTTTGAGAAGGATTCAAAGAAGTGAAAGAACTTCATGAAAAAATGAACTTGGCTGTCTTAATACCTAGAACTACAGGACGGCAAATAAATCGTTTCAACGTTGGTTCTTCAGATGCCCAAGAGTACTTCAGACGAAGTATTTTTATTCCACTGTTAGATAAAATAATATCAGATATTACTTTTCATTTCCACGAAGAAGTTTATAACATGTTATCCATTAACAGTTTAATTCCATTAAGTTTTTTCAATATGTCAGATATTGAGTTAAAATCTTTTGAGCAAAACTTGGTTAATTACTTATCCAAATTCAAAAATGAAAGTAACGACATAATTTTGATGCTGGTTAAAACTGAGTTAGAACTATGGTTTAAAAAATGGAAAAACGAAACAAATATCCCAGATTTTGTAATTTCAACTCTTAAAATGTGTGATAAACAGTTATACCCCTATGTTTATTAAGCATTATATTTTGTATGTACTATGCCAGTGAGCAACTCGGAGAGAAGTTTTTTTGCACTAAAAAGATTGAAAACGTGGTTAAGGGCATCTATGAGTCCAGAAAGATTAGTTGGTCTAGCGCTTTTACATGTGAATAGAGACATACCAATAAAAACAAATTACATTGTGGACAGATTTGCAAAAATGAAAAAAAGACATCTGTATTTTATACTATAGTTGGTGTTTAATACTTGATTTCAATAAAGCGGTTTTCTTTTAAAAGTTCTGTTGAACAAAAAATTGTCAATTTAAAAATGGTAATTTGGGATTAAGTTCTTCTTTGTTTCGTTCATAATGTAACAAAAATATATTGGTACATATGTATGTATATTCTATAATAAGTTACTTTATGTCTGAATACATGTTTGCCATGTAATTAAAGTTTGACTTACTTAGTGCACAGTGTTATTTTTCAATTATTAATAACTTCGCAAATACAAAGCTCCTTGTTATGGTAAATTATATTTAATTGTTACTATATTTTTATATTGCATCTATACTTTGGATACTAAAAACTAAGAAACTTAACAGGCGAAATATATATGGAAGAAAAGTGTTATTATTATTATATAGTTATTTTTGTATCGAGTGGCTATAAAATGATGAGGTTTTCAGGACGAATTTGTTGTTTCCGCATGAGACGTCACCTGAGTTCGGAATAGCAAATGAGTCCGAAGAACCTATTTTGGATGCGTGCTACAAACAATTTTTTCTGTTTAAGTTTATGAAAAATGTGTGCACACATTATAAATGAACATATTAGCATCATTAAATACTTTGACCATGATTTTGACTCAATAACAATAGGATTATTTTCCAGCAAATAACAGTCTATGTAAGAAAGTTGTTTTTTCCGATACTAAAATTACCCCTCCCAGAAAAAAATATTATCGACGCCCTTGGCTTAAACGTTATAGTTTTCAAGATATAAAAGTAATCTGTAAAAACAATGAAAAATTTCAAACTTCAGAAAAAATGTATTTCCGCCGAAACGTATTTGTAATACACCGCTAGAAAATTCCTTTTAATTTTTCTGTTTGTTTTGTTTGAGTTTCATAGCTACTAATTAACATTTGTAACACAAACTATTAAACAATTAACGGTTTTGAAAGCATAAACCGAGCCATTTGGGCAAATTCAAAGATGTTAAGGTTTTCTCCAATGTATTTTTACTCGCCGAATCGAATGCAGCTGTTTATGAAATCGTAATTTTTTTCCTTTTTTATACAAACATTTTTTTTGGAAAAATTGTCGTTTGGGAAGTAGCTTAAAATATTGCGAAATAATACAGTTAGTATCACAAGAGAATGCAGCTAGATTAAAACCTCTAAAAGCAGCCCCTAATTTTTATTAACTAATTATTGCAAAATTTAATGTGTTTTATAAGAGTAGCTCGCAATTATGCGATAAATATGGCAAATGGGTTATTTTCAGTGGCTGAATCGAATACAACTAATATTGAACCCTTATTTAAAAAAAAGGCAATAGTAAGTTAATAAATATTAGGGGTGCATTGTAGGGGTTTTGAATCTAGCTGTAGTCGAATTAACGAAAAAAAAACTTAAAAACGACTAACGCTTCTTATATTTATACAATATATACTCCACACATTCTGAGGCAACTGAATGCATGCCGCTACGTACTGTCTAGCACTATAACTCGGTCGACTGGGATGGTCTAAGAGATTTCTTTGCCACCTGCTCTTGGGATCCTATTTTTTTTCACGTACGAACTTTCCGAAATTCGTAAACAAATTACCGAAACAATTCAACTGGGCCTTGAGACCTATATTCCTCATACCAAAAAAGACTCCAAATCTTCAAATCACAAACCGTGGTTTTCTAAATCTTGTGACAAAGCCAGACACTTAAAAACTTAAGCTCACAAAAAGTTTTTTCAAAACCCTAGTCTCGAAAATGGACAGGCTAGCATCCAAGCAAGAAATCAATATAATCAAAATATCTCAGAAGCTAAAGACCGTTTTAACAATCGGATAAAAGATTGCTCGAATGGCAGTTGGCAGTAAATCCTTCTGGTGCTAAAAACATTACTTAAAACCTTTGTAAAAATTAATTTCCTCCTCTTACTTTTAAAGGTAAAATTATTAATACCCCTAAAGGAAAAGCCGAACTATTTGCCAAACAATTTGCTGCCAATTCTACCCTTGATCCCACCGTTAATCTTCCTCTTCCAACAGTTGCCTCTGTTCCTCATAAAATCTACGATATTAAAATCTTATCCAGTTTAATGCATCCAAGACACAGTCATGTTTGCTGTCGCGAAAAGTCTGCCAATGCTCATCCGCTACATACGAACGGCTAAGTTTTGTAGAACATTCAATTTATTCAATCTTGATGGAGTTACTTTTGAGAATAACCTTAAGTGACATAAGCACATTACATTTTAACGGGAAATCAAAAAAGAAAAAACAAAGTGTAAGATGACAAAGAAAAAACCATTCTTATAACCCTTGTAAATGCATCTTGTCTGCCTTCAATACGATTTTTAAAATTGTTTAAAATATGATGATATAATATAAAAAAGCAAATATAAAACTATCCTAAATACAATAATAATGTATTGGATGGACGCCTACAGTGAGCTTCGATGCAGAAAGTATTTTAAGGCCTAGAAACTAGATAATAATATGACAAGGTTATGTGCAGAATTCAATAGATATTTACAGAGTGCAAAATAAAAATTAAGGCCTAAAAAATACACGTTGATAATGGGGCTCAGAAAGTAAATGCTATGCAAAACGAAATTTTGTTAAATTTGATTACTTTGAAAATAATTTACACAAATAATCAATAACAGAGCACCAAAATGATCAACTTTTTATATTTTACCCCTTTTTGAATTTTGTTACTAATAAGTTTTAAAAAAGAATCAAAAGGTAACTCTGAACACATGTAATACATGTATATTAGACACATTAAATAACTTTTTGAATAATTAACAATAAATATTATTTACCCATTAAAATATTTTGAAAATTAACAACATATACAAATTTTAATAATAAAGGTAAATAATTATTATATTGATGTCACTTTAATAAAAATCTAAAATTAATGGTATCCCCGAGGCTTCACATAACCTTAACATTAACTCCTCGTGTGTGATTCTTCATTTAGACTGGTTTTGTCCTTGGAGAATTCTACAACGTAGCTAGGAGTAGTAAAGACTTAATAATAAGGTAAGTCCTTATAATGGACCTTTCTTATATGACATTAAAAATATGATAAAAATTGGGGACCATATCTTTAATATACCTACTTTTAAAATATAGCGACAGTTGAAGGAAAAAGGTAAGTAAACATAACTCTGTAAATTATTCCAAAAACAGCACTACAAAAATAATCAATTTGTTATATTTTTTTAAAACTTGGTGGATCATTTTCTTAAGATTTAACATTAAAAGATCCCCAGATTAGGTGTGATTATGCGATATTGCAACAGGGGTGGAAATTATTTAACGTTGAGTACCTACATCTAAGAGGTCGTACAGAAAACTTAACGTTTTAGGAGTTTTACGGAGATTAAAAATCAAAATTTGAAATAAATTTAGGATAAAGTTTTGCGAAATGGGTTCGATAGGGCTATATTTTTACTTTATGGACAGGACAAAACGCTTCCTTTTTGTCCTGTCCATAAAGTAAAAATCTAGCCCTAAGTGTGTTGTTATGAAAGTTTTTGTGTGCGTGATATGTTAAGAGAGAGATAAGTAGGATTGTATGCATATCTGTTTTTGACACGAAATTTGCAGATCTTCTCTGTAGGCACTGTTTTAGAGTATCTATATGCAAGTTTTGGTATCAACAGACTTCTGAAAGTTTAATTTTGGCATATTTAAAGTGAATTTTGGTTGCTTTATACCAGGTAATCATGCCGTAAGTAGTGCTTGGTCGAATAATTTGTATACAGGTTAAAAGTTTGTCAAAGGGAAAAACTTCGCGGGCTAAAAGTGGCTGGAGCATATCAATTTTTTTACTGCAAATGTTTTTTTATATTTAATATGTAGGAGCTGAGATTGTTTTTTTCTAACAATAATGCCAAAGAATATAAAGGTTATAACATTATTATTAATCCTTTTTACTACAGATTGTACCTTGGTAAGTACTAAAAATTATTATATTATAAAAATAAAAATAACAGAGTATTGTTTTTCTTAACAAACTTTTTAAAACTGTAATTTTTGTGCACTAGAATATTACATCCATATAACACTTTATTTTAGTAGTTTTATACATATTTACGCTATTTACCAAAATATCAAACATAAATTGAAACGTTACAGGTTAACAGGTATGTCCATATTATGGGACAAAAGTTTTCAAGACAGGGTGACGGGTTTTTCAAAAGAATATTTTTATTTATAGTTGTATAAGTGATCTACTCCTATTTTTATCATATTATATAATAATAGATGTATCAAATTCGATGGCTAACTTGATTCGTCTTGCAAGTACTGGGTGTTTTTCAAATTTTGACGGTTTCAGCAAGCCTCTGTATCTCGGTTGTTAATAAGGATAGTAAAAAATGAAAAGAGCAAGTTTGTGTAGAACTCTATGTAGAATCCAGTTACAGTTTTAAAGATATAATGCGAAGGTGCTTTTTTTTTAAAGGGACACCCTCTATTATACTACGCTATTTGGTTTAAAATAATATTTCCTCATTATTTATAATATACATTTATATATTTATTTCATAAAAAAAGTTATTTGTGAAAAAAAAATTACATATTTTGCACTCCTTGCATACATTTTTATTTTTAATTATTATTTATACTTTTATTTATTTGTCATTAAATTATCTATTTTTTAAACGATCCATAGGCAACTAGTTTTTTTGTTTGGTATTTTAAAAGTTGTAATGCTTGGCTGCTTTTGTTCCGGATATCTAGCTAAACACATTTGTAAAACATCTGCCCTTTGTTCCCACTCTTAATATAACATTTAATAATATTTTATATTTAAAAGTTTTAAACATCATTTCATTTAAACCAAAATTTAAAAATACAAAAACTTAGCAGTATGTTATTCTTATTTTTTGCCGAAATATTAAGCCAACTTCCATTCATACCAAAACAAAGTATTTAGCTAATAGAAATTTAGATTGATTAATTAAAAGGGTCCACTAGCTTAATATTATTTAACATTTTTATACAAGTGATCAACTTAAGAATTGTTAGGTTTATTATTTTTTTTATACAAGGAGTGCAAATTTTAAATCTTAAGAGAAAAACAATAGTCAAATGATTGATATACAGGGTGTCCCAACCGTAAGTGATAAAAAAGTAATTAAGTACGCCATTGGATTCTACGTAAAATTCGACACAAACATGTTATTTACCATTTTTTCTATTTTTATTAACAATCGAGATACAAAGGTGTACTGAAATCGTCAAAATTTGAAAAACGCCCTGTATCTCCGAAACGAATCAACTTGGCAGCTATCTTTTTTAACCGTTGAAGTTTTTTCGAAAATCGAAATCGAGAACGTGTCATCAGATTTGCTCTATCTCTTGTGGCTTCCATCCATCACAAACCTATATTTCTATATATTTTATTTTTGATCTTCATTTTATTTTTACTCTTAATTCGTAAGCAGGGCCGGATTTAACTTTTTGCCCATAGGCTAATATATTTTTGCCGCCCTAATATGTCAATATTTTTTGGATATTATGACGAAAAATTTAGCATTTAAAGAATGTAAACTTTACTAGTAATTCTTATAAAATTTAATAAACAAAAACAAAAGTAAAACATACAGAAAATTAAATAACAATATTTTAAAACAAACAAATTTCATAATATAAAAACAAAATATAAATTAAAATGTTAAAACAAATAAGTCTTCTTTTTGAACTATGTACTATTTAATCAAAGGCAAAACCCTATACTAACATTTTTCTTTAAACCTTTTTTTCTGCAAAGCATTAATTATTTCATTAAAATCTATGATTACATTTTTTAAAAATTAATCGTAAATTTGCCGCCCTAGGCTTCAGCCTATTCAGCCTTTGCGTAAATCCACCCCTGTTCGTAAGTCTGTAATACTTCTGTAACATTTAAAGAATATTTAAATTTTGTTTCCGTGATTTTATTAATTTTGATTCTGCATTGGCATCAATGTATTAAAAAGAATTCTCACCAATGATTTAATTTGAAATCTGCAAAGAATCAAATATATTTTTTTTTGGTTTAGTTTTCTTCGAAATTCGGAAAGTAAGTGTAGATTGGTTAAAATTAGACATGATTTTAAGATCCGTTTTTTTAGAATGTAACAGATACACACAATGTCATAATAAGTACGTATGGAGCCAGGTACTTAAAAAAATGTTTTGTTTTAAATATAATTAATACATATTCTCATAGTTGAGATATCTACTTCAATTAGAACAATAATAATAATTTAACCACGTCAAAACTACATTGTATATTTTATCATTTAATCTTTTTACTTTTGATATATGAAATCACTGAAATCAAATATTTGATTAAGAGTTATTTTTATATAAACCGAAAAACAATGGGCTTATTCAAAAAAAAAAAAAAACAAAATTCATTTAACATTTAACCCTAGTCGTACAAGGTCAGTCCCAAACTAATATCGTGTTTTAGCTTACAACTGACTGTTGGTAGTGATCACCCATTTAAAATCCGTTTCAGTAATATTTTAGTTAAACATATATTAATTTATGAATATATTATGCAAGGAACTATTGGTAGGCTTTACCAATAGCCGATATTCGGCTAAACTGTTTTTGAGCTGAGTTAAATAGAGTTTAATTTTTTGTTAAATGTTTTTACCTTTATCATTTTTAGTCGTTTAGTATACAAAAGTTTTGTTTTAAATTTTTAATCTGGTATGCAATTTTAAAGATACTGGTAAATCAATATGAAAGTGACTAAAATATATACAACTTGTCGATAAAAAGGTATACTTCTCAAAATTAAATTATGACTGGTAACTTGATTACAAGAGTTTCTTTCAAAGATCTTTGATGATGAGAAAGACTAAATTAATAATCTTAAATTACTACGGACGTTAGTACCCAAATTACAATGAGTGGCTTAAATTCGTTCACTGGCAAATGGTGATTCTTGATAAAAAATTGGTTGTCAGTAGAAAATTTTGGTATGAAAAAAGCAAGAAAGGTGCAGGGTTATTTTAATAATCATTTATTATAATAAAAATATATATTTTTTAAAAAGTCAAAAATACTTTTGTTTTATTTCTACCATTGTGTGTAAAAATAAAAAAATATATTTAGGTATAATTTTGTTTTTGTAATCTAATGGACTGTGCTCCCTGTACTCACGAGTATTGTATAGACGGGACTAATATTGTAAGATCCCACCGCTTGATTTCTACGTTCATCGGTTTTTTAATCGAAATACAACTTTTATAGTTATATTTATAATGTATCTTGATGAATTTCTTATACATTATAGCTATTGTTTTTCTACTCGATGGTATGGGTGCCTATGTAAAAATGGCCGCAAATAGTAGTTGCCAACTGTTAAAGAAACCTAAGAATAAGACAAAGTAAACACATCATAGCGTCCATCAGAAAAGCACGTACTATACCAGCTCTCCAGCTCGTTTACAATTGCAGTCCCACTTATTTACATAAATAATATAAAAAAATCAAAAAATAAATATTCTTCTATTTTTAATTTTGTAGGGTTTGACAGTGGATTTTATCAAGAACAGCATAAAATGCATAAAAATAAATATTGCAATTAGTTTTATGTGTTTAAAGACCTAAAAATTGCCAATCCTTTAGGTTTTTTAATAAAATTCTGGAATGTTTTTTGACTTTCCCTACAATATTATCCTTAACCCTGGTAAAACACAGAGAAATTAAAAAAAAACATATAAATTTAAAAATAAATTTATTTAGTTTTTTTATAAATACAAAATTTACAAAAATATTTTTTCAGAATTTTTTATTGCTAAAAAGTATAAAATATATTTATTGTATAATTTTTTATAAATATTAAATAAAATATTATTATTTCTTTTATTTTTTGTCAATACAAAATTGAAAAATAGTTTTTTTATGGTTTATAATTTAATTAGAAATTTATTTTAAAAAAATATACAGATTAAATAAAATTCCCAAAATAAAGCTCTTATAGAAAAAAAAAATATGTAAATTTTTTAAAATCTTTTCATTAGATATATATTTTTTTAAATAATTATTTTCTAAATTTAATTATTCCAATAATAAATAATATGTTTTTTAATATTCATTTTGTGCATAAATAAGGTTTTATGCTTTTTAAGTATAAAATTGAATTATGAATATTTTTTCATCCTCCTTTTTTTTTAATTACTGTTTCATATGCGTTAGGAAAAAAAATAGGAAGATATGGCCAAAAAATTTTCAAATATAAATTTTATCAAAAAACTTAGAGCAATGTCAGTTTTTAAATTTTTAAACACAATACGAATTGAAATATGTTAAATCCCACAAAACAAAAAAAAAAATAAAAAAATATTATTATTTTTTTAACTTTCTATACATGAAAATAAGTGAAACTGCAGTTGTAAACAAGCTGGGGAGCTGATAGAGTGCATCCTTGTCTGATGGACGCTGTGGTGCGTCACCTTGCAACCATATTCCATCATAAGGACAAAAATTAGCTTTAATTTATTAATATACACATTATGAAAGTAGAAAGTCTACGAAGTTATACCTGTGTTTACATCTGGCTCGCATTAGGTTGCGGACAAGGGAAAAAAGGCAACCCCAACTTCCTATGTCCTTAATATACCTAATATCTATCTCTTTCAAATAAATTATATTTTATCCATAAAACAAGTACACGTAATTGTTAAATCAAAAATTATTTAAAAAAACTAATTAAAATTAGTTGCGGCCATATTTTGATAAGCAACCTTGCGGATCCGTATTAGTTTATTTATAATTAACTATAAAAATTGTATTTCGTTTAAAAACAGATGAACGTAAAAATCAACCGGTGGGATCTTGGACTATAAGGGCTCTGTTCCGCGGCTGGATTATCATGAAGTTATCAACGATAATATTTTATTAGGTGTATAATTTATTACTATTTGACTATTTTAATGTTTGTATTTACGTCAAAACTATTACGTTTTATCATTTAGGTAATTTAATTGCATGGTCCAATAAATACCATCTGCTTTTATTTTTATACAAAAGAGCAGTGTTGCAAAGAAAACTAAAAATAATTATTTTTAAAGACGGTAATTTAATATTATAAAAATATGTTTAGGAGATACTGGTAACAGTTTTGCGGAAATTGGAGTATTTACCTAATTTTTATGTATGCGAAAGATTATCTTTATTGCTTGTCTTACAGCAAAAATGACCTGGTCCTATATCAGTAAACTGTATTATCACCTTTGTTTCTGTATCTTCTAATACAAGAGAATAAATTAATTTCGGACAAAAGCCAGAATTAAGATAACAATACACCCTTTATTGTAGAGATAAAATGTGTTAAACCAATTTTTGTTAAAACAATAAAGGAGATTTTCAGGTTTCGTCATTAAAAAAATAAAAGGAAATTATATGTGTTCTTGCATACAGAGCTGTCGCAATTACTTTTAAAAAGTAATTCAATTACAGTTACCAATTATTCTTCTAAGTAGTAGTAAATTACGATTACCAATTACTAGCATGTTCGTTAAAATTAATTTAATTATCAATTAAAACTAAGAATAATTGAATGCTTTAGCAATTACTCTATTTAAATTACCACATTTAATTCAACTCTCTTTTGGTAATTGAATTACCTAATGAAATCGAACTACCGTTATGTCGTTAAATTTGCATATTATATTTAATTACTTTTCATTCTCTCAATTACATTTGGAAACTAAATTACTCCAGAAATATTAGAAGAACTACCACACCAATAACCAGTACCTGTAATAATAAAAAATACCTATCTTTGTTTGGATAATAAAAGAAAACAAACAACAAAAAAATAGGCAAACAAACGGTGGCGGTGAACATTAATCGAAAATACTAAACCGGCGCGGAGGCGGCGTTCCCCAGATTTAAAGCGGACCGCCGTGTTTCAAGATGCTCTTTCTGGCTGGCCGAAATTCCGGCAGTTTTTCTCCATAAAGAAAGGTAATCGAATTTTTCGTAGTAATTTAATTATTTTTTAGGTAATTGAATTAATTCCTAAGTAATTCAATTACTTTATAAGTAATCGAATTACTTTCTAAGTAGGTAATTGAATTACTTGGGATTTGTGAAAATAAAATACCAATTACGATTACATTATCCAATTAATTGATAATCCAAATACAACTACCTTTTCCAAAAAGTAATTGAATTAAAGTAATCCATTACTGAGAGGTAATTAAATACAATTTTTCAATTATTTTAATTTAATTACCGACAGCTCTGCTTGCATTTGACATATGTTATTTTCCTCGCCTGCGTATGGTTTGACAACCTTATGCTAAATAAATACAAAAATCTTTAATTCTACAGTTAATTAGTTTACACTTTAGTGCCTTTACCTATTAAGGCAACAACGTATTTAAGTTTAAAAAATTAAAAATTACTCTGAAATTGTTCATTTAAGTGTGGCTAGGTGTTTAAAAAAAAAAACGATTTCATATTTTTTTCTTTTTTAGATATAATAACACTCGTAATAACATGTCTGATGAAATTAATGTATAGTTTGGGTCCACTTATAAGCAAAATATAAAAATAGATGCGGTTAATGGTAGATAAATAATTAAAAATTTGGGCATTATATATATATATATATATATATATATATATATATATATATATATATATATATATATATTTATTCGAAGACACATTTTAGTAACCAATATAGCAAATCAGCTCATTAAACAGTATAATTATGTATCTAAAAGAATTTTAAGAATAAAAACAAATAACTGTTCTTATTAAAGTTCTCACGGTAGTTAAATATATTCCTCAAACACTGGCAGTTTTAATTATAAAGTAACATAATTAATTAATATGGTAATTGTTAGGTTATTCGCAGAGCTACCTATCTTGTTTTAAACTTCATCAGATTGTTTATATTTTATTGTCTGAAAACAGTTCCATATATAGTCGAGTTATTTTAATGTATGTTTTTATAGTTTTTATATACTTTGTACACCCTACACCACGGTGAAGAAAAATAGAAAATTATTATTAAAGAATGGGTAGCAAAATTGTTATTATAGTACTATTAACGTACACAAAATCATTTATTAATACCCTTGCTCATTAAACAGCTTTTATTATGAAGTTAAAAATTAGGGATTTTGCACAAATGATTAGACCACTATTTTTAAAATTATAATTAGTCAGTATACAAGTGTGTTTTTACCTGTAACGTTGCGTTTTGAAGGATTTTTATGCACTTATTCATCTATGTAATCAACATATATCTTAAGGGATCTGAAATATATCCTTTGAAACTCTCTATGATGTGACCTATATTTGACTTCTTTCGATATACATCATTAAATGACATCATAATGGAGCCGTTAAACCAGTTTTATGGGATTATATTCGCCAATAACGTTACCCCAAGTATTACTTTTAACAAGGGGTCTGAACAAGATTATATTTCTTTTAAAAGCTACCCTTAAAATAAATATACCCTGACTTTAAAAAGTACAGAGCGTGATATCAGCTTACATAGAAGAGTTATGTTTGGTTGGATTTAACCTTATTAGTTTGTTTATGTACAGAATAAATTTAACAAAAGAAAATAATCTTTAAAAAAAAATGTTCCTTTAACAGTTTAAAAAAGCTAGATAAATGCCGAAAAAAAATTCTTGACATTATTGCTAAAAATGGGAAACTTGGAGAAAATTTACATTTACAGAGCAGAAGATACCTTCGCAATCAGTACCTTACCCATAATTCTAACCCCCTAGACCTTTTTCTTACTTCCAACCCTAAACTTTGACAAGCATCAGTAACTTCTCCCCCCTTGGTCGCTTAGACTTGGCTTGGTCACTGTATCATACTCTACACATTCTGATGCAAGTAAACGCCTGCCGCCACGAACCGTCTGGCACCACAACTCGGCCGACTCGGATGGTCTGAGAGATTTTTTTGCCACCTACCCTTGAGATCCTACCTGCTTTTTTACTCACGATCCTTCCGAAATAAGTAAACAATTTACGGAAACAATTTAATTGGGCAGTGAGACCTATATTCCTTATACCGAAAAGAACCTCAAACCTTTAGATCACAAACCGTGGTTTTCTAAATCTCTGCCAGACTTTTAAAAATCCAAGCACACAAAAAGTTTTTTCAAAACCCTAGTCCCGAAAATCAACAGGATAGCATCAAAGCAAGAAATCAATATAAATTAACTATCTCAGAAATCAAAGGCCGTTTTAACAATCGGATAAAAAGTAAAGCCCTTCCTGCTCAAATGGCAGTAAACCTTCTGGTCTTTTGCCAAAAACATTAGTTAAAACTTTTGAACAAATTCTTTTGCACCTCTAATCTAAAAAAATTAAATTGTTTTTACCTCTAAAGGAAAAGCCGACCCATTTGCCGAACAATTTGCTACCAATTCTACCCTTGATGCTCCCGTTAATCTTCCATTCCAACAGTTACCCCTGTTCCTCAGAAGATGTCCGATATTATTTTTAAAGTCAAACAGATCAAGCGTACCGTTTTTTCTCTGAATACCAAAAAATCGTATGGGCTAGATGACATACCAGCAATCGTCTTAAAAAATGTGCTTCCGAGCTGCACGTATGCAACCTGTCCCCAAAATAAGGACTCAAAGCTTGCCCTTCGCACTATAGCCTATATCCCTTCTTTCAGTTGTTTATAAAGTAATGAAAAGAATCATTAATTCCCAAATCTTGATATGGTACATTCCACAATAATTCGTTGATTTCTCGACCGCAATAAAATTTAACTGACAACCCTCAGTATCATAAATAAGTTGCCTGACAAATATCTATTGTGTAGGCACCGCACCTTTTGAAAGGGTACATGTCCTAATTACCTACTATATTATTAGGTCAATATTTAACACAAAAATACCAGATAACAAAATGTGAACTAAGAGAAAAGTTTTTTATAGCACCTCAATTCCTTTACCTACAAATATACCAAAAAGTAGTACAATATTAAATAAAGAAAATTTTAAGTTCGGACCTATATGTGGGTACCCAAAGTTTACAAGTAACAGTAGCAGGTAAAACGAGAAATCAACGAATTATTTTGGAACATACTGTACTCGGTAAACACAAAATTTTACATGACAGACAGTATGGATTCCGTCACAAAAGTTCCACAGGTGATCTTTTTTTCTTTGTCTCACACAACTGGCACAAGTCCTTAAGTTTCTCGGTGAATTCCAGATATCCAAAGCTTTTGATCAGGTCTAGCATGGTGGGCTCCTTAACAAACTTTCTTCCTACGGTCTTGCACCTAAGCTTTGTTCTTGGCCTTCAGATACCTTTCTAATCGACATATATCAGTTATTGTAGATGGTCATTCTTCTCAGTTTCTACCAAATTAATGCAGGCGTGCCCTAGGGCTCAGTACTATCACCAACTCTGTTTCTTCATCACATCAACGATCTTCTCTATTACACAATCAATACTATTCATAGTTTTTCTGATGATGGTACTCTCCAGTATTAAATTTCACAAATATTTAAATCCCATATGAATAAACTCCCTCTTACCACATTTAAGACACCCACGGTACGTTAGTATTTAGGCCTCAGCATTCGTAGACTGCCCCGAGAAAAAAAATCAAAATTTTATTTTATACTCGGGGTTTAAAAAAAAGTAATACTTTTTTAACCTTTTAACACCCTTACAGGATAATGCATCTTATTCATTTGATCAATAAATGCGATACAACATAAAAGGTTTTGAGGAGTATTGTAGACCAATTGCTTTTTAAAATGCACTCTAGAGCTCAGATTCCTGTATGTGTCTATATAATCATTAATAATATATTTTTGCTACTTTTTAATATGGTCCAAGGTTCAAAAACTGTCGTCATAATTAAGGCTGAATACATAAACAGTACTAAATTATCAAGGTGTACAAAGTGCGCCTCATCCACAGTAAAAAAATATTTATATTACCAATTATTATCTATGTATATAGTTTTTCTAGTAATTATTTATTAAACAAGGAAAAAATATATTTTTCTTTTTAATATATTTACCTTAACTAATTGTAAAAAAAAACACGTTGCTGTACCCAGTCAGCAATATAGGTTTTGAACATTTTCAATTTCATACAAAAATAAAGCAGGGTATCATTAGATTTTTTTAACTCAAAAAAAAATAAATAAATAAATAAATAAATGCATTTAAAATTCCTAATTTGGCTGATTAATAAGACACATAGTTTAAATAATTTTTTCTCCTTTTTATCACGCATTTAATCATGATTTTTAAATGTCCTTAATAAGTGTATATTTGATTTTTATTAAAACAAATTTTTAAATAAAGATTTTAAGGAATACTAGAAATAACTAACACATACTAAATCTCAAGCCAAATATGGATGAATAAATTCTTGAATAAATCCGTCTCTCACATTTTAAAAACCATTTGTAAATTAGAAAAAAACTATCAATCAGTATAATGCAAAATGTCACGTTTGCTTTATATTGATGCCCTATCAAAGATTTAAAAAGATTATCTTTTTTTTTTGATTAATGATTTAAGTAATTGACGATCAATAACTATAGGCACCATTTACTTATAATTAGAGTTTAAGCAGTGTAAACGATATACTTGTTTAACTTCCCTGGTGTGTTTTTGCTTCTTATGTCTTCTAATTGTTTACTTTTTTTATTGTATTTATTTAGCACCTCCCTAGATAATAATCGGTACAGGTGGTGTTGGACCTTTAGATGTTAACCTGCGAGATTTAAATTAATACTCCCTATACACGTGTTTTGTTAAAATTAACTATAGCGACGCAAATGACATTGTGGTTTGGGACGTCAAATTGACTACTAATTTGAGAAGAAAACCGGCAAAATATGAATTCCAAACAAGACGACACATTCTCTTATACGCCAGAAGAAATAATTAACACAGCAGATGAAGCAATCCAAAAATCCGATAAGATGAAAGAGGGGTTTTTGGGGCGCTGATTACGAATATTTTTTCGGCAACGTTTCGTTTTCGAGATATTCATCATCAAAGTTTAAAATCAAACTAACCTTATTTACACTATTCCTTCTTCTTTTTGCACAGAATTCTTGATTTTTACACTACATTAGCACACAATATTTCACAAACACCTTTTAAAAAATTGTTTTTATATTTATTTTACACCTTTTTTCCATTTAATTGCAAACATCCACTTTCACACGCCCCAACGTGGCCGCAACCATGTATACACTAGTTATTTTCTAAGCAAATATGGCTGCTGCCTTTAAAGTTGAAAGTTCGCAATTTAGTGGCTGTAAAATAAATAAAAATACAAGGTTTTAAAAGGTTTTTATAAAATATTGAGTGCCACTTTAGTGCAAAAATCAAAAATTGTGTACAAAAAGAGAGGAGAATATAGTGAATATGAGGTTAGTTTGATTTTCAACTTTGATGATGAATATCTCGAAAACGAAAGGTTGCCGAAATTTTTTCAGATTCGTAATCAGGGCTCCAAAAAATTCCCATATACCAAATTTGGTTAAAATCGGAGAGGAGGCAACTTTCGAGACAATTAAAAAAAGAAGGCCTCAGAAGCCACGTAAATATAATCAAAGACCTTGTACTTGTTGCATAAATTACTATTTTTGTTATTTTTAGAAATCATTAAAATAATAGTCGAAAATAATAAAGAAAAAATGTATCAGAACAAAATTTCTATTGCTAAGGCTGGTTAAAGACAGATATATAATTAAAAGAGGACTAACGAAATTTCGCAAAAATAAATTCCTTAGATTTGGAGGAATTTCAACAATGGACGCATAATAAAATATGTACTTGCAATCTAAATTTAACCTGCAGTTACTTGAGAATTTATGAATAAATGTGATTCTAATGGTGAGTTTACACAAGATGCATTACTATGCAATGCAATAAAGTATTGCTTTTGAGCGGATGCTTTAAGGGCTTCCCAATCGACTGATGCAATTTTAATTGCATTGCATAAATTTAGGAGACGTTCTAATTTAATTGCACGTAGAGTGTTGTAGCGAAAACCTTTGGAAAACCCTGTCTGTACTACTACTGTATTTCTACCCTTAATTATTAAGTTCAAAAAGGACACCGATACACTCAGTGCACACTCGTTTACCCAATGGTTTTTGCTATTAGTAACTTATCAACTCTACAATATAGCTAATAAACACATTATAATACTAAGTTTAGTTCATGTTTCTGTTTGTTTTCAATTTTTGTAACAATCATTATTACACTTTAAGAAGAGGAAAACAAAAACATAATAATATAACTTTAAATACTTTAATCATGGCATTTTTTAACAGTCCACGAAGTCTTAAAACCTATAGTTTACGCAAGCTAACATTTTAAGGTTGGCTCACCTGAATCCTGTTATTTAAAAAACAAAAATCGCTAAAGTCTCCTGATTGACGTTTTTCACCCAGTAAGAGATTTAAGGGCTTTTAAATTTGCTGATTTTTTTGTGTGTGGGTGTGTTATTATGTTTTTTTAAAGTCATTAGTGAGATTAAAAATTATATCATTATGTGCAGTGTTATTATTTTCAGGTGTGGACTATTTATTGACACTTTTTATATTTCATAGTTTATTTTATTTTGGGGTAAGTTTAGGTGACTATATTGGTATTAATAAAAAATAACTAAAATATATATTTTTTTAAGTATGGGTCACAGTAATTACTGTATCTCCAGTTCTGGATACTGATAAATTTAGTATTGTTACCGATACAACAACAAATTTTTAATGATATTAAAATTTTGATACTCTTCTTAGTACGGGCCTACATAAAATTCTCAGGTCAGCCAACTGAAATTTAAAAAACAAAATTTACTGATATGTAGGGATATTTGTATTGCCAACTTAAAACTGTTAGCTTGCATAAACTATACTAACCTACCGTGGGTATCTGAAGTAAAGTAAACGGTGGTTTTTTAACATGAGGCTTAAAGATTTAAAGGTTTAGAGAAAGAGAAAATTCCTACAGGCAGCAGGTATAAGTCACTGTACTCTAGGGACAAAGGAACGAACAGAGTGGAAAGTTCGGGACTTCTCTAGATGCACTATAAATGCAAGCAGTGGCACTTCGTGGTGCTCTATTGAGAGTTGCTCAAAGAGGAATTATTTTGGGTAGTTAGCTCGAAGCAGAAGCCATAAAAATACCTATAAAACAGAGAGAATTACTACAGGTCGTCAATGGACAAGAAAAAAACTTTTGTGTGTTATCATAAGTAAAGCTCTTTTTTGAATGGATCAAAAAAGAGCTTTACTTAGAAGAAAATGAATTGCCAAAACAAAAAGTCCATCACTTAGTTTCTGGAGGGTTTAATATATAAAGGTGCAAAATATAATATCCATTGTCTATTGTGTTACCACTAATATTAACTTATTTGATAATTATTCTAACATTTTAAGTTAGTTTATTGACAGAAAATCTCGAAAGCTGCTATTTTTACGTAGGTATGTGTACATGATTGAAATTAAAGATACAGAAAGCTTTTTTTCATATTTTATTACGAGTTCCATAAATTTTAACAATTTTTTTCCAGAATTCTTTACACGACGGGAATTAAAAATTTTACGATTAGATATAAAGTTTAAAGATTTTTTGTAACGTCAACATTTAAGATAGACCTGCACTATTATCACTCATTACAATTTATGATTAGAGGTGATTCCCCTATCTTTAACCCTTAAGTACATAATAAAGATACTGAAGCAGACTATATAGAGTTATTGAAGTGGGAAGTTCGTGATGTTTAATATTTGTTAGGTGTTTTTCTTTCTAGAGGAAAGAATTATTCATGTTTTTTCTAAAAACTATTTCATAAGTTTTCCAAAACTGGAAATCATTTAGAATCACAGAGTATCAAAATATACTTTTACAGTTTTTTGGTATAAACTATTTAGTCAGTTTATTAAACAGGAATTGTTTAAATATAGTTTTGTTGAATCTGGGAGTGATATATGTTATGATAAGGTTTTTGGGGCTGATATAAAATATGTATACATTAGGTATAATAGATATAATGTTATCAGAATAATCAATAAATATTCATTGCTACGTAATTACTACCTACTTTTAAAAAACTGTACTTTTTGCAAAAAGAAAAACATATGAGAAATCTGAATTTACATAATTAGTAAAAATATCCCGGTTTTACATAATATATATTTTTAATTTGTTTTTGCTTGTTTATTAAAAAAAAACGATCTACTACGAATAATAATTATAAGGGGTAAAAAGTTAATTCTTTAATAAGTATATAGATAGCCAACTATCAACGAACATGGTTGATAATAAATCATATATTTAATCGGTGAAATGGATTCTTAATTTACAGCAGTATGTATTTAAATTAACGTAAAAACTCAATAAAAATTTATGTTCATTGTTAACACTTTTTTCCAGTATGAAGAAACTACTAATAAGAAAGATGTTAAAACGGTGACTAATAACTGGACTAAATGGAACTGTTTTCTTCGTGACACCAACAACTCTAAGAACATTCATCATCACCATAACAACTAACCTAACCTGATTTCGTTTGGCCGCCAGGTAAAACAAGATAACGGTTTTACATTCCACCGCAACGGGGCGAATTTTTGGCAACTTATGCCAAATGGGCTACTTGGCACCACTAGGGAATGCCCTTAGTCGACGGCACCTCCGATTTTCTCACCATATGCCCATATTTTCGCTCGTATTTATTTTGCCCACGTAAAAAGCGTGCCACTCGTAGAAACGATTCGCGGTGAACTGCTCACCTGTGCGGTACATTGTTGCCGAATCTATTGGGAAAAGTCTATAAATATATATTTTTTCAAGTGACCAGTTTTTGTTCTTTTGTGTAACAAAAACTTGTAGATATATTTCTTTTTTGGACGATGATAAAGTAAGTGAACTTGATTATTTGAGAGACAAAAATAACTGATGCCTATTTTAGGTCTGTTTGTTATTTAGAAATAGTGTACTTTAGGCCTTTTTACGTAAAACTCTCTTAGCTAAGGTGTATTTCAGGACTAGGTGTGTACAAAAAGTGTAAACTATTTCTGAATAACAAATATACCTTTTATATTTGGAATCAAGTTTTAAGTTGTAAAATACAAATTTCCGTAAGACTATATACAATATAATATGTAAACTGCTGTAAGGCTATATTATAAAGCAATGTGTCAAAAATTAATCAAGAGTACAGTCATTGCCGTAGATAAAAGAGTAGACCCTGCAGACTACCATAATTCTGCATTTAACATTATCTATCATACGTTAAGGTGGACTGTTTAGGCTATAAGATGGATAACTATTAATAAAATTGTATTAGCTAATTTCATTATTTTTTTGATAAAATAAATGTACGGAAAAACAACAATAATCAAAGCTGTTAGTAAGTACATTTAATAAAAATGATAACGGAGAAAAAAAAACTTTTGGAAAAAAAATAACGAAAATTTGTATTTATTTAATTTTAGATAACATTTTATTTAATACCAATGTAAATATAAATTTAATGCCATTAAATAAATTTTACCTGATAATTATCAAAAACATTTATTCACATTTTAACTAAACAATAAATAAAAAGGTTTCTCAGGCAGTAGTGACTGGAAAAGTATTAACTCGTCCCCGTCCCTGGTTCGACTTTTACAATTATTAGAAAGTTTTAAACCCTAAGTTGGGCGTGTGGTTTAATATGCATTGAGTCATTTTTTTAATTTTTAGTACAGTTAACAAATACTTGTATGAAGCCTAAGCTCTCAGTTTTAGGTCTTTACAGGTATAGCCTACACTTTAACATTCATTTTTTAACAACGTCCAAGCCTCCAAGCATGCATGTGCATATTTAGGTACAAAACTGCATTTCGTGGAACCCTTAAGACAAAGTCGGAATTTTTTGTGTGATTTATAAGGTTTGAAAGAAATTTATATTTTTTTTTCTCCTAGGAATTTTAGGCCTATTTTAAAATTTAGACACTGGTTTAATTAAAATAAAAATGTGTGTGTGCGTTTTAGAGATCATTATTCATTTTTGCCCCATACATGTGTCCAATTTTCGGACAGTCACATACATGTAAACGAATATATAATTTTATTCTATATTTCTCGACACAGTCATCTTTTAGAAAATCCCCTCATCCCAATGCTAGAAGACCTAATAATAACTGTTTATATCCATTTTCAATAATATTTACCACATTTACCTCTGTCGGAGACGTTATTCTTACTTAAAAAATATTTGTTACTGGCTTCCTATCCAAGTGATTTAGTGCTCAAACAGACATCTCTGCTTAAAGTATGACGGCAATTTAAACTGCTGGAGACAACTAATTTTAACCCACTCTTACCTATATCTCTACTTTTAAACTTTCCCTGTTTAGGTGACACTAGACATTATAAGAAAATGTACCACGAAGGCCATATTTAATATCATATATCTCTGTCCCAAAGGTCTAGACAAGAAATTTGTTACGGCAATAATTTTTTAATTACCCTAGTAAGTTTTTGTCCCTAAAAGAAATTTTCTTATTATTATATCAAATACCAAAATTTATTTTTTATGCCAAATTAACTTACTGTAAACAAATTTTTAAAAATATAAATAAATAATCACCGCAAAATATGCCCAAGAAATTTCTTTTATGGTCAAAATAATAACTGTGTTTCCAAAATAGTAGATCTGTTAACAGATAAGTTATATTTCCTGTCACCAAAATTTTAGCACCACTTAATTCGGTTAGTTATGGTTAGTTCTGATAATTGTAATTTTATTGGTTGGTTATTAATTGCAATTCTGGGTGTTTGCACATACATTCACAGATAATTGTTATTATAGTTTGGCTTTAACAAGTTGGAAACACATCTATCATTTTAAAAACATACCAATGATAATATAATAACTAAAAAGTGAATAATTGGGTGACTGACACCCATTTTTTTATCTCAACTAAGCATGCTGTTTAAAATTTTCGATGTTTGGCACTAAAATTTTGGCATTATATGGGTCGAAAGAAAATAAAGTGGGGAAAGTTTAAGAAAATTAACTGCACTCTATTGTATTATACTCATTGCATTACAAAATAAAAAGATTTGTAAAGACAGATCTGTCATGTTTCCTATAACATCCCTCGCATCCTTGAGTCCACGGTAAAAACACTGTAAAGCGATGTGTTTGCACACCGTGTCTCCATAGTGAGCCCACAGCACTTACACCTCAAATCCACGATGAATACATAGTAAGTATTCACCGTGACTATACAATAAATTCACGATGGATACAAAAAAGACGGTAATTGTCTAGAAAGTAGCCGCAACTCCGATTTTGACCAAATCTGGTGGTAAACGGGGGTTTTTTGGGGCGCAGATCACGAATATGGCGGAAACGTTTCGTTTTCGAGATATCCATCTTTAAACTTAAAAATTAAACTAACCTCATTTACACTATATTTCCCCTTCTTTTTGGACACAATTCTTGATTTTTTCACTAAATTGGCACACAATATTCTATAATCACATTTTAAAAACTAGTTTTTATATTTATTTTATACCTTTTTTCCATTAATTGGCGAAGTTTCACTTTCAAACGCCGCTTAGTGTATACATGGTTGCGGCGTTTAAAAGTAAAGGTTTGCAATTAAATAAAAAAAAGGTAGAACATCAATGTTAAGACAATTTTTTAAAAGGTGTTTATTAAATATTGTGTGCTAATTTATTCTAAAAACCAAGAATTTTGTGCAAAAAAAAGGAGGAATAGCGTACATGAGGTAAGCCTGATTTTCAAGTTTGATAATGGATATCTTGAATATGATGAATTTTTTTTCAGACTTGTAATCAGCGCCCCAAAAAACCCAACCAACGTATCCCAAATTTGGTCAAAATCGGAGTTCCGGAATCTAGACAATTACCAAAAAGACAATAAATTAGAATTCTTGTTAATGGTTATACACTATGTATACACTGTGGAAAAGTGCAACATATCCACGCTGTTTCCACGGTTTGCTTAACATGTCTCCACAGTTTTTCCATTGTGTATACACTGTGGGTCCAAGGATGCAAGGAATAACTGATCATTAACCGTTAAGTTTAAGACAGGTATCTATATTGTAGTGTCCCGCTCTGACTTTCGTACTTCTGATGTGTAAGTTAATGATATTAACTGACTCGGAGTACTAATCTAAAATTGAGTCCCATTTAGTCCTAAACTAAAATTGAGTCCCAGTACTTTACAAGTATTTATACAGTGGTCATTTAATAAAAATTAGTCTTGCAAGACAAATAAATTTTAAAATCTTAGTACCGAAATTCTGTTTGCCTAATATACGAATTAAACATTAAAATACTTAACTGAAAACCGAAAGCAAATTTTACATCTTCCGGCCAAGGTAAAATAAGTTCATTCATTTCTCGTAAATTATTTTCGGTACACGGGTTAACATCAATGATTATTTAAAACATTTAGCAACGCAGCATAGAACAGAACTGAACGCATGCGTTCCTTACGTAACCGACTTATTTGCCGGTAGAAGACACGACATATCTCAGATATTTTAAAGATATGAATATGACCCGACTGATGTTTTTATAAACGCTGTGCTGCCATACCTCACCACATTTCAGTGAATTAATTAAAAAACTTATAAACATTTCTGATTTATTTAGAGATAATACAATAAATTCAATTATATTAAAAATTGTTTTAAGCGGTTATTTTAAATTGAGTTCTTGTTGAGTTACTTGCCTGAAATGTTTTTAAAGAATGGGACCACGTCGGTCCTGGTCCTGGGGTATAGCGAACTGTTTGTTCTCAGTCCTATTGACCCCTTTAATCTGACAGATTGCCTGAAATTGAAAAAAGACCCCCAAAAAAAAACAAAAATTTTAAAAACTTATCTAGGTATCCGTTGTAGGTCTGCCTTAACTTAAATCATAAATAAAATAGAAATTAAAACTAAATTTGTAAGAATTTTGGTTTAAAATTTATAGAAATTCTCACTTATTTGTTATTTATGACGATTTGTCATAAAAATTCATTTTATGAAAAAAAGTCATAAATAATAACAAAGTTTTTAGAATTTCCTAAATTTTTGACCAAAATTCTAACAAATTTAGTTTTAATTTCTATTTTATTTTTCATTTAAATTCATCTTGATAACGGTGACAGACTTGCAACCGAAACGTAGATGAGTTTTTTGAATTTTTGGGTTTTTTGTTTTTTTCTTCTTTTGTTTTTTCAGGCGATATGCCAGTTCATAGGGATCAATAGGACTGAACATACTCAGTCGCTATACCCCGGGATCAAAAACTCATTGAAACATGAATCCGCCACAATACTATAGAACAGTTTATCTTTTATAGTAAATCCTCAAATGTGTCAAGTAAACCTCAAGTGTTTACTAAAAGCTTACATAGTCAATATGTCGTTAGCATACCCGTTAACCTATGAAGAAAGCAAGCTTTTAACCACTAATATGATTTTTATTAGCTTAAAGGCAATTAAATGTATTGAATGCCCTTTATTAATTTAAAAATGGTATTAATTAAAAAAAAAGAAAAATCTATGATCACAAAATCATGAAACAGCCGTCTTTCTTTTGTTTTTTTATTGTTAGGGTCAAAGGATATTGAGTTGCAATCGTTTGGTGGCTGTGTTACGGAAGTTAATATCAAAGAGTTTTGCTTTTGCATCCCGTAAACAGGGAGAAGTCACGTGCGGGCTTTGGATCCCTACATTAGTTTATAGTTGGTATAACCAAAAGTCATGATTCGTATTTAAATGTGCACGGATATGGTTTAACCCGCTAATGAGTGACGACTTAAGCGTCACGGGTGAAACCCCTTAGGTATGAGGATCGGGCTTTAGAATTAGATATTTCCGGTCATTTGGCTTTGCGATTGCTGTTTTATGACGGATAAAGTTAAATAAGGGTAAAAGAAGAAAAGATGACGGGATTGCCAACCAATTTTTTGTTAAAAAGGGGCCCATACCTTAAAACACGAAAATAAGTAGGTTAATGTGATCATTACACGCCAGTTAAGTTATAAAGGTTGTAATTTATTTTATCCGTAGACGTTTAAAAGCGAAAAAATATGCATTGGGAGTCAATCTTAACCCAATCCAATATAATGTGTTAGGATTCTCTTACTCAATAGGTTAAATCGATCTTTTCTAAGGTCTAAATAAAACCAAATTTGACATAAATATTGGATGGAATCTACGGACGTACCGAGTCATGGGCGCATAAAAAAACCTATTTAGAAGGTTAAAACTGAATAAAAATCACCCAAATAAAGCGCGACAGCTTTGGTCTAGACCTAGCCTATGGGAATGCTCTTGATTTTGACAGTTTGTATAACTCACACAACATTTTTTTGGAAAATATAAAATTATAAAAAAACAACGAAAAACCCCAAAAATTGGTAAATTTAGAAGCTATATCAGATTCTGTAAGTCGTAGACGTACTCGGGCGGAATTTTTAGGAGTATCAAAACAAAACAAAAAAGAATTTTATTATAATGTAATAAAACGGAAAAAACAAAATAAACCCGATTGGGTACAAACTTTGGGAGAAGATCTTGATTATATAGATTGTATAATAAAGTGGGCCGAAAAACATTTTATATCCCTCCATTTCATTTAAAAAATCGACATATTTAAAATTAATGTTTATTTGCGCCCCTTTACATTTATTTTATTAAATCGTGGCGCCGCCGTTGCACATTTAGCAGGTTCCGACTTCTCTAATATAACGCCGCGCGCGCAGTTGCGAAACTCAATCTCGTGATGGTTTTATATAAGAGCAAAGCTTCAGGTAAGAGCAGATTTGTCATTTTTCGAAAATAAAGGTCAGTACTACTACGCGAAACTAAACTAATGCTTATAAAAAGAAGAGGGCGGGTGGTTGGAAACCGAGGTGCGGCTAACTCAACGTGGTGAATTCTGGGCTGGTTAAACATTCAATTATAAATTATACTTGATATAGTTGTAAAAAAATTAATATTTAATCAGACCGCGAGCTGCCCAATTTCTTATGAATAAAGATGCGTTTCTAATACCGAATGAAGACAGAAGACCTCTTAAAACTTTCGAAGTGGTGGAAGCGCGGTTAAACAGTAAATTTAAAAAAAAGGTTTACCAACCATTGAGAAAAAAATGTTTACTAAGCATTGAGAAAAAAAAATATCTTTTTTTCCAACTTCCGAGGGCGTGGCAAGATATTGATCAATATCCTTTAATTTTTTGCCTAGTTGTAGTTTTATCTAAGACAATTTTTTTACCACCCTAATTTAAATTTTTATGAAAAATGTTTTTGCGATTTTCGGCCCACCCTATTGTACAAGTCATATGACCAGACAATACCAAAATTTTGTAATAAATAAAAAAAAAACATTAGTTCTGGTTATTGTTCCATTTTCAGTTTTAGTAGCAATTAGTTTTAGTAACAACTGCATTAATTTAATATATGAGGAGTTTGCAACTAAAATTAGAAAATAGCAAAAAGTTAACAATAAATACAAAAAAAAAACCGAAACACAAATAGTCAATATTATGTCAATGTTTAGAGTTTAGTTTTTACCTAGGTTTTTACCAAAATATATTAAAAGTACCTAGTAATAAACGCTAGACCTTGATATATTATTAAATGCTTGTGTTTTGGCATTCCAGGTATTTATTTATTTTATTGTTAGCTTTCTTTAAAAAAGATAGTAGTAGAGAGTTGCATTCTTATAGGAAACTAAAATGTTCCGAATGTCCAAATGATCTTATATTTTTGACAGGTGTCATATTGTTACGTTTATTTTTACCAAGCATTATAATTTTACTTGTAATTCTAAGTGAAGATGTATATTTTTATCAAAAATGCCTAGTTTAATCGTTATTCATCATAGTAATGTAACATTCTGACAGTAAATATCGAATAAATTTCGTACTGTTTTTGACAAAACAGTACAATTTTAAAAATTTGTTTTTTAATAATTAAAGTTACCTATTTAAAAATATGCTGGTAATAATAAAACCAAATAAGAAGTAAATTTTTACGTATCAAACAACTTTTAATTGAATGTATTTGAGCAGTTTGCGTTCACGTAATAACAGGATATATTAAAGACTGATTTAAACTGTAAATGACATTACAGATTATTTTAATGACTAGGGGGCAAAAACGGACGAGAAAAACAATATTAATATGACTCATAGTTTTTTTTGACCAGACAATTATTAAGCATTGCTGTCACGTTAAGTTCAACTACCCATCACTTTTAAAATGCTAATTGTAAGTTTCTTATTGCTAGTGATTAGGCCTAGCTTGAGAGTGGGTAAATTACTTGGGCATTATTTTGGCACAATTTAATATATCTGAATTTTTACCATTAAGCCTGTCTTAAACCCACTTTTTATATGGTTTATGTGTTTTAATCCATACTAATTATAATAGCCCCCTGAAAACTCAAACCTTTTGTTACCCTTATGGACCAGTGGCGTAGATTCTGGCAATTTTATTAATTTTTTTACCATTATTTCGTCATAACTCTTAGTTATTACTTAATATTACTAAGAATTTGGTGCGTGACTTATTTTTCACTTTTAGTTTTAGGTGCCGGATAAACCTAACGGCTTTCAAAATATTTTAATTTTAAACTTGTGTGGTACTAGAGCTGTCGCAATTACTTTTAAAAAGTAATTCAATTACAATTACCGATTACTCTTCTAAGTAGTAGTAAATTACGATTACCAATTATTAGCATGTTGGTTAAAAGTAATTCAATTATTAATTAAAACCAAAAGTAGTTGAATATTTTAGCAATTACTTTTTTAAATTACCACATTAATCGAGACATTAATATTAAATACGATACACTAACAAATAACATATTTATATTAATATGCATCATAGGCGCACGTCACACTATTTAAACTGGTTTATCGGCAAGTTCAACATTAACTGACTCTAAAATAAAAATTTCTTTTTATCCTACCGCATCAACAGATTTTTCTACAAAAAAAAGAATAAAAACGATGGCTGTAAGCATCAACCAAAAATACTGAATCGGCGTCGGATTCAAAGCGGCCCGCCGTGTTTCAAGATGACCTTTCTGGCTGGCCAAAATTTCGGCAGTTTTTCCATAAAGAAATTTATTTGAATTTTTGGTAATAATTCAATTCTTTATTAGGTAATTGAATTAATTTTCAAGTAATTCAATTACTTTATAAGTAATCAATTTACTTCCTAGTAATTAAATTACTTGGCATTCGTGAAAATCAATAAGCAGTTACGATTACATTATCCTATTAATTCATAATCCAAATACAATTACCTTTCCCGGAAAGTAATTGAATTAAAGTAATCTAATTACTGAGAAGTAATTGAATACGATTTTTTAATTATTTTAATTCAATTACCGACAGCTCTGCGTGGTACGAAAAGGGTAATATTTGAAATGAATAACAATACTAATTTTTATAAGAATTCCATAAAATGGGAATTAACTACATGAATTTGAGCAGGAGGGGGAAGGATAATTTTAGATTTTTTTAACTTTAAATTATACACTTTTCATGCAAACTAAGCAAACAATAAGAATCTTGTACCAAATTATAAATAATGTTAATACCAAATAAGTTAGGACAAAATAATGGTAAAACAAGATTGGTTCATTAGTAGGAAAAGTTTATCATCAGAGGGTACATTTCAGTCAATGTTCTAACTGTGCCAAGTTTTATTGTAATCAAAAAACGCTATTTGAAAATAAAAGAAAAATCTCAACTTCAAAAATTTTGCTTTCACACTCCTTTTGAAGCAGTTTTGGACCTATGTTTATCTCAAATTTTTAGGTTTTTTTCAGGCCTTAGAAATGCTGGTTACCTTCCACCATTTACATTTCAGTTATTATCAACGCTCTTAAATGAAATATTTAAAGAAGAAAAATCTATTTGTTTTAACAAGTTATCTGGAAAATCTGTTTGCATGTCCTTAAATGGATGGTCCAATGAGCCGATAATCTGTGTCGTTTTGACTGCAGCAGATGGAAACAATGCTCTTTTAGAAAGCATAGATATATCTGATCATACCCATACAGCTGACTATCTGGCCGAAATGGCTATTAAATAAGTGCAAAAATGAATATAACTGTAAAGTTACCAGTATTTTTACAAATAATGCAACATGGTCAGTATAAAGAAAAAATTACCGAGTCGTCCAATTACCTTATTATTATATTTTATGGATGTTCACAGATAAAAGAACATATAGTAAATATTGTAAAATACTTCAGAAATACCCATTTGCCAAATGTTTGTTATAAAGAAAAGAAGCAAGAGACAAGAAATTGGTCTTACCTCCTGATGTTCGATGAAATATACTTTCAGATTGTCTTGAGATCTATGTAAATAAGTGGCCAAAATTGTTATTAATATGTGAAGAGCATAAGGATAAAATTGATCCAGTAATTCAAAAAAAAGTTTCGGATATCTGTATTAAAAGGATGGCTGAAGATTTTCTACAGTTGCTAAAACCAATATCTATAGCACTGGATGCAATGCAACAAAAAGTAAATTTTTATCTCAAGCAGTTTACATACGGAAAAAGTTACTGCCTATTTTTAACAGTTTTGAATTTGAAGAAGAAAGAAGCTTGCGTCAATATCAATTAATATGTTCAAGCTCCAACCTCCTTTCACTTTTTGGCGTATATTTTGGATCCTACAATAAACAAATATTTTGCAGACACAGGATTATTACCATTACTAATTTACTTGGAAGCTAAGTCGAACCCTTTTCTCAACACTTTGTTTTCAGAAAAAATAATTAAAAATGTAACAGCAGTTCAGTGGTCGAGATCTCAGGAAGATGTTTCAGAAGTTAAGTAAGTGCTCCCCTATGATTTTTTTTATTTATTTATTTAATTCCCAACTAAGTATACAGTTTATTACAGGGAATATAGTATTAAAAAAAATAACAATAAACAACTTTAACAAAAACTCATTAATAAAACAGCGAAATAAATTTTAAATATTTAATGTTTTTTTTGTGTATTTTAAACAGTGATAATTTTTTATCTTTTTTTAATTCTTATTGGTTGATTATACATTTTTATTCCGTTATGGAGTATTGATCTCATTCCAAAATTACTTTTAATTTGAATTGTTCGTAATTAATTTGTTTGTTTAGCATTATGTCCATGTAAGTTACTAATATGTTTAAGTGTACGATTTCTGTTTTGTGTGCCTGTGCATCGTCTGTTGATATCAAAAGGATGTCTTCTACTTATGAACTCGTACATTCAGATATAAGAAACAGACTTGGCTGTAACAAAGCAGCTAAACTAGTTTTATATATTATAACACTAAGGTTTTTTTATATATTTTTTTTTATTAAAAAGGTTTTTAGTTTTATTTTTTTTTAAGTTTTATTTTTGTAATAACCAGCTGTTCCTTTTGATTATTAGAATAAAATAATAAATAACATCACATAAAAATGCGTCTGTTTTTTTTTGTATGAACAAATAAATTTTAAGTGTTAAAATAACTCATAACTAAAACAAAAATCATACTGATTCAAATCATGATTTTAATCGTGATTTTAATCACCCCAACCCTAACAGGTACAAATATTGTTAATCACGTATATATCTAATAAGTTCAGGATTGTTTTACCATTTCATTTTAAAACTGCTATAAAAATCCTAATAGCGTAGTTCATAGAGTGCTACTTTGACAGATTTATTTAGGGATGTAAGGATGTTTACATTTTAAAATAACGTTAGACAAGCAATCGATGCACTTTTAGATCGCCTTTATTTTTAGAGTACCGTTGAGTAAAACTTAAATTATTCGTTTTATAAGAACAGATGCATGTAGCATTCATAATTTTATCTCAATAAACATCCATTTTTTAAAACACCAAGTTGTAAAACTATTATTAGATGAGACAAGTTTTTGTACAAGAAAACGAAAAACTGCTTGGTCGGAAGTTGTTATGCTCAATTTATTTACAACATATTAGAGATACTAACATATTTCATCTTTTAAAAGTTTCTGTTAGTGTGGCCAATTCCCTTTTATTAGGTGTATATTCTACTTTTAACTTGAAATACCAAAAATTTAAACTTTTTATAGTTATTAAAAAGGTCCAATAATAAGAAAAACACTACTAAAAATTACAAAACAAGGGAAGGAAATAAATATTGTTAATCTTTTATTACAATATTTGGGTAGCGGCTACAACCACTAAATATTATTAAATGTACACCACATTTAAATAATATAAAATTGACAAGGCTTCTATAGTTGGATCAGTATAAGAATAAAAATTCGGTACCCTTTGAAAAGAAAAAAAAAACATAAGAAGTACCTAAAAAAAGCAAAGGCGAGCGCATTTCAAATCAAACCTTTTTGGCTACTTTTTATGTTTTTTTTCCTCTTAGAGAGAACCAAATTTTCATTCTAATACTGATCTAACCTGTCAACTGATAGGTAATTTGAAAACTTTAATTTGGATCATACAAACTTTTAATTAAAACAAAAGGTTTGGTATAACTTGTACTACCTTAATAAAAAGTATATAAAGTTTCTAAAAAAAAATAAAACCCAAAAGAGAAAGATATTGATTAATAATTAAAATAAATATACTATGCAGCTTGCACACGTTGCATAACTACGTCTAGCTAAGAAGTATGTTAAATATAAATAATATAACTTAAAGTATCTTACTAATTACTATTTAAAATTAGCTGGGGAAATTTAATCCACCATAAATCCAACAGTTGGTCCGTTACTATTGCGCCTTTTAGAGAGGCCACGGATGCGGATCTTCAAAGATCGCAAGAATGAGAAGCAAAGGTCGGGCAGGAAAGGACAACAACCTTGAGCATTTGTATTTCTGCTAGATGGTGTAAAAGTTATGAAGACATTGATTTAAAGAAATTTAAAAAAAAAGATTAAATAAGCAATGCTTTTGTTAGAAAAATGTACATATATATACATCTAGTTAATAAGAGCACTCTTAATTAACCTAGATGTTTAAAATGTTTATATTTTTGTTCTCTATACACGGTTTCTTATTTGACACCTTAACACAATTTTAAAACAGGGGTATATTTTTAAACGCATATTACAAAAACAACTTGCATGACAAAATAATGTTATATCATAAGGGATGTTATGAAATTTATTTATTAAATGGAAATGAGTGAGTTCCTAAATACAGTCGAGACGCACTTTTTTTCGGAATTTAAATATTTTTTTATTTTTTGATAATTGGTAAAAGTTTTATTCCTATACGCAATTGCATGTCTTTTACTTCGAACTTGTTTACATCTACATGTCGTGCCTAAATCCCATATAAGAATTTAATCTATGTTTCACTTGATCTATATTTTTTTTCGTCTTTAAAAATAAAAGTTCTTCGGTACATTTAGGTTGTAATGATAACTGACCAAAAAGCGTTTTAGTACCAGATAATTATTGTCTTGTTTGTTTTATTCTTTTAAGCCCCATTTCTGCAAGATCTGGGTATTTTTTATTGCTAAAAATATTACATTCCCTTAATTTGCCTTTTTTCTTTTAAATCAAAAACTTAATACTTAAAATTAGTAAAATATTACCAAATAATGCACGGTTAGTAAATTTTTAGTTACTTTATTAATGTTATTTTTTATTATAGATTTATAATTTCAAGAAATTATGTTACTGTGATCTTTCGAAAATTTGATTAAATTTAAAAGTTAAAAATTATCGGTTTTGCCTAACAAAATGTTACTACAATAAAAATTTGTGAAACCAAATTTTTTTTTAAATATCAGTTGACTTTTCTTTAAAGTATAGAAAATACATGTAATTATTTTAAATTGTATGAAAACTAAACGGTTTTTTAATATAAAATTACAATCTTTTAGATTTTTTTTTTAAATAAATTAAGGTAATAATAATTATAAAAAAATATATTTTTAATTTGTATTATCTAATAAGTAAATAAATTTAATTAAAAAATTAAATTTAAATTGACTTACTACCATGAACTGACACCGACACGTGTTTCGAATTCTCTTCAGGGTATATGGCATATTTGTTTAAAATAGTGTCAAATTGATAAAATATAACTTATAAACATAGGTAACCACCCAAATAATATTTAAAGCAATATAATTTTCAGAGAAAAATTAAATATTTATTAATAGCTAAAATAAAAGTGCTTACTTTTCTGTTATAATTTAAATTGTTTTTCTGAGTATGTAATAATAACTAAAAGCACTTAAGTTTTTTGCAAAAAATGGTAATATTGCCGTCATTTTAAATTAAATATTACAGTTTCTGCGGTTTTGCGTCATTTATATTTATAGCAGCAATTTTCATTTGCATATCAAACTGGAGCTGCTAATGTGTGACGGAGATAGTCACCTAACCAATATATACCATCAATTAATTGTTATTCTAGTTAATACTGGCACATCGTAAAAAAGAATTCTAACAAGCGAATGACAATTTTCACGATTGCTACTTCATGTTTGCGCATTTCAAAAATAGACAAATATCGCACATTTTAGATAGTATTAACATTTATAGTATATAACTATGCTTCTCAAGTGTAAACGAAACGTTAGATAGGAATGTATAAAATTTTGTTATTATGTACCCTGTTCCAAGCGGTCAGAGCCTCTGGTTTTTGACAGACACGTGGCAAGTATTTTACATATTGCCGACGATTTCACGTGGCTATCAAAACCCAGAGAATTTGGACCGCTTGGAGGGATTGATCGAACGTAGTAATGGTTGGTTGATTGCGTTAGGCGGAGTTGGTCACCATATTTGCACTTTAGCCTACTGACTTATTGTGCTCCCCTTTTTTGTTATCATTATCAAAGTCCGTTTCCTTCAATTAAGTCTAGTAGATTTGGGCCAAGATGTTTATGAGGAGGAGGACTTCTGCTCTCTATTTTTTTCCGAACAGTATTTGTTCATTTCAAGAGTCGCATACCGTTGTATTTGCTTGCCTTTGAGCAGGTGACGTATGCCAAGGAAGTTGGAACCATCTGTTTATTATCATTTTCATTGGGGTTTGTCAATTAATCACGTAATGTTTCTTAGCATTTTTTAACCCACCCCCCTGGTGATATGTGGTGAGGTTTCAGACTAACCACCCTCCCCCTTACCCGAAATTAAGTGGTATTTTGTTAGTACAAAGTATCTTAAAAATTTTAGAATATTATCTTTAATTATAGGTAAGTATAATCTAATTTAATTCTGAAAAATTAAGGACCGTAATAAAAATGTCGAAACAGATATTTCGATTGATTAGAAATCGCGCGTTCAACGACAAAATAAATACAAGTGATATCTCACTACACCACCCTTCCTCCTTCTGATATTTCGTGATTTTTGTCGAACCCCCTGCCTGTTTTGATAATTCAAAAACTAGTTTTGGTTCTGATTATTTAGGAACCCACAGAAGTTTAATTTTGCTGTTCACAGCGGCAAGTTTGTTTTTATAGTAAGTGAGACAGGAAACCTTACACCCACCCAATGAAAGTAAGTTTATTTAAAAAACATTTTTTATTTATTTATTTAATTTTTTGGGTGAAAAAAATAAATTAATAAGTTTTTATTCTTATATTATTTTAAAAAACTGGGCTACGAAATGTCTAGCGTTTAATAAAAAGTTTTAGGATTTTTTTGTCCGATTGCACAGGATATCTAACTGTAGAATATTGACGAATTCGGCTTTAATGGTGGAAAGCGATTATTGTAGCATCTGGAACGGAATTCAGTAGTCTTTACTGACAAGACCCGAGGGATTCGTCGTACCATGATGACGTCGGGCAATGGTCTCAAGGCGACTAATATGGTAAAAAATGAAAGCCATAGTGTCTTGTTAAAGGCCATATTTACAACATTGTTGGAGTAATGGTATGGAGTGCTATTACTTATAGCTCTAGGTCATCTCTAGAGCTTATTAGAGGTAACACCACATCACCTGTGACCGTATTAACACTAATAAATTGAAATTATTTTTTTTTGCATGGCCTTTAACATCTACTAATGTATTTCCATTAAAACATATGAGAGACATGTTTTCATGGGATCGATAGAAAAAATCTAAATTTACCAGCAGCCGCCTCAAAAACAGGCTGCATTTCGACTTAGCCTCAAGGTGCTCTGAAATCAGATTAACCAGGAGAATGATGGTCACCTTATTCATGTGTAGAACATCGTTGCTTATAAGCAAATGATTAAAGACTAAAAGCTCATTAGGCTGATTTATCTATGCCAAAATTAAATTTTGACCATTGGCTGATTTCTTTTCTTTTTAGGCTTTTAAATTTACTGGTTGTTCAGATTTCTGTATTTCATCTATACAGGGGCATTTATTCATGCAAAGACGACTGTTTCAGTTATAAATTTTTCATAAGGATACTTACTATTGGTTACTACGGTTTAACTAGGTCTTATTACCACAGATCGACAAGTAAGATTGGGTTTGTTTTATGTTAAAAGGGTTCTTTGCAGAAATGCAATAAAGTTATAAAAGTGTCAATTTTAATTTCTTGTTTCTAATTTAAAAGCGACTCATTAAAAAACTATGTGTGTTATACAAAAGATAATTAACATTTTTCGTTAAATAAAAACCAAGTAATTTTCTTTAGAAAAAAATAGATAGTTTTCCATTTTTAAGCCACTTTGTATAAACGTACTATTTTGGACTTAAAAGCTTTAAGACCATGTCAAATAAGCGGATTGCTTTCATATTCAATTTTTGTAAATTTAAAATACCGTTTTAAGATTTTACTAAAGCAAAATTTCTGGTAAACAAAAGAAATGCGACAACTGTCTAATCAATTCGATATAAATTACTGAATAAAAACTACATAAAAAGCGCAAAATAACTGTACAGTGTCTTATCTTAAAATTTACAACACACGTACCAACGGAGTTTTGAAACAGGAATATGAAACCTGATGTTGTGACCGTACAAGAAAATGGCCAATTTTGGATTCAGTTCTCTTCCCGGCGCGAATCGAATAAAACACGAAAATACATAATAATTAAAAATTTAGTATAAGTTTACACACAAAAAAACTATAATTTGTGCTAAAGACTACTTCTTTGATTGTATACTGTATAATAAAAATATCTATCAGACCCGATAGCACTTGTAGTATTGACACAAGGTAAGTTATATTGTGAGTGTTTTATATGGTTTTATCAAGCGACTATTACAAGTAGTACACTATACAATTTTATTATCCACAGTCAGTAGTGTTTGGTTAATACTTGCCGAGCCCCTAAAGCTACGTTTACATTTGACAAGTTTACTGGCGGAAAGTACTTGCCACCACTAAACTTGCTTGTTGTTTTGCATTTACATATTTTCAAGTTTATTTGTTAAGTAGTAAAAGAAAATGGCTCCTTCTGCCGTAGTGCGAGCTGCTGTTAGTGCTGTAAGTGAAATTGCCAATAATTTAATAGTTATGTTACAACGCAAAAAAAACAGAAAAAAACGAGTTTGGATTAGAGATTGGATAAGATGAAAAAATTTTCAAATGCGTTTTCTCGTGTTAACCTATTCATGTGTTCTTTTCTTTTAGTTTTATATTCCACAAAATTTCATATTTTTCGTATATGTTTAAAAATGAAATTATTTAATTTCCTTTCCACTTACTCACTGTAAATAGAAATTTCACTTGTTCGGATCCGTCTACACTTGGAAAGTACAAACAAAAATTCGGCGTAAGGGTTCATGATTCTCCGAGCTTATCAATTTTGCGGTCTCGAGAATCTTAAGGTAATTTCTCGGGTTTCGGGTATGTCGAGAAATTTACAAATTGCGTGTAATACCTTTGTAAACTGTCTGAACTCAGCTAAGTCGAAACAAATGAACTTTGGGTATTTTTATCATTTTGACAACCAAGTATTTAAGCTGCAAAATTTTCCCGAATTTTTTCTTGCAAGAGTCCTTATTTCCTCGTCTAAATTTATAGAAAAATGAATTTACAAATGTTTTTAAATTGTCATAAAAAGGGCCATAAAATCTATGGTAAAAATAAAATCTCATGGTAACAACGGACATAAATAGAAAATGAAAACAAAAATAAAGTTTCTAAACAAAAAACAATTCTAAAATTTTAAAATCAATCTTTTTTATAAAAAGGTTTTCCTTTTTCATAAGACTTAAATGCTTTTCATTTAATGATTAAACACACTGCATTTAATGCCTCGCTGGATAATTTTTCGTTTTTATTTTTTTTCTGAAACCCTGAAAATACTGCTCAGTCTCGGCATTACTGTGGGCAAGAAATACACGAAATTGACATTTCTTTTTTTTCCTTAGTATTTTGTGGAAAACCACAAAATACGAAAGAGCAACAACATGCAGAGGGATGCTAAGTAGCAGTTGATCTGTAATTCCCCGAAACCCGATACCACGAATTAACCCGTATTAGATTAATCAGCGCAACAAGAAGCAATTTTTGAAAAGATACAATGGTCAAACCATAACCCAGGCTATAAGGATTTAATAGGTACTTGTCATTAGTAGTCCACTTAATTTTAAAAAAATTGATAAATTGACTGAAATTCTATAAAATGAACTGAAAACAATCCAAAGGAAAATTCCCTAGATATTAGATAAAACCCCTTTTTCCCTATTGTAGGAAAAATCCCTAGAACTAGAATAATTTCCTAGGTTGGCATTACTGGTGATTACCTACGTATTGTATTTTGTTCACCGCCGAGCGCTTGCCGCGGGGGATCGGCGAGACGGGTACCACGGCCTTTGGCCGCCCGCCGCCGGCGTTTAAAACAAACGGCAAACGCAAATAGTTTTATTTTATAATTTCATAGACTCAAATATGATTTCTCGAGTTCTCGAGTTTTCTCGAGCTTGATTTCCGGGAACAAAGCCAGATTTCCCGGGAATTCCCGAGCCGAAATTTCCCCTGAACCCTAGCGTAGAGGCAAGTAAACCCCGATCCTTCAACTTTTGGCAAGCGCTTGCCGGCAAGTCTTGGGGTTTTTTCGGGACACATGACAAGTTTGGGTGGCAAGTACTTTCCGCCAGTAAACTTGTCAAGTGTAAACGACGCTTAAGTTCCTATAAGCTATCCGAACCTTAATTTGGGTATTTTTATCTATTTTTGAAGAAGAGAGTAAAAATTTAAGCTGCAAAAAATTTGTCCGGACGATATTTATTTAAAACTTGCAAGAGTCCGTTTTTTTTCTCGTCTTAAATTTACTACTTGCAAGTTTTAAATTGGATCCGTCGTTACAAACTGTTTTTAAAGGGTTAGATACATATACATAAGGCCGTGAAACTGTTTAAACCAGGTAATTCAATGTTAAGCCTACATGGGTGTTTTATTAAATTTACTTATGTTAACCTAATTTACTTGTATAACCGGCAAAAAAAACAAATTAGTAGAAACCTTCGAAAAAAAATCATCAAATCTACCAAAACAAAAACAGTTAAGTGAGGTTAATAAAAACAATCGTTTCATTCGTTCTGTGTGCTCATGGTAAAGACCGCCCTTAAGATGTTATGTCAATTAGCTGTTTTATATCTAAAGGTACGTTTTGGATGCGCGGTGCAAAAGTAAGATTTTATGGGCGAAAAAATGTGTCCGTTTGCCCTGGCTGTAGTCATCACTTAGGGTCTTAAATCATGCGCAGAACGGACTAGCAGATCGATTTTATTTTCACATTTGACGCCGGCCAGTTCCGTACTTTGTCAATTTGACGCGGTTTTGCTAATATTTCGCCTTGTTTGGAATTTGACCGCTTGTGTGAGATTTTTTAGTTTTTGGACTGACTTATTTAGTGATTTTTAATAAAATTTCTATATAATTATAGATTCTAAAGAAGTTTTACTGTTTTATTGACTTTTTTGTGTTTTATTAGACTAAAGTCTTTGTGTATTTTTTATTTAAAAAAACTAAAGTTAGGAGCTTATTTCCTGGTATTTTTAATTTTTAATAGTATTAACATATTAAATCTGGAGTAATATTTTATTTTGTATAACATGTCAAACATACCAGATTTGTTTTTAGTTATTTTATTGACCAAATTAACTTATCTAAAAAAATTGTTTTAAAACCATTACTTATGTTAAATAAATGTACTCCTATAAACTCTAAAGTTTTAATTTTATTGTTTAGGTCAGAATTATTAATGTTCCGCATAGTTCTTTCCAAGAAACAACTACATAGGACGTGTTAATAAGTCACGAGGTTTATTCTGTCATATACAAGAACTTAAAAGACTTATAATAATTCGGACCTTACTACAATATGTTCATTTTTGTTTGAGAATGACACTTAAATAAAATATATATTATACTGGTTAAAAAAACCACGGTTACTGGTTTTTTGAACCAGTGAAACACAGTGATTTGATTACGTGTTGTTCTTAAACGAAAATAAACATATTATCCATTCCTTCCATCCTTAAATTCCTTTTGTTCTGCTAAATGTTACAGCTATGGAAAGCCACGAATTTTGAGACTGGTTTACAACTGATGCGTTATAGTTAATAATAATAAAAAAATGGGAAATGCGACTGAACATGACTCTTGTGGCTTATCTAAGAATTAATTTTTTGTTTCATCAGTACGAATTTTTGTAACACAATCATAATTTTATAAAAATATATTATAATTGTTTATTTCGGAATAAAAATATCCGAACAAAAAATGTATTGCATTAATCTAAAAAGTCAGTAACGATGGTTACAACATAAAACGTATTCCCTTGGAGCATATACCTACTAGAGGCACGTACCCTTGCCGCTTGAAAAGCGAACATTTGTGCAAGAAAGAAAGAATATCGGTATAACCTTTCTCTCCCTCCAACCTGCTTATTGGTCGGTGAAAGGAATAGATATACCCCGCTCTGCGTGCTGAGTGGTCGGTCTTTCCGCGTCGATCAATCGGCACGATTTTAAGTCCGGCACAGGTCCTGCTTTTTAAATACGCATGCTAAATGACACTATGGTTGGTTTAGTGCCCGCTAGCATAAAATTGTCATAAATGCGATTAGCCATTATATATCTAAAGTTAGGTTATCTATGGTATCCATTTAGCGCCACTATCACCCGAAGCGGCCGCTTGCGGTGTCCTAAACCTGATTCGACCAATCTTATTGGTTCGACCACGGCAGTGTTCGCCTTGAAGCGCGCTCTGCTTAGGTATTCATTCTCCGTGGCAACGATCACAAACACGTCGCCGCGGCAGCCGCACCTTAAGATTTGCCTTATCTTAGGCCAGACCTAACTGCACACAATTTATGTTTCGATAAAAAAATCAATAAAATAGTTGTTAACAAATCTCATATACTGATATCCAAAAATGCATGTGAAATATTTTATTATCTAGACGCACGGTAGTGCGCAAGGCTATATTCTGGCCTGATGCACGCAGTGTATAAATTACACAAAAATTCCATAGTGCTTTGCCCCTTATCATAACTTTGTTATCGTGTCACATAAAAGTATGAAACATGGTCTGTAAATTAACATAAGTATTGTTATTATCTGCGAAAAAAATTAAGAAAATTTTGTCAAGTGATTTCTGAAATATACGATTTTGAAAATCGCCGATTTTACTACTAACTAACTGACTAACTCTCTGATTCATCAAAATTATGGAGCACTTCCCAATAAAGTAAAAGTTTAAAATTTTGTATGTAAGTAGGTTTTAGGACACAAGTAAAGGAAAAATTCTTAAAACTGGACATTTTTTACTTAAAACGCCCTAAAACAGGGCTGTAATACCGTAGATTTAGGGTGTATTTGAGAATCTCGCAATCCGATTGAACCTGTGTTTCTAAGGACGTAATTACCTTAGAATTTAAAATGCAGCCAGGTTTTTATTTACTAAACAAAGAAAATTGGTATATTTACCTACCAGATCACAAACCAGGCGCAATTTAAGGGACAGTAAAATAAGTATTATTTGTTACTTTATATTCAGTTTAAAGGTTAGGTTCAAAGAGTAATATAGATCAGTACAAAAATTGCCAAGTTAAAAAAGAGTGGAACAAAATTATGGACATACCTTGGTATAATTTTACATTTCAGCACTTAAAAAGGGCGCGATTTTTGGAAAGGAACTTGGCCCTTATTTTACATAAGTGTTTTTGATGGGATTATTTTACACGTTAGGTAATTCTTCCTTTCTCCATTAAAAACGTCATTGCCACTGATGTAATTTATGGAGAGTTCCAAAAACAATAAGAATCTGACTGTAAAAATAAAAGAAAATCCACCTTTTAAAAATATTTTAATTGTATTAAGGAAGTAAATAATGTTTTCTTTGAATGTGAATAATAAGAAAATGGGAAATAAAAAATATGCTATAGAAATGCTACTTGGTTTTTCAGATTCTTTAATTTATATTTAATGTGATAATTTTAAAGTCATGCTACTAGGCAGAGCCATATTTTTAAAGTATTCTGGATCTTTCCTTTTAACTTTGTTTTAAGCTCTTCAGTTTTCTTTCTATTTAAAGTATTTCTGTTTTTGTAGATGTTCATGCTTCAACTTTCACCAAATTGCTGGTGCTCTCCAGAGCTCAGTATCGGCACCGACCTAATTTCTGCTTAGCATGAGCGATCCCTCTTCTCCACGATTAATTAAATTCATAGTTTTGCTGTTGATAGTACCCTTTACTATAATATTTAGTTCCTCAAGCCAATCTCTAAACTCGATTTGAAAACAAGGGCAGGGTAAAGTAGATACACCTTACATAAGATCTTCAATTATTATTGGAATAAGGTACCAAAAATCTTGTCTAATTTAATGCCTTAAAACACAATTATGATTGAGTCGCGAAAAAGGTGCGCCGAAACTTATCCTAATTATAAGCGGCCCCGTTTTGCAAAACAAACAGTAATTTAATCTTGATAGTACCCTTCACTATAATATTTAGTTCCTTAAGCCAATCTCTAAACCCGATTTGAAAACAAGGGCAGGGTAAAGTAGATACACCTTTCATAAGATCTTCAAATATTATTGGAATAAGGTACCAAAAATCCTGTCTAATTTAATGCCTTAAAAACACAATTATGATTGCTGTCGCAAAAAAAGTACGCCAAAACTCCTTTCCTAATTATAAGAGGCCAATTTTTGCAAAATAAACAGTAATTTAATCTTGGGGCGTTACCTTTAAGTATGACCGTAACTGGCATAAACACATTGTATCAATAGCTACGGCAGCTTTAAGAAATTTCAGATTCCTCTTTGGGGACAAAAGTATTTTCTACATTTTAATCTCTTAACTCTGTATATATTCCAAATAAGACCCTACTTGACATAACGTATTCTTATTTGGGGAATGACGTCTCCCACAACCTTTGGCATTCTTGATTCCATCCAAAGAAAAACTGTTTTTTCGTATAAATTATTCCCCTCTTACAGGAAATCCAATATAATGTTCCTAGCAACTCTCTACAGAGCAATATAAAGTGCTACATGCATCCCTTTACGATTCATCGGGAGAAGCCTTTCACTGCCCACTTTGCCCTCTCGTTCAACCCAAGAGTACCTAGACTGTGGAACTTTCTGCGTATAGAGAACCCCCTTTGTAAGCCTTTTTCTCAAAGCCCACATTTACATTAGTATCAATAAACTGTTTTTTTGTAAGCTAGCATCAATGTTATGTTAATAATTTGTCTCTAAGCTTCAAACCTGTCTAAATGTTTGTTAAAAAACAGTTCTTAGAAAAAACTTAAGGTACATTTTATATTTAATTTTAGTAGCGTAATAATAAAATTTCGTTTAATTTATAACAAGGCAAGACAATAAATAAATATGTCTACATTTATCATAAAATTAAGTAACGTACCAACCTAAGAATATCCTGCCTTTTTCGATAAATATAATGCCTAGCCTTGTGTCCTTTACACTTATTGTTTATATTTACGTCCCATACTCTACCGAATGAAGGTAATCATTTTTTAACCTAGAAGCTTTATGAAATTATATTGGTAATTATTCTACTTGACATTTCGATTTGTTTATTGCTAATAAGGCAATAATATGCACCTTGACGGTGACGGCTAACAAAAAGCAAAACGTGGGCGCTCTAAAGAGCATTTATCAAATTCTTGCAATTTTTTCATTTTGTGCTGTTTAAATAGATTTTTTTATAAATAAACATTATATGCCTGGTCATTCACAAAAATAAATCAAATCTAATAGATTTGAATAAAATATTTATGTGTTTATTTTTACAGAATGTTTTACTATAAAATTAGCTATTTAAAAAATATAATATCTCCCTATTTACACATAATTTTCGATTTGCCCAAAAATGACTAATTTTTTTAAATTTAAAATAGGACCTTTATATATTTTCTCAAATTTCAATAAAATACGAGTATACCATTTTCAATACAAAAATGCTTCATATGTAAATTGTGACACTTTTTTAAAATATGTTATTTTTTACATTTCAATTTAGGCTATGTTAAAAGAATTATTTAAAATCAAATAGCCATAGCTTTTTTTTTACTTTTTACGGCTTTTTCGAAAGGAATTAACGATACTAACATAATACTAATTAATACCCTTTACCAACAGAATATAATTAATTCATTTAGTGTTTTTTAGAAGCAATGTTATCCAAAACACTAGCTATGTGATACCAAATTATTTCGAACAAAATGTTCTCAGGATAAGCCAAAGTGCCACCCTCGTTCCATTTGGAAAAAAAATATTTATAATAAGATATAAAAAACGATTAAATCCGTTTTTTTTTACGGCTACTTAGTATAAAATTAATCGTTTAAACGACACACAAATGACACTCTAAGAGTGAAATTTACAAAACAAAATATTTTTGCAGCAGAAGTATTAAATACTTACATATGAGGCGTCATTGTATTCAAAATGTCATATTCTACTGAAATAAGAGGAATATACTGGTGTTTCTATTTGGAAGTAGCCTACTAGCCATTTTCGGTCAAACCGGAAGTGATATAAAACAAATGAATAGCTCAAACAATGCTTGTTAACGATTTTGGCATAAATACCAGAGATGAGAAGGGAGATTGCCGATGGCAATGGAGCGAAGTGCACCAGAGAATGCTGTCACTAGACGCACTTTCTGCCCTCTCCGCCTGCTAAAGTGCGTCTACATGGACGAGAACGGGAAACGCACCGACGTTCTCGGACGACCAGTGGTCGATTTTCATTTAAAAAAAATATTTATTAACAATTTACATTTTGCGATGGCATACAATTGTAATTTTATTAAAAATATTGATAAAAAAAATAGAAAAAAAGTGGGAATTGAAACTGCGGTCGCGGTTCGTCTCCCGTTCTCGTTCATGTAGACGCAGTTTAGCAGGCAAAGTGCGTCTAGTTCGGGAGTTCACCATGCCGCTCTTTTTCCTGTTGCGTTTTCATAACACGGCATCTCCCTATTTATCTCTGTAAATACTAAATATATGACAAAACTCAAAATATTTTGAATTAAAAAGGAAAAGAGTTTAAAAATAAGATAGAAGTGTGACAATTAGATTGTTTTAACTGGTCTCATGTAAATTATGCAAAATGAATTAAGCCTTGCTAAAAAAATTACCTACAGATTTTAAAAATGATAACCTCATGGATTTCTACTTCTCAACATCTTTGGTGATAAAGATAAAAGTGCAAAATATATTGCCTATCAATATATATAAATAAAATTCTGTACAAAGGCTTATACCGATGTCTTTTGTTTGTTATTAAATTATTTTATTTATAAATAAAGTACATAAAAAAGTGTTTTCATATGTAATTTTATTCAGTTTTAATTAAAAAAAAAAACGTTTTTTTTTTAACACTAACTTATTTATTTTCTGAGGATAAAGAATATTTAAATGGAGTGTGTCCTAAATTCGGCCTACATGTATTGCTATCTCGTTTAGTATACAAGATAGAGAAAGGTTTAAATGGGAAAGTTTTAGAGGACATAATGCTAATGTTCACTGTGCAGTTATATTTTCTCTTGAACATTTGGTTCTAAAAATATAAGCAAAAAATTAAAAAATAGTCCATTTTAATTTTTAATTGTGATCCATTTGTTTTAATTGTGACATTTTAACCCTTTTTGGTCTCTTTTGGTAACCAATCTATTTCCACCAATTTTTTCTCCGATTGTCTTTTCTTTTTCAGTTTATAACCCAAACCTTCGATATTTATATGATGGCCATCTTTGATTTTTTAATATTTAAATAGCTCTTTAAATTCCATTTTTACGATACTTCACTTGCAACTAAACAGTTTAAAAAATATTTTTAAAAATAATTTTTAACAATACATTTGGCAATGTTGCCCCGACGCCTTATCAGTGCGCTTATTACCAATTTCTCTTATAAAGGTATGACATAATTGTGTATTTTGCAAACAAAAGCAATAATATTTTTAAAAAATATTATTTGTGCTTTAGTAAAAAAATATTTTGATAAAAGCAATTCTAAGCAATCTTCAAAAAAAAGATAGCTATTCGATAATATGAACATTACGTGTACTAACAAAAATGTTTATTGTATTTTTGATAAATTTTTGTTTTGCTAAATGATTATTCATCTACTTTAATAAACTTTCGATTTTAAGCCTTGATTTTAATGGTATTTACTTGCAAGATATATTTATTCACATCATACATTTTTTCACATTTTGAAGAATTAAAAAAAAAACAGTTTGTTAACTTATTGCCTACTATTCAAAGGCGGCAAGTTTTCCCTTTCAATTGTGTCAGTTTCCTATCCAATTTTTTTAACAAAAATATTTTATTAGATCAACAGTTTTTTAAAAAGAAAAAGATCATGGCTTAGATAAAACTGCTGAAATTTGTTAAAATTCTACAAAATGGGAAAAATATCTGTTGTAAATAAATGTCACTTGCAAATAAATTCATCGAGTAAATGAATTGCCACTTAGCAAAACAGAAGTTTGTAAGATATACAACACACATTTTTGCTAGTACACATAATCCTCATATTATTGAATTGCTATCTTTTGTTTTTTTTAAGATTGCTTAGAGCTGGTTTTGCCAAATTTTTTTTCCCAAACTCAAATAATACTTTTTCAAATAATATCGCTTTTGTTTGCAAAATACTTATTTTGGTCGTAGATTTATAAATTTATAAGGGAAATTGATACGAAGCGCATTGTTAAGGCCAAAGAGCTGTTAGTTTAACTGGAGAAAGCATCGATTTGGCATAAGCGTGGCATCATAAACGCACATTCTAAGGTTCTACCTAGCGATGAATGCTCCTCTGTACTCGAAACAATAAAATCCACCAAAACCCAGGAAAATGGTTATTACAGATACTATTTTGTCGTGAAGCGTGGCTGCCAAGTATCTTTCTGTTTCATTTTACTTAATTTATTCTTAAAACTACATCAAAATAAGCTCTACTATTGTATTTTAAACTGTGAATAATATTTGTTATATTAATTTCTATAAAGTATAACACAGAAAAGTAATGATGTCAAAATATTATTTTTTTTGGGCAGCTACTAATAAAGGCGCGAGAACGTGACAACAGCGGATTTTTCGTAGAAGCGTACTTCCGCCACCTTCAGCTTCGCTCATGGATTCTGGAGAAGTAAAGGATCACCCTCTTTTATGGCTGTTTTGCCCAAAAGATGACCCTCACTAGAAGGCGCTGGTGTAGCTTAGGGAACCAATGAGAACCAATAACCTTGACCGCAATATATAAAGTAAAGTTTAAAAACGGCCCTCTGGAACACAAAGCCATCTGCAACTGGATGGCCATTTTTGTAACACAGAGTGGGTGATCCTTTACCTCTCTAGAATCCATGGCTTCGCTCGACAGATGACACATTCAATATGGCGTTTTAGTATAAATGTTTTATGTTGTTTGGGTAATTTTTGTGGCAATTCTATAAATTTCAGTTTTGTGTAAGTACTTTTAATAAATTAAAATGGTAAGGCAGTGCCAAGTGTGTAAAGTGACGAATATGATTCCTGGATTATCATTTCACAAGTAAGTACAAACTATGCTTGTATATACCATTCAATCGCCAATAATAAAAAAAACATGTTGGCCGCAGCTCTCGATTACGTTTATGAATGAAATCCTTTCTCTATCTATGATGTTAGCTCATTGGTTGAGGCGTCAGGCCACCGCTCAGCGTTGCCAAATGTATTGTTAAAATCTATTTTTTCAATATTTTTTAAATTGTTTAGTGTCATGTGGGGTACAATTAAAAAGGGAATTTAAAGAGCTATTTAAATATCAAAAAATCAAATTGGTGGCAAAATATTGATTACCAAAAAGTGTCCTAATAATGTCATAGTTTAAAACATGTCAAAATTAATACAAATGAATCACAAGCAAAAATTACAATCGAGAGTTTTCACTTTTTTGCTAATATCTTCTGAACTAAAGTTTAAAAAAAAAATAACTGCACAATCAAAATAAGCATTTAATCATCTTAAACTTTCCCCATTTAAACATTTCTCTACCTCGTGTAGTAAACGAAATAGCAATACATGTGTAAGTATGGGTAATTTTTATATATCAGAATTAGATTTTATGACTGCAAATTATTTTTATGTAAATAAAATGTATGATCAATTTATATTAAAATTATAATCCTGCTTTAAATTTATTTAGTTTTCCATTTACCAAAAGTTAAAAAACTTTTAGTCAAAAAGCTATAAAATACAAAAAGTCAACTTTAAACAAGCCAGAAAAACATTTATTTAAAATAATTAGTCAGGTGTTCTAATAATATTTAAATCAATAATTTAAAAACACCTGCTACGTAAAAAAAGAAACAAATTACTATTATTAATGAATTACTGAAACAATAAGCTATTATGATACTTGACTGACTGCCTCTAAATAAAAGACTAGAACATTGTTACCTGTAGTGACATCTTTAAATCAATGACATAATGAATTCATTTAGCCGCAAACTATTATAGTCTAGAAAACGAATCATTTTGCCTAGCAATTTTTTCAAAATGCATAGAAGGACTTAAAATTTTGACCGTAGTAAGGAAAAGTCCAAGGATCAAAATCTATATCATGCCGAAGAGCGCCTTTACCTTGGGAGTAGTTGCCAAACCTTCTCGGAGGTGATTTTTTTTTATATTTTAACCACAGGAATCGATAAAAAAATAATTTCTAAGCAAAAAATGTCCCATGCATTTTTTTTTTGTAAAATACATACTTTTTGAGTTATTCGCGATTGAAAGTCGGAGGTTTTTATAGATAAAATCAACGTTTTTAATCGTTTTTTGCAAATAACTCGATAAGTAAGTATTTTATCAAAAAAACTGTAAATAACAAAATTTTAGCTTTTTAAGAAACGAAGAAAATGTTTTTTTGTAATTGCTGTGGGAACAATACAAACCAAGTTGTGGTTTGTTAAAGGTTAGCTGTTATTTATTAAACACAAAATTTCATAGTTTCAGAGGCAAATAACGCAAAATTTACGTCTTTTTCGAAGAAAACGATTAAGAAGCATTTGCAAAGACCTTTCTTTCCTTTAAAAATAAAAGGTATCTATCATAAAAATAAAGTGAGTCATAATTAAAATAAGGCTGGAACAAAATTTTTTGAGTGCGAAAATCTTCGAAAACAACCTCCTAATTACCACCTTAACCAACGTGAGTCGTAGCCCTTCTTCAATTCCCTTTTTCTATGTATCATAAATACATTCGCAAATTCTAACTGATTCAAATTGCTTAATTTTGAAAAAGAAATGGATCTGCAAGTAAAAATCAAATTTCAGAATTTTAATAAAAAAATTAGCTTATCTTCAAAATAACTCAAAAACTAAGGGAGATACGTAAAAAATACTAAGGTGCCAAATTGTAGCTTTTTAAATTACAAACATTTTGTTTAAATTTAAATTTACCCTATGACGGAAATTAGGTGAGATATAAACGTTTATTGATTTAAGCTTTATTATGGAAGTGAAGTAAGTTTTGAGGGTTTTAGTAATAAGGGGTAGTTTTCAGCCCCCAAAAAATAAAAAAGCGGTTGCACACTTTAAGGGTAAGTCAAACTTAATTCCAACTTTTTATGCGATTCAATGCATTTTTAAAAAAATCCGCGGTTTTGCACTATTTTTTGTATTGTAATTTTGCAAGCGGTGAATTTTTAAGGATTAAAAAATTACAAAATTTAATTAGAAATAATTTTAAGCAGTCACATTTTTTAATTACAACCCTGTGACAATATGTTAATTTTTCTAGGGTAAACATTTTTTTTATTAAACCATAATAACAGTTGATTTTTAAGGGTTGAAATATATTAAATAATGTTTTAAAAAATAAAAGACTTATTTTTCAACTTATTTGAGCCTATTTTTATGTGACTTAAGCTTTAATATGAAAGTTTTGAAGGTTTTTGCAATAAAGGGTAGTTTTCACCCCTAAAAAATAAAGAGCGCCCATAGGCATAATATAGATTTTAAAGAAAAGGGTAAGTTAAGCTTAATTCCAAATTTTTATGCAAATCTATGCATTTTGAAAAAATTGACAGGTTTTGCACTTTTTTAGCTTCGTTTCCTGGACTATTAAGCGTATAGCGACCAGTGTTTAAATGCACAAGGATATATATACAGGACGTCTCAAAAGATTTGCATTTCTTTAAAGGGTTAATTGACAATAAAAAAAATAAATAGAAAATACTTAAAAAATTTATATGATGGGAAGAAAAGATGTAACTAAAAGAGGCAAAATGCCTTTGCTTTTTTATGTTACATGTTTTATTGCCCAAATATTTCCCTAACCATAATTCAAAGCTTGGTCGTTGAACCACTTTGGAATGGTTTTGCTAGAAGGGAAAAAAACTACACAACAGGTCTAATGCTAATTATAGTATGGTTACAATAAATAGTAACTACTTAATTTATAAGAACGTAATATGACCGCTGCTAAAATTTGACTCTTGCCGAATTCCTTAGGCTCTTTTGTGTAGTAATTATATGCAGTTTAAATCAACTACCTAATCAGAAAGTAATTTTACATCATTTTTTTATTTTTTAAAATGTAAATTTAACACCGAGGGGGTTAAATGCAAGGCTTATTTTAAATAATAAACAATACGTGTTATTCCTAATTGTTTAAAAGTACCTAAAGTTTTAATTATTAAATTGAATGCCGTCTCTATATATTAACACAGGCCCACAAAAAAAGTGGTGTGTGCTGGGTTTCGGACTTCCGTTGAACACGATTTTGAAGTCAAAATTGGGTGTCGAACAGCAAAAAACCGAGAAAAGGTGTAATTTCAGATATTAAGGATTTTTTTAAATTAAAAAAAGGCAATGTCTCAAAAACTATAAAAGATACATAAAACTTTATATGATATAAATTATGTATTTTTACAACACCTTTAATTTAGGTTAAATATTATTTTGTCTAAATGCAATATTTTTCGAGTTATAATCAAAAAACCAATTTTTCAAGGTACACCCCTGGAAAAAAATTTAAAGATATTTTTTCTGCAAATTTTAAGTAATGCTGGATTTAAATAAATAAAATAAATAATATTTTATTAAAAAAAAAAACAAAAATCACATAAATTTAAAAAATCCCTATTTGGGACTAAAATTTTTTGTCAAAATTACATTTTCATTTAAATCTTTTTTAATATTTATCCTATCAATAATGTTTATATAACTTTTTATATAGACAATTTAAAAAGCTCCATTTTTTGTTATATGAATTTATCTGTATCTTTTATAGTTTCTAAAGTCGTAGTCCAAACATTCCGTGGTAGCAGGTTTCTGTCGGTAAATGTACCGTAACGGTTTTTTTGGTTTTTCTCGCTTTTTAGCTGTTTGACCCCCAATTTTAACTTCAGATTTGTGTTCAGCGGAAAAAAAATGTCAGAAAATCTTAGTCCGACACCCAGCACACACCACAATTTTTTTGGGGACCAGTGTAATTAAACTAGTGTTTTAATATTAACAGCATTTAAATCATATTAGCGAAGTAACACTATCTTACTTGTACGGGCTATAAAGAATAAACTTATTTAGGATTTTTTTTTTATTCTTGTAGTTTAGATAAATGTGATTTAGTTTACTTAGAATAACCAATAATGTCAGCAGCCCGTAGTCCATTTTATATTATTAAATTTATCCTAAAGATATTTAGTAAATTTAAGTTTTAAACAAATAAGTATGTTTGTATAAACATGTCTTAATATGTTTTTTAAAATTTGTTTTCAACTGTTTTATTACGTTTAAAGCTAACATGATTTATTTTCGGCAAATATTTTGAATATGATATTCCAAAAAAAGTCAATGTGGCACTAAGAGCATTTCCAAAAAAGATAATATGGAGGGTAGGATCAAAACATAAGAAATATTCCGGGGGACTAATAATATTATTTATCGGCTACCCTAGGTAAATTGTAATAAAATATGTATTTTTAGCACAACTTAAAAGATATCTCTCTACAAACTTTAAATTAATAATGAAGACCAAGCAGGTAATATTTAACACGGCCATTTTACTTACGGCGACCTCTATGCCAAAGATTTGAAATTACTTTCTATATAAGCGTTAACTTCCTGTAAAGAGAATGGAAGCACATAAACGCAACATCGTTCTTAAGTTCGCAAACGAGTAATAGATGGAAACACGTGAAAGTGGTAGAAGTTAAAAAAAGTAATAAAATATGTTAAATCCTGACACATTATTGCTGTTTTTATTGCCGCCATCATAAAATAATATCATTTTATATAGGTTGACCTAAAATAAGTCTACTATAGTCCAGAAAACGAAGCTGAAAAAAAGTGCAAAAGTGCAAAACCTGACAATAAAATTTGGGATTAAGCTTAACTTACCCTCCTCTTTAAAATCTATTTTATTCTGATGGGCGCTTTTAATTTTTTAGGGGTGAAAACCACCATTTAGTGCTAAAACCGTTAAAACTATACATTAAAGCTTAAACAGAGTAAAATTTGACTCAAATAATCTGAAAAAGTAGTCTTTTGTTTCTTTGAAACATTAGTTGAAATATTTCAGCCCTTAAAAATCAACCCCTATTATAATTTAATTTAAAAAAATAAATTTAACCTAAAAAATTAATATATTATCAAAGTGTTTTGCATCAAAATTTGGGATTAAGCTTAACTCATCGTTCTCTTCAAAATGTTCATTATGCTGATGGTCGCTTTGTGTTTTTTAGGGGTGAAAACTACCTCTTATTGCAAAACCTTCAAAACTTTCATATTAAAGCTGAAGTCACATAAAATTAGGCTCACAATCAATAAAGTTGAAAAATAAGTATTTAATTCTTTGAAACAATATTTAATATATTTCAACCCTTATTATGATTTAATAAAAAAAAATGTTTACCCTAGAAAAACTGACATATTGTCACAGAATTGTAATTAAAAAATGTGACTGCTCAAAAGTATTACTAATTTAATTTTGTATTTTTTTAATTCTCAAAATTCCACCCCTCACAATATTACAATACAAAAAATAGTACAAAACGTCGGATATCTTAAAAAATGCATCGAATCGCATAAAAAGTTGGAATTAAGTTCGACTCACCCTTAAAGTGTGCATTACGACGATGAGCGCTTTTTTATTTCTTAGGGGGTGAAAACTACCCCTTATTACTAAAACCTTCAAAACTTACTTTACTTTCAAATTAAAGCTTAAATCAAGTAAAACTTGGCTCAAATAAGTTAAATAATATATTTTTTTAAATCTTTGAAATATTAATTAACTATTTCAACCCTTAAAAGCAACCCCTATTATGGATTAAGGAAAAAAATATATATTAAATAGATAAAATAGAAAAAATATGTACAGTTACATTAAAAATGTATTAAAATGAGAAGATATTTACAAAAAATTGTATTTGGTCTTTTAGAATGCTCCAAAAAATTATTTTTTAAGCATAACTCGTTCAGTTTTTGTAACAAAAAGTTCTTAAAAAAAAACCATTTTGTTTGTTTTTTAAAGAGCTATAAGGTCCTATATATTAAAACTGTTGAAAACCCTACATTTTTTAAAGGGTGAGTTTAAAGGGCTGAAAGGTAGTGCTCGTCTATACACACGCGTTTTAATCGTTTATATCTCACTTAATTTCTGTCATAGAGTAAAGTAAAAAAATGTTTGTACTCAATTCAAAAAGCTACAATTTGATACCTTAGTAATTTTACCTTTCTTCTTTGGTTTTTGAGTTATTTTGAGAAAATGTCATTTTTTTATTACAATTTTGAAATTTGATTTTACATTGAGCTCCATTTTTTCAAAATTAAGCAATTTAAAAATCGGTTAAAATTTAAGAATGTATTTATGATACATAGATAAAGAGAACCGCCGAAGGGCTACGACTCATTTCAAATGGGTTGGTAATTAAAGGGTTGTTTTCGAAGATTTTTGCACTCAAAAAAATTTGTATGTGCTTTATTTTACTTAGAAGAACAAATAATGTCAGCAGCCTAATCCTGGTTAGGACAACCCATTTATTTTTGATACTAACAACTAAAGAGCAATAAAATGTATTTCACCACTTACCTGTATGATACAAATATTTATGTGTAGGCTAGTTAATATTTTTTTGTCTGCTTTAATAATTTACCTGAAACCAAATAAAAAACTCTGTTAGAATGTTTGCTTCATTTACACAAAATCTTAAATCTTACTATTTACACCAGGAGTCTGAAAAAGGTATTTTTTTTTTATTTTTAAATACCTGTGTCATACGTTAGGTTTAAATTCAAAGTAAAAATATACTACCACCTTTTTGAAACAATCCCTGTAACATATAACAAACTGTAATATAACACTTACTGGATAAGAAGACATAATCTTAATAGAAGATCTGTTTTATGTTTTATCCAAAATCCCCAAAATTGAAGAAAATTTTAAAGATTTTTTTGAAACCCACCTTATTATTTTAAAAATGAATAAAATCAATAGATATCGTTACACAACAGTAGTATTATAAGTTTTTGTTTTTACTTGCCACTGGAAGGCCTATTTGATGTATTTGCATGGAATGAAAAATATTTTTTTAGAAAAATCTGAGACTAGATGCTAAATAAATTACATCTATTATATTAAAATATAATTTTTTATTTTTTTTTATTTACACCCTTTTTATAGCTGGTTAATGGTTTGTTATATACCAAATACATAACACTTGACTAAATATTTTAAATTATGTGTATAGTTGGATCAGTATTAAAATAAAAATTCGGTGTTTTTTTTAAAGAAAAAAAAAGTAGATAAACGGGTTTGATTTTTACTGGTGGCCGCCTTTGATTTTTATATGGACTATTTTACAGACACGTGCGGGGAGCGGCACATTATAGAAAGCAAAGGCGGCCGCAGTTCAAATCAAACCTTTTTGGTAACTTTTTGTTTTTTTTTCCTTTTAAAGAGAACCGAATTTTTATTCAAATCTGATCCAACTATACTTTTTATGTTTTTTTTTTCATTTTAAAGAGAACCGAATTTTTATTCTATTACTGATCCAACTACAAAATGTGTATAAATTTACCTTCTAGTTAAACCATAAAGTTTTTTTTATGTATTTAGTATTTGTTTTTTTATATAAAATAATCAAAATCATTGTTGTATTTTTTTAAGAAAAAAATATAAGTAACATGAATCTTTAGATATCATTTTTGAAAAAATAGTAGTTATCTCCTTAAAAAACCTTGCAACTAATGGAATACGCTCAAATTGTCCTAAATAAATTTTAAAATAGTTTAAAAATCGCAAATAACCGTGCTTATGAGCCGAGAATCGCATCTTATCGGACAAATTTTGTATATTCATTTTAAATTTATTTTATGGAGTGCAAGTGCAACGCAAAAAAAAATACGAGTTTTGATTAATCTAATTTTTATTGTCAAAACTTAAAACTCTTAAAAACAAATTTTATCTAAATGATTTGACAACAATGTATTGAAGTACTATGGTATGGAATCGTATGGTACGGTGATATCCATCGGTGCAACAAGCACGGTCAAGGACCCACGAAGAAGGCGAAATCTTTGGTTATGCCTTCTTGCATTTTTCACGTTCTCGCAGGAAGAGAATCGGAAACAAAAGAACAAATAAAAGCACCTAGTAATAATTATCTTTTTATTGGGTACTAATAATTTATTTACAGTAACTGTGTTAGTATTAATCATTAATAGTTATTGGCAAAAAAATTATCCGACCTTCACAATTTGCATAACTTGACGCGACTGATTGCCTTGCCTATTAGCGAAAATGTTTTGCTTGCTTTGTAAAAGGCCACTTGTCTAAAATTTAGGAAATGTATAAGCACAATAACAACAATCCAAACCAAGTAATTATCTATATGAAGCAGTATTTTAGGTTTTCCCAAACAAAGTTCGTATAAAGGGTATTTATTTTTTTAATTGGTACTATTTATAATAACATGGGTAATATACTGAGTGGTGCGTCGCCGAGCGGAACATAGGAAATCCCATGTAAATTTTGAGGGGATCAATTATTGGCTTCCCTGTACATTTTACAACAAAAATAACTTTTTGAAGAGACCAATCTAACAAGCCCCTGTGCCAAGTTTCAAGAAAAAATAATAAGCGAATCTTAAATTTTTCAATTAAATGAAATTGCAAAATTACCAAATTTTCGGTTCACGTAAAACCAAACAGAAACCAGTAAAATGAATATTGTCCCTGACATAAGGAAAAGTGTCAATAAATCAATGACAGTCAGTATTTGAAAAAAATATGAATTATTCAATCGACGAAAAAATATCCATAATTAAGTGGGAGCCGAAGAAAGAGAGAACAAAGATCTTAATATTCTACTGAGTGTGGAGGAAAACAAAAAGTACAAGGGTTCTTGGGCAAGAGGTAAATAAACATCATACAACGGTATTGCGCACTTTGAAAAAACACAAATATTATTGGTATAATTTCGAAAAACATTAGGAGCTGCAGGAAGGAGATGAAGAGCGAAGAATGACATTTTGTTTTGAAATGATGGAAAGAGCAAATAACGATAGGAATTTTTTAAGAAATATTTGTTTTACCGATGAATGTACATTTATACTTAACAATGAACCAAACATTCAGAATTTCCGGTTTTGGAGCCAAGAAAATGAACATCGCTTTGTTCATACTCGGACACAATATCCCCAAAAAACAAATGTATTCGTGGGAATTATCGGACACCATATCATTGGACTCTTTTTTATGGACTATAACCTGACAGCAGAAACCTATTGGACTTATTTTAAAATCAAATTGGACCCGCCTTGGAAAAAGTTGTTCGGGAAGATCAAATGATCTGGTACCAAATGGATGGTTGCCCCGCCCATAATGCCCGTATGGTTAGAGAGTACCTGGAAAATGCTTTAACGGCAATATTATTGGTCCACAGTACCGGATACTTTGGCCAGCCAGGTCACCTGATCTTTCATTGAATGACTTCTTTCTGTGGTGTCACTTAAAAATTGTCATTTATAAAAGTGTAAAATTTGAGAATCTAAACCAGCTACAAAACGCCATTTCTTTAGAATGTAATAAAATTTCGCAATATTAACTTAGCAACGTTAGAAATGAATTTTATGATCGGTTGGGATATTGTTTGGCTGTTAATGGGGGGTTGTTTGAAACTTTGATTAATTAATGTTTTTATGTAAGTCTCTATTATTTTTAAAAAGTTATTGTATTTTATTTCATTTTATATTTTCACACATAGTAAAATATTAAGAGTTCAGTTCTCTCTTTTTTCGGATCTATTTTCGATCTTCTGAGTTAAAATTTACAATTATTTATTGCGATGGCTTTGGATTCGAATTTACTGACAATACGTTAATGGTTAAAATGGACCAGATAGGCTTGATGGAAAATCAATTAAAAATATTTCAGATACTGCTATTGGTTTAATTAAATTCTAGTATAATAAAATTATTTCTTTAACGATCGATAGTAATAATTGTTATTAGTTAAACTTAATTGTTACATTAAATATAAGGTTTGATAAAAAAATAATGTTAACGTGTCTTTTACTTTAAATGTAATGGTTGTGAGATTGATGAAACGAAAAAAAAACATTCCTTGTATTCGACTGTACGTCAGATTTAACAAAGCCCTATAAAAATTGTTTGCTGGTGGCTGGTGTCTGTTTGGTTTTACCTGAACCAAAAATTTGGTAATTTTGCAGTTACATTTAATTGAATAATTCAAGATTCGCTTATTAATTTTTTTGAAACTTGGCACGAGGGTTTGTCAGGTTGGTCTCTTCAAAAAGTTATCTTACATTTTTTCTGTAAAATGTACAGAGGAGCCAATAATTAACCCCCTTAAAATTTACATGGGATTTCCTATGTTCGATCGATTACTTTCTAAAAATAGGATTCTGATCCAGATTCGTTATATAATTCAATTCATGTTCCGGAATCAATAACATTTTGGAAGGATCCGATTCCAAAAAGGAATCGATTCCTTATATTTCTAATTTGAGACAAATGCCAAAATCCGCCATTTTGAATACGCCATTTTAAATTTCCAAACTTTAACCCAAGTTTCTTAATTTACAAATTTTTACCTAGCCCCCCTTAAATCCTTATATCCCAAATCTTAGGCAAATTGGTTTATAAATGCCAAAATCCGCCATTTTAAATATTTCATTTTAAATTTCAAATTCTTACCCAAGATTCTTAATCAGCATCACATTGATTTTCGGAAATTAAGATAAAGAAACGGATACACACCTAACATGTGATTTTTAACTAAAATATGTTGTTTTTTAGGTCCAGAGAAACAACATTTAAATGAAACATTGGAGTGTGATATCCAAAAATGGGCATACATTTTACTTGCATTTATTTTAAAAGTTCTGATTGCTCGATCTCGCTGTCCCATTTATAAGTCGCTTGAGGTTATCTTAAAAATTACATTTAAAAACCTTATAAAACTCCAGCATCGCAATTTTTGACATACAGTTCGAAAAAATGTTCCATTTAAGAGTGCATTTACGCGACACCCCACAGGTCGCCTTAGGGGGTCGGGCGAAAGGATGCGGAGACGGTGGGCGGAGACTTACAAACTCCCACTACCACAATTTTCGTATAGCCGCATTAAAAATATTATATTTTATTAAGGTTCTTCCAAATTCGATCGATGCAATGTTGTTTCCGATTGCAAGCCTACAGGAGATAACGTTTTTCGGAAACTGTTTTTCACTTAAATGACATAAATTATACACCATTTTAAAGGTAAGGCAATAATCTATGCCTCTGCTGTAACCGATTTTTGAAATATGAGTCGAGTTAAGAGAAAATAGTAGCTAAACATAACCGATTTTAGGGTGACTTTCACTCAAGGACATATTAAAAACTAAATCCAAATTTAAAAAACTATTACAGCATAAGCATAGATTTAAGTGTTGGCTTTCATATAGTTTTTAAAAATTATCGATAACTTATACCTTAAACATTATGCCCCGAACCCCAAATTGGATCCAATTTTCGCGGCGCGAATGGACTCTTAAGGGTATGTTGATCTCGGAAATAGCAAATTCAAATTTGAAGAATATTTACCAAAAACTAATTTGGCTAAAAATTACAGAACATTAAAATTATGCTAAAATTATATATCGCGGCTCGGGCTCCGAGCTAAAATCTTGATTAATCATCTGGATTATGTAGTATAATTCGTATCGTAGTTACCATTTGTAAGTATTAAAACTAAAGATGATCCGGATTAGTAATCCGATAAATAGGAATCGATTTCCTGGATTAGATTCCTTTTTTTCCTTATAAAAGGAATCGTGATTCGTATTGATACTTCGATTCCTTTACGAGGATCCGGATTCGTGAATCGATTTTTTTTTAAGGATTCGTCCCAGCTCTGAAACTAACTAATAAAAAGCACAAAGAAATAAATTTCCACATGTTATTGGCGTTCTTGGCTAAAAATCTTCTTGCCATAATCATATTAAACCAATCAAGTCGAGACATTACCCATATGTTAACAGAGGTAGCTCAGAGGTAACAGTTATGCGTATAATATTCATATTGGCACTACTGCGTTGTCTAAAAGGTGCCGTTGACGAAATGGAGGGATAAAATGGGTTAAGCATCTGAACAACCCAGCACCCACGGCACCTGGATACATAGGCATCATATAAGCCTTCGGGGGATAAAATATCGGCAGCAGTTGCGGATTATCTGTATCGTATCGGCGGGAAAATTGCGAATATATCGGCAAGGATAAGAAGAAAAACTTAGGACTTTCTTGCGCATACCAAATGTAATAAATGAATACAAAAAAAAGCCCCAAATCACTATTTTATTAAAAGGTATAATTTCTTCAATAATACTTTATTACTAGAAATTTTTTAAAAATATTATGATACAAAAACACCCACATTTTAGCTCTATATTCAGTTAGTCTGTTTCTTTTTGGCTTGTAAATAATGACTAACTCACTAAAGAACTACTTACTTGACATACTGCTAGTTGAAGCTGAAAGAAAGGTTATTGCTGCATTGTAAAGACTTGGATTTCTCTTTTTTGGCCATCACTTAAAAGGAGATTTATCTTCTGACATAGTTGGAGATGCTAAATCTTTCATAGTTTTGGCTTGGCAAGTAGAGAGCGATACTTTCAAAACTAACCACTACAAAACTCTAAATAAGAGCACGTCAGGGGTCTATGACAGGCCCATGTTCATATTTTAGCATTTATATTCGACAATTATAGAAACGAATAAAAAATATCACACCATGTATCTTAAAAATTGGGCCGTCTTGAAGCTCAATGTTTATAAAACATTTTTGATTCATGTTTGGTCAAGGAATATCCCATTAGGCACGGGCATGGATCTGGATATAATTAACGCAAGAACATATTACATCATATAAGTCTATAAATGAATGAACTTTAATATTGTTTATGGACATTGGTTACACCTACAGTTAGAGAAAATATTTTTGGATACTTTAAAAATAAATAAGCTACAATATGCCTGTATAAGAATAAAATTATTTTTAAAACTTACTAACAAAATCGTTAAAATCATGAAATAATAAAAGTAATAAATTAATGATTTGACTGAAACATTAGTGCTGTGCGTTGCCTTCTCTACTTCGGATTAAAGCCTTTACAAGGAATTTGTTAACACTTTGTGGTAAATTCATTTTCAAGTTCCCTCAGGTTTTTAGGTGCAGGTTTACCATATTTCCATTTTTTTGTGGTATCCATACATGTTCGATTGGATTTAGTTCCGGGTTTTTTGGCGCCCATTGCGTAATTGGTATATCAATTTGATTAAGATAATGGAAATCTTCCTAGTCACATGAGGCCGAGCGTTGTCTTGCATAAATAAAGAATTGGGCTTAGGGTTGCCAAATACGGGCTTATCTTTACCTGGACATTTCTGAGGTTACAAATAAAGTTGGAGTTTTAAAGTCGAAATCCAACTAAAAGTGTCGGCTGTAGGATGGGCATTAGAAAAAAATATTACAAAATTACTAGTTAGGTATTTTAAAAGAACAAATGCTGCTATGATTATAAAACATACCAACCATACCATATACAGTCATAGATAAAAAGTTATAGTTAGCCTCCAAACTAATAAAAGAAACACATTCCTACAGACCGTGGCAATATTTTCTTGTTTCGTCGCCCCGTGGTGCCGTAATTTTGTGGAAAAAAAGTATTTATGAATTTCGGGACAGTAAGGTGTAATTACTGGACACGGGACCACACGCAAAATTCCGGGACTTTCCCGGAATTCCCGGCCATCTGGCAACCTTAATTGGGCCCCATTAAATGGTCCAAAGGAATCACATGTTCTATTACAATATTCTTAAGATAGTAAGTAAAAACTTAAAATAATCATAAGTACAAAACTGATGTTAAAATTCTAATGATTTCTTAGATACATGCTGGTGTCATCTGTATCCCACTTCAGCGTAAAGACCAAAGCTATTTTACATATCTGTTTTGTTACTGTACTTCTAATTATCTCATTAATTTTTTTTTCACATTACCTATTAGTACACCTTTAGCGATATTTTCAATACATTGCTGGTTAAGTATCAACTTAAGTACCTTATATATATAAGAAAATAATTTTCTAGAAAATTAAGATACATATCACAGTTTTTGGATTTAATTTGATAAAAGAATGTCGCGGAATCAATTTTAGTCTAAATTAAGTCATAAACCGGACGTGACTAATGAAAGCAATGACTGCTCATCCACAATTGCGAGACATTCTAAGAATAATAAAATCTAAACTACTTTTAGTCATTATTAAAGGACTATTTTTAAAGCCCTGAAAAGAAATATTAGCTAAGCATACAGTATTTATATAATGATACAAAAAGTTTAACATAAATATGTGTCACAATTATTGGAAAAACTTCTTAAGTAAACCAAATTCCCATTCGGCTTGTTATTGGTTTCTGATCTGAGGAGTTATCCAATAGCATTTATTTCTTAGCGCCCTCCGACAGAGTAATACGAAGTGACACTTTTATGCATCCCTTGACATTCTAACTGGATAGGTCTCGAACTTCAAACTTCATTCGTTCCTGTATCCCTAGAATGTCTTGGCTAAGAAACCTACCAGTAGACATCTTTGCTTTACTCCAAAACGCCACGTCTTTAAGTTCTGTATCAGTAGACTGTTTATTACTGCATTTAGGACACTCACGATGGGTTAATACTTTGGCTTTAGGTCTGTGGATTGTCCCAAGATTAAAAAAATATGTCCACGCAACAGGTACCCTATTAACATTAAGAGCTTAAACATCGAGATACTTGTTGATCCGGTATTAGAATTAATAAATTAAAATGTTTTACGATTATTCAATTCAAAGTGGATGTGTCATAAAAAAGTTTTTTTTTTAATTTTGAATTTTAAAACTTGGAATTGCGTAATCGATTCACAAGGGTTGAAAACCTCTTTTAGCGTCTTACCATGAAAAAAGCATTTTAACAAAATACGGTTTGTTTTACTCTATTTATTTTTTTATTTAGGACAGCCCACGAAGGCTGGAGGCATAAGAACTAACGTACCAGTGTGGTAAGGGAGCTTTTTCACACGGGACTTAAATATTTGGTGATTTGGAGGAGAAGGGAAAAACTCCTGGGGATGGAACGGTTCCATAGCCTGGATACTCTGGGGATGACGGTAGAAACAAAGTGGGAAGTTCGGGGTCTCTCAAGTTGGACTCGAAAAAGTTCCATACAACTGGCACTACGTGTTGCTCTGTTAGGACCTGCCAGAGGAGGAATTATAATGGGATCATTAATACAATTCTTTGAATGGAATCAAAAATGTTAAAAGTTGTAAAAGACGCCATACCCCAGACATGAGAATAATATTCTAAAGAGAGTCTGATTTAGGATACATACAGAGTGTACAGATTAGAAGGAGAAAAATACTTTCTGACTCGAAAAAGAAATCCAAGCTTTTTTGAAGCTGTTAAGGCTATGGATGTTATGTGTTTGTGCCAGTTAGGGTTATTCACAAAAGTAACGCCAACAATATTGAATAATTCTTTGTTCTGGGAATGAGCATTGACAGACTTTTTGCGACAGCAAACATAACTGGAAGCATTAAACTGGACAATATTTTTAGCGCACTAATCCCATATTAGTTTAAGGTCTTTAGCTTGTTTCCCAAATCAGGCTTAGAAGCTGCCTTAAGAAATTGAATATTAGAGTAAGAGGTACTATCGTCAACAAAACTATAGATAGGAATGGTTATGGAAGAGAGAAGATCGTTGATGTGAAGAAGAAACAGAGTTGGTGCCATTACTGAGCCCTGGGGCACCCCAGCATTAATTTAATAGAAGCTGGAAGAATGACCATCCACAATATCTACTATATGTAGATTAGAAAAAAAAACTGATGAGCCAAAAACAAAGATTAGGTGAAAAACCGTAGGTAGGAAGTTTGTTAAGGAGCCCATCATGCAGACCTGGTTAAAAGCTTTGGATATGTCAAGGGCAACGACCTGGGATCCACCAAGAAACTTAAGGGACTTGTTCCAGTTCTGTGAGACAAAGGAAAGAAGATCTGCTGTGGACCTTTTGTGACGGAGTTCATACTGTCTATAATGTAAAATTTTGTATTTTTCCAAATACTTTAAGATTTGGGAATTAATGCATTTTTCCATTACCTTACAAACAACTAAAAGACGAGATATATGTCTATAGACAGAAGGGAGAGTTTTGGATCGATTCTTAGGACAGGTTGCACTCGTGCAGCTCTCTTGCTGTCCGGAAAAATGCTCGTGCCGTAAGGTGTTCGAGAGAAGCGAGTTAAGATGGATGCAAGCTCGGGAACACATTTTTTAAAGACAATTGCTAATACGCCATTCAGCCCAAACGATTTTTTGGTATTAGGTAAAAAAAGAATACCCTTGATCTGTTTGACCTTAAAAATGATATCGGACATTTTATACGGAACAGGGGCAACTGTTGGTTTAAGGGTTAAATGAATTTGTACAAAGCAGAAGGATTTACTGCCATTTGAGCAAAAGAGGATTTTATCTTTTATCCGAATGTTAAAAATGTCTAGAGAAAAGGTAAATACGATTTTTATCTAAAATTTTCGTTTTTCTAAGTAAATTGTGATAAAGTAATAGGAAGAAAACTAAATAATGATTATAAATTTGATAAGAATGCAAGTTAACTCCATTTAGGATATTAGATATTGGTCCAAATACTTTTTCGGTTTCAAAATTTTTTTACTTCTCTGGATTAAAAATTAATTACTATAAAAGCACGCGTACAACACCTGTACTAAAAATTTAAAAAAAAATAATATGTTCACTTATTAGACAAATAGATTATAAAATGTTCTATAAGGGAACAAATGTTCCAGGGTTCAAAAATATCCGATATCCATTTTAATGGTTTTAATATAAATATCAAAATATCGGATATTTATAATATATATATATATATATATATATATATATATATATATATATATATATATATATATATATATATATATATATATCTGAACCTATATATGCTTCATAAAATTGTCTTGCCTTTTATATCTAATTTAAGGGAATATTACTAGAAATAAACGGTTTATTTTTAAAACGAAATTACAAAAAAAAAACATGTTTTATAAAAAACTCAATTTAATGGTTTTGTTTGTTTCGTTTACTATTTTAAACAAAAAAATATTTGATGAAAGGGTGTAAAAAACTACACTACAACTACAAAGACTTTTTGGGTTAAAGGAGTCCCCTAATATATTATAAAAACGAATGTTAGTAGTTTATAGTTTATGAAGAAACAAAATTATAGTATAAAATTTTGTGTTTTCAGCTTATGAAGGGCATATGTATGATAACTTTTTCTCGCAGTCTGTTTAAAATAAAAATTAGAGCTAAAAAATTACACATTTTACAGCCAAAATATTACGATTATTAAATCAAATTAATTTTTTGAAAATAAAAATGATATTACGCAATATGCTAGTCAAACACCTTTTATATAAATATCAAGGTGTCTTAATAAAAGTTTTAAAAACTAACACATATTCTTTTAAAATTTGCTGTTTCTTTACTTAGTATAAAGGTTTTAGTTTGGCGCTGGCATCTAAAGTATTAATTTTGAAATCGGTTTTTGTTATTTTAAAAATTTTGGGTTGCAAAAAAACCCCTAAAATTATGATTAATATCAGCCTGTGTTTTTTACCAAAATTCGTTTTAAAGAGTTTTAAAAAGCTCATTATTCTTAGATAAAATTTCCAGTAAAAAATTATCTTGTAATTTTATTAGAAATCCGAAAAGCATTTTTTAAAATTTAATTCAGGGTAGGAAATCATTTGTATAAGATAAGTTTGTTCACTGGACTATTTTATCTAAGGTTGTTGCTTTTTAAAGCCTTTTGAAACATATGTCAGTTTTTTTTGCAAAAACTACTTTTTTGTATAAATCAATTTTTCAATTAGGATGGTTTTATTAAAGTAAATATTTTTGCAAATAAGTTGTTAATCTAAATTTTGTACCAAATATTGGTATTTGAAATCTAAACAAGATTTAATAAAAACAAAACCGGTTCCACGCCCATGGACTGATATCAATCATAATTGTGACATAAGTTTTTTTGTCCCATAAAGACAGGCCAACGTACCAAATTTCGGAAAAAAAGTATGAGCAGTTTTTGAATTAATCCAGGAAAACGATTTTAAAATTCACACTTCAGCGCCGCCCAGCGCCCAAACTAAGCAACTTTTACTAAGGTAGGTATATTTAAATCGGCAAATTTTGGTCTAAAGAATATATGGCAGGTTTTTGTAAAGACCTTTTCCAGACACCCGCTATAATAAAAAAAAAATTGATTTAAGAATAAAAGTAAACTATATTTTGCTAAAAAATTATGTATACTATTAGAATGTAAAAGTCATGAAAGCAACACAAAACTTCATGGTAAAAAGGCAAAGTATATAAATGTTATCCAAAATTCTCAGGCGGTTTTAAAACATTACTAATATTTATTATAAAAGAGTGTATCGTATTTATAAAAAAGTGTTAAAATTTTGATAGATTGGTCACTTAGCAGTTAGGTAAATTAAGCAGATGATAAACATAACTGAGAATTTTCTAATGATGCTATAATAACCTATAATTACTGCCCCACCAATAACACTTTATCTAAAATCTAAGAAAAATTCGAGGACAAAGTAAGGTAGTAATATTTCCTAATTAAATTAAAAAAGCGTTTAGGAATAATTGGTATTGGTAGATTGGTATTTTTATTTCTGCAAAAAGTCTATGTTTTTAGCCGTTAATAGCAACACCTTTAATTTTACATCTACATAATAACTTTTCTGCTAAGTGTCAAGGCTTAACTTACTTATATATGGCATCATTTTTTAATGTCGTTTTATTTAAATTAGTTTTTATGCACCTTTTCTATGAAAACGATTTGAATATTTATCTATGTTTATGGTTTAACCACTCCCCTATTACCTCATATACAGCACTATTTTACCGAATGTATGTTAAGTGTTTTAAGAAATTGCAAATTATAAATTCTGGTTTGCAGTATACCACGTAGGTTTTTGTGGAAAAAGAAATATACAGTGCTGTTTTCCAATATGCAATCCGTTTGTTAGCAGAAAATTGTTCAAGACGTTTCATCAACATTTAACCGCGCATCCTCGAATAATGCTTTCTTTGCCCTAGTATTTCTCTTAAGCGGATAAAAACTTAAAATCAAATCGTTGATTAGCAAAACCCAAATCATAGTAAATGAAAATTTGTCGTAATTTTGAAAACGTCTATAACCTACTACTAGTAATAGACTCAGACTTCCATTTACTCTGTTTGCCAGAGGCATTATTTAGATTCTCACGATTCATACGCTTATAATGCAAATTATTATTATCTCTAATTCGAAAATAAATGCAGACTAGTTTTTTGTTAGTAAAATACATGTACATAGACAAATTGCGGTAGATATGCAAAATGACGGTTGACGCTGTTTAGTTTTGGACGAATATGCATTTTCGCTAACCCGTAATTGCTAAAAATTGTACTAGTTTAAAAACAGATCCTTAAGAAAAATGTTCTAGACTAAAAATATTTTTACAATAAAAAGGTTTTTTGTCATATTAGATTTCATAAAAACTTCAGGGGATGCGCGCTATGTTCCTTTAAAAATTCTTACGAACTGATTACCTTAAATTCCCTATGTTGGATTTTCCATTTTGAATTTTGCAAATCTTATTCAGATTTCTTGATCGGCGGCCCTCGAAACCGCTATGTACCGAATCTGGCGTAAATGGGCAGAATTTTGAATATTTGGTCCGCCATATAAACCCGCCATCTTACATTTTGCAAATCTGACTTTACATTCATGATCTGCGACCCCTTAAACATCGCGTTTACCAAATTTGGCCTAAATCGGTTGATTTCCAGAAAATAATAATTTCTAAAGTTGATTTTGAGATTTAAAAAAATGCCACGTGACGCATGAATTCTGATGGATTTCCATTTTTCATGGCATCTTTGCGTAAATTTCTGGTATTTTAGACCTGTTTTTTAAAGTTAGGAAGTTTTGTAATGCGATACCTATAATTTTGACCCCATATTCGTGTTTAGAAGGAGAAAATACTTTGGAATACATAAACATTGCATGTAACCACAGTGTCACTTTAATATTACACTTGAAAGCTCACATGGGTTAAAAAGTTTTCTCATTTTTACAACTTTGAAACAATCGGCAGTACTAAAACTTTTCGGAAACCCGGTATTTAATTTTAGATTTGATTTTTATTTATACAATGGGTGGATATTTTTAAAACATCGACGTAAGGTTACCTATTTCACACATAGAAAAATTACTTGTACACATTGTGTAATGTCGAATTAATTTTTAAGTTGGAAGAAAATATATTTTTTAAAATTTTGACATTTAAAGTAACACTTTCCAAAACCAAAGATATTTTACAACGTCTATACGTTGTAAAATATCTTACTATTCATATCTAGTACGAAAAGTAAAATTTTTCGCAACTGGATGATGAAAAGTAAAATATTTGACAATGTCAATGAGTTTTAAAAAGTTTTTATAGTTTAAACTTAAATTAAAAAGTATCAAATTATATTCAAAATTAGAAAAAAAATATTGTGTGAAACGAGTTGGGAAACACTATTTTTTGTAACTCACATTTGCTCGTAACGAAAAATGGGCAAATGAAAACTTGGCCGATGATAAGAATTAACCCCTACCATAAAAATATGAAAGAACGGGCCGTAAATCCGATGAAAAAACTGCGCCGTTTATAAAAATGCAACAACATTTAGGGTTATAGAAATTTATTCAGGAACACTGAAGACTAGTAAGACATTATGATACCTACAGGGTGGGCTAATGAAAACGAAACAAGGCCGATTTCTCATATCTGTAGTTGGTAGGAAAAAATCGCTCGGACCCGTCGATTTTTATTTCGAGGGGAACACATTTTGCGCTTATTTTTAACCCTGTTACTCCAACCCCCTAGGGGGGGTAAGCTTTACTCTTAAATTCTTAAATGGAAAAGGGGGTCGACTGAGACCTCATTTTAAAGATCATCGAATGCTCTTTTCAACGCTTCCTAGTTTTTCGAATTTGATGCAGTAGTTTTCGAGAAAATACGTTTTATAAACACAATCGGCCTCTAATCAAAAGTAACGCTTCTTTATTTTTAGTATTTTTTTTTATTTAGTATTTTTGTTTTCAAATCCTGTCCTATCCAACTTAAAAAGTAAGGAAGCATTAAATGTCACTTTTTTATCACCCAATAAAATACGGATACTTTTTACCTATGCTTAATTATAAAAGTATTGTCAGTGTCTTGTTTAGAATATTATCAGTCAAAGGTCAGCAGTTATTTCTGCTATGGAATTTGATGCTTGTGCAAAAATGTTTAAATAATGCAGTTAGTTTTTTATCTTTCTTTGGAACTTATTTACATTCAATTTATGTAAATTTAGTATCTCACAGGATTTTTCCACCAGCATTCGAAGAATTTTAAAATCCCATAAAATCCACCCCTATAAAATCCATCTTGTGCAAGAATTAAATGAAGATCACTTTGCCTTGACAGAAAATGTTGAACATGATGACCGTTATAATGCGAATGAGTTGACATTTCAACAAGATGGGGCACCTCCCCACTATGCTTTTGCTGCTCGTCAGTATTTGAATGAAACGTTTCCTGGCAGATGGATCGAACGAAAGGACCAGTGGGGTGGCCTGCAAGGTCACCAGATTTAAGCCCGTTAGATTTTTTTCTGTGGGGTAACTTAAAAGGTAAAATTTATAAAACTCAACCAGAATCTCTAAATGATTTAACGTCAACGGATCATTGATGAATGTCGGAACATTACACCTGAAATGCTTCAGAACGTCCGAAACCGTTTTGAACAAAACTTGTATGACTGCATGGAAGCAGGAGACCAACATTTTGAACACTTCTAAAATTAAAAAGTAAGTAAGTAAAATAGAAGAAAAGTTTTAAATGTAAATGTTCTCGTTATTTGAAATCATACCTCTCACCCCCTTCGTAGGGTTACCCTTACCAAAAACTGAAAGCTGTGCTTAGAAAGAATGACGTCTTCCCAAAAAAAATGGTCATTAAAAAATTTAAAGATGATAAAACAATTATTTTTTTACTGTTGACTTGTTATTAAATTCAAAATTATTTTCTCGAAAACTACTGCATCAAATTAAAAAAACTAGGAAGCGTTGAAAAGAGGATTCGATGATCTTTAAAATGAGGTATCAGTCGACCCCCTTTCCCATTTAAGAATTTAGAAGTGAATCTCACCCAACCTAGGGGGTTGAAGTGGCAGGGTTAAAAATAAGCGCAAAATGTGTCCCCTCGAAATAAAAATCGACGGGTCCGAGCGATTTTTTCCTATTAACCATAGATATGAGAAATCGGCCTTGTTTCGTTTTAATTGGCCTACCCTGTATATTTATTACTAATTGGGGAAAATAAAAAGCTGCTTTGCTAACCAGAACTAACCATGACCGACCAGAACCTAAGTACTTGATAAAATTTGACCACCGGCCGAGTTTACAAGTGTAATTACAGGTAATAAAATACAGGGTGGCCGGCCATATTTTGACCCATTTTAATCGAGAATAACTTTGGAACAAATAAAGGTATCAAGATGCGGTTTTTGCAGATGCACTTATATTTCTTTAAAGTTTATTCTCGTACCTTCACGATTTTATTGTGACATTCCATTAGCTCAAAAACAAAATGGCCGATTTTCCATTATAGGACAACTATGTTATTTTAAATGGAACACCCTGTATATGTTTCTATATTTTCAAAATTTAATCTTTCCCTTTAAAAAAATGTAACACAAGCTATGGTTGTCTCAAAAAACAACGTATTTATTGACCTTCGAAAAATTGACTGCATGTCGACCAACAATATTATTTAACAATTAAAATTTGCTTCATATGTTACAAAAAAAAGGATCGCCAAAGGTTTAGGTTATTCACAAAATAATAGTTACAATAAGGTTACATTACTTTTTAAAAAACTACTGTAAATGTTGAAAATGCCTTCCGCCGACTTCGACGCACTTATTTAAATTCGAAAAAACTTATTAAAACTATTCTAAAAATTCTTCAGGAATATTTTCTATTATGTTTCGGATATTAATTTTTAATTGCTCTAAATTTTGGGAAGTGGACTATAACACCTCTCTTTCACATATCCCCACAGAAAAAATCTGGAACAGTCAAATCTGGTGAACGAGGTGGCCAGGAAATAGGGCCTCCTCTTCCAATCCACCGGTTTCCAAAAACGTTGGTCAGTGAATCCTTGGTAATGTTAGCATAATGTGGTGTAGCCCCATCTTGTTGAAAATAGACGAAATTCAATAGATTTTCTTCTTGCAATTGGGGAATTTCCAGCATATCAACGTAAGTCCAAGAGGTTACAGTTGGTTCATGAAAAAAAAAATGGCCCATAAATTTTTTGCTTTGACATACCACACCAGACTGTGACTTTTGGCGAATCTCTAACGTGTTCGTTATATTGTCGAGGATTTTCTGTTGCCCAAAACCTGCAGTTATGCTTATTTACTTTTCCATTGAGGTGAAATATGGCTTCGTCTGACATTATTAGTCTATCCAAAAAATGTATATTGTTCCTTACTAAATTTTGAATTCTCTGGCAAAATTCCACCCTTTGTGGAAAATCAGTTTCTTTTATTTCTTGTAACATTTGAATTTTGTATGGCTTTAATTTAAGTTCTTTTTCATGATTTCTTGTACTGTAGTTTTAGGAATATGGACTGAACTTGAGATTTTCTTGTTGACAATGTTGGATCTTCCTGAGATCTCCAAAATTTGTAACGTTTTATTTAGCAAATTCCTCATTGTTTACTAATTTCTTTTTACGGGCTAAAGATCCTGTACTCAGAATTTTCTGTACCAGATTTTAATTGAATTTTTTGTGGGTGGAGCTTTATTAAACATGTTTCTAAATCTTCGCTGGGTTTCTTTTACTGATTTGGTTTCGGCAAACATAATAACACATTTTCCTTTTTCGCTTAACGAGAACATTTTGCGCTCCTAATTAAAATAACTTGTCAAAAATGACCAACAATGGCTGACAATGAGGCTTGTTGCTGTTATGAAACGAGATAACTTTGTTTCCACAGGCGACTTTTAAAAAATCCTTTTAAAATAATATTCCTATTCGACATACAGTTAATTCTTTGGAGGTCAATAAATGCGTTATTTTTTAAGATAACCATAGCTTGTGTTACATTTTTAAAGGGGAAAGATTAAATTTTAAAATATTGAAACATATACAGGGTGTTCCATTTAAAATAACAAAGTTGTCCTATATCGGAAAATCGGCCATTTTGTTTTTGAGCTAATGGAATGTCACATAAAAATGGTAAAGATACGAGAATAAATTTTAAAGAAATATAAGTATATTTGCGAAAACCGCATCTTGATATCTTTATTTGTTCAAAAGTTATTCGAGATCAAAATGGGTCAAAATATGGACGGCCACCCTGTATTTACCCGCCCAGTTTTCATGGTAAATCTCCGCGAAAAATAGTGCTTTTCCTAACTGGTTGCACAAATAAATATTACAGGGCAAATAGAAAACTGTTTTCTCTGTTCGCAACAGGAAAAATTAAAAAATACTTGTAAAGGAAAACATGTATTGTCATTACTAATGTTTATTTTTAACTGAATGAACTATTGACCTTGCAATTATTTAGATAAATAGTTAAACAGGTAGATTGCTACTTTATTTAACTGTTCATTATTAAAACGTAAAAAACAAGTTTCAATGCTAACTTAAGCAATTTAAAAAATATTGTCATGCTTCTAAAATAAAACCAATACTAATCAAATAAAATAGTGACTATAGAAATAAATATTATACGCGACGTTTTAAATTAAAGTGTTTTAATTATTTATTTACCTTCAATGTAATAAATAAATTGACCTTTAAAATAAATCTTACATTAATGTTCTGGTCTAAATTCAATAGTTTTCATAATAAAGCAATTATTTTTGTTTCTTAATTTAGATATTTACGTTCTTAACTTTTGCATATTGATCAGATTTTTTAAAATATTAAAAATCTGTACATAATATGAGACGCCTAAAATTGTAAGGATATCAAACTGTACCAATAAAAAACACTTTACATAAATATTTGCTCAAATGGGTATCCTAATATTATATATATTTTTTTGTTATTTATATTTATTATAGGTGGGGACTGTGGAGGACTTGTCCCTCTTTTATAGGTATTTCCATTGTCTATGCTCCGTCTAATATTTAAGAAGCCCTGAAGAGAAACAACACGCAGTTCCACTCTTATGCATCCTTCTACAGTCCATCTGTAGAGGCCCCGCACTTACCACTTTGTTTGTCCTTTTATCCCTAAAGTGTCTAGACTGTGAAACTTGCTGTATGCAGAAATATGTATTTCTTCTCCACACCTCCAAATCTTTAAGGCCGTTTCAATTAACTACCTCTTACTTCACTTAAGACACCCACGCTACGTTAGTACTTAGGCTCTAAGCTTTCGTGGATTGTCCCAAGTTAAAAAAAGGAATTGTTGTGGAAAATTTATTTATAAAAAATATATATCTGTGCTTTCTCTACAAAGGGGACCACTTCGGTTAGGGTTCTAGAGCATAGACTGGTTTGCTTCCAGTCATTTGAGCTTTAGGAGCTTGCATATCTGCCTAAACATATTTTTGTAAAAACTTTAAAAAAATAAATGAAAATTTTATAAAAATAAAACAATTATAAAAATTATTTTTTTAAATATAGCCTATTAAATCTTCTGAGGTCTGTTTAGAATTTGTGACATTGTCATTGCAGACCAAAATGAGGCAAACTATTTTTTCCACACTTCTCACATGTATTTCGTTTGGTAATATGCTATAAAGTAGATCGAGTTTTTAAATTGGAATCAAATTAATAAATGTGTTAATAGTAACCTGTAATTTCATTTTTTTTTTGATTTTGGGCATTATTCTCCACCGTTAGTTCAAAAAGTAATTTCGGCACCCATTTACATAAGAGGCTTAATAAAGCTTACGAACCCTTAACTTTTACTGCAAACTCTTATAGACGGCTACCGATTCAAAGTTTGAGGATTTCTTAATTGATACACATTTAATTTGTCTGTTCTCTTCTAGAAGGCATAGATAAGCACACTGTTTTTCGGTAACAAAAATTGTTGTAGGCCAATTACTTTGCTGCATATCTTGAAGATTTTTGCTAATTTTTATCATCACTAGATTAATTTCTAGGCATTATTCATAAATATTTTGTTTTTTTCTAAATTTGAAGCAAATAAAACATTTTTTTGTATCTTAAGATACACGCATTCACCCTAAACATCAAATAACAAAATGTTTACAGATTAAATTCTGCAAACAAAAGATGGCAATATTTTTAAAAAGGTGGCATTTTGCGTTTGTCGACTGTATTAAATTATCCATATTTTTTATTTTATTTTAATAGAAGAGAATAGTAGATCCTTATTTGCTTAAAAAAAAACAATTAGGAACGCGCCGATACCCAAAAACAAAAATATCGAAGTCGGAACTGAACAACAATTTAAAGGTGACGATGGCTGCTTAGCTTAAATTGGGCCAGCAGAAATACTAGAGCACGATGGGAAAGAATCAACAAAAGCTGCATTCAAGACACTGCTCCTACATTTCATTGCACTTGCATCACTACACTGCTCCTAATTTTAATCACTTTTAAAGTTTTTTAATTCCGTACCCATTTGTGACGAAATTTGGGTTTACCATTTCAAACCAGAATCAAAACGATCAAGAGGTAGCACTCAAACTTTCCAAAGCCAAAAAAAGCAAAGTAATGGCCACCGTCTTTTGGGACAACAGGAATGTCATAAATGACCTATATTTTAAGAGAATGACGTATCATTAATGCCCCTTATTATTCTGACTGGCTCATTCAAGAAGTTAAATCCGTATTTTGTTTAAAAAGAAAAAACCGTCTTCATCAAGAGTGTCATTACGCTGTACGGAACTGTCCGATCTCATACTGCCGACTTGACTACAAATGTCCTTGAAAAAATTCATTGCGAGGTTCTTCCATATCCTCTTTATAGTCCAGTCCATAGTCCAGTCGCATCAGCATGCGATTTGCATTTCTCTAGAATAGAAACATTGGGTGGTTGAAAAATTGAATACGACGGTGATAGAGCAGAATTTATGCATGTGTGGCCTTTTGCCTTACCAATAACATTAAAAAAAACATAGTTTCCAAAAGGACTAATATCACGTCGAATCCTAAAGTATTTAATGAAGACAAATATTTAATTGATTTGATTAATTCCCAAATTAGTAATAATTGACCTTTACCGAACTCGTAATCAATTTTATATATACAAAATATTACTCTAATTGTTCCGCAACATATCATTTTATGGGGTCGGCATTGGCATCTTTAATGACTTTCAACAAAACAATGTGCCATTTTTGCTGATGAACTATTATTTTAAATCACCCAATTAGCCAGATCACACACATTTTTTGACGAGAAATTTTGGGACGTAATTCTAGATTATTATTAAACTGGTTGGTTATTCAAATGGCTTAAAAATTTAAATAAAAATACAACTAAGAAATTACTAAATGCTTGTAACATTGTCGAAAACACTATCGCTAAAACAATTTACGAAAATAATAATAAAAAGCTGTTTTTTTCATAGACAGATATCTATTTAAGGGATTTATTTTATGCAAATCATGCAGGTCTAATAAATACTTTATTAAAAACTAAGTTAATATATATTCCTTTTCATTTGTTTTTTCAGTATAAGTAATTTTAAATATAAAAAGCCTAAATAATTCGGTGGCGCAAAACTAGGGAAATCGAAATTATTTTAGGCACAAAACACAATTACGTCACTGCAACTGCACTTTGTAAATGCCAAGTTCATCTAATTAAAGACATTAAAAATATAGATATTTATATTCACATGGTGGCTCTTAGCAATTTTGCATTATCATTGGTTGATTACCCTTATAAATATGAGCTAATTTCAAAATGCTGATTTACATATGTTTTATAATACATAATCCTATTTTTAATTGGAAGTATTTAAAGTCTAATAACTTTTATTAAAACCATATTTAATACATTTTAAATATATCCTGGCATCCACGTTTACAATAATAGTATTAGAAACGCAACTGCGTAGTGAAATTAATAATATAATTGGTATCCATAACCATAAATATGTATGAGAAAGGTTTATTTTATTTATTGTAAAAATTAATAAAAATCGATGTATTCACTGTAATTTCAGTAATGTGCTAAGTTCTTCTGTAGTTCTTTAATTGACGTGATGCATGTGTTCAGTAAGAACAATGTACTTAACTAAATGTCAATCAGACCAATTTTTTAATAAAGTAAATTTACTAATGAATGCGTTTATTAATATATAAATTTTAATATTATTAAATAACTATTTTTCACGAACTGTATAATTTATAAAGAAAATAAACTTTCTAACTCCTAACACCCCAAAACTTCTTAACAATATTTAAATTGGTATAATGAACGTTTTCTGGCGATTTTTGGTTTAGTGCAGTACTAAACAAAACTAAGTAGTTTGGCTAGTCTATGTACAAACAAAAACTGGTTTCTTTTGGTTAGTGCTGGTTCGGTTTTTTTTATATAAAATTTAAAGCATTCCTCTTTTTTTAGATTTTTACAATCTTCACTAAAAAACGTGGGATCCTGTAAAATACGAAAATTTTTGAAGGGCTAAATAATTAATGGTATAATTTACTGCTATTTTATAGACTTTTAAGCACAGTTCAAGGCGTTGCAAATGTTTTAAAAAATATTCTAAATTAAAGCAAAGAAAACAGAAATTTTGGGATGGATTTACAGTACCCAACTCAAACTATTCATAATAATTATTAAATGGGATGTTAATTATGTTTAGTTGATTTTATTACTAGGCCAACCATTGTAAAACACATGTTAAGTTGTTAAATACGGGAATATATTTGTTAAATATGTTGTCATACTAAATTTTAGAATTGTATGTTAAGGATACGTTTTTTATATTATATGTCCAATATCCACCATTTAAAATCATGTGTTATTTGCAGTAAAGATGGTGTGACATAAAAAAAGGACCATTAAAGCAAAGGAAGTAGAAATATGAATAAAGTCTTTCCCAGTATTGCAAAAATATAAAGGCCCGTGATATTATTAGCAGAATTTTACATCCTTTAGGATTTTTTTTTGGTGCTTTGCCCCGTTATTTTTAGGGTAGGTATTTAAAGGCTGCATTTATTAAAGTTGGTCATTAAACGAACCCTTGAGAATACTGTGGTCAAAACTTTATTAGCAACGTTCCGATTTATGCTCAATATTTAGCCTTCCCTGAAGAAGAAACCTCCATAAGATTGATTGATATGGCAGCTTTTCACTTATGTATCAAGTATGTTTGTTTCATGAAATGTTTAACGTCGCTTTAATTAATGGCCTTTTTGTCTTCTTTTCCTTCCTTATTTTTTTTAGGAATTAGTCTAAATTTAGATAACATTCTAAGGGTTTATAGATTATCTAGAACAAGTTTCTTAAAGGTCCAACTAGAATATGCAATATTCATTCTATATTTTTTGGTTGTTTAATAAAAAGGTTAATGTAATTACATAAAGTGCAACGTTTCGAGTTATTTTTAGCTTCAGTTTTAAACTAAAATTGAATTAGAATTAAAATCAAATTAAAGAAAAATTAAATAGAATTAATACATATGTTACTTAATAATTAATAACTAATATTTTCCGGGCTTGAGGGCTGTGAACTAAATTCTTGAAATACAAAACTTCTGGCTCAGTCGACTACTATTAAATAGACGCCGGCGCAACGTTCATTAGTGCAACTCGACGACGCCCCTAAGGATGGCTGCCTCAGACACAACTCAAAGTTTCGATTTTCAAGAATTCAGTCCATGGCTCTTAGCCCTGAAAAACACTTCAGGCCGTGAAACCTTTATCTCTTCAATAACTAATACTGTTACACTCATTAACTGAGTTTAATTTTTAGATTGCCTGCTGTCTGAACTAATTTGATAATTATACTATATGGATGGGGTTATAGTAAACAACCATTATTTTTGCTGCCCGAAGTAATACAGTTATGGTACTTCACTCACCTCTACAAAAAAGCCGGCTACTTTCAAGCTGGCTCCAATTTCAAAGTAGGCTTCTACTTCTTTTTCTTTTGGTGCCATATCAAGTCCTTCCGATGTTGGCAATCATAATGGTGAGCTCTGCTCTGTCTTTGGCGATATTTCTAACCACCAGGCCTGTCTTCTACCGACCCCTCTACGGCCCTCTATCTTATCCTTAATTATAAGTTGAAGGATACGGTAACGATAACCCCTGAGTACGTGACCTAGATAGGACAGCTTTCGGCATTTAACTGTTATTAGTAGTTCGTGAACGGCGTTTGCACTATTTAAGATCGCTTTATTTGTCTGCATGAAGTTCGGAACATACGTCTATGTAGCCACATTTCAAATGTTTCAAGACGATTAATGGTTGTCTCTGCTGTATACAACAGTGCAAAAGAGCGGTCTCATTTTCTGAAAAGCTGCGCGAGCTGACTCGATCCTGCACTTGATTTCTTTGTCCGGGTCGAGATGTTCTGTAATGTAACAATCAAGATATTTAAAGTAAGGGAGCCTTTCAAGTGTTTTGACATTCATTTGCATTTGCAGTACAGCAGTACACAGAAAACCAGAAACTAGTTTTAAAGGCTTCTATGCCAACCACTTATTTAATTTTCACGATCTTTTTTTCTTGAATTGTAAATTGATTTCTTTGGACGATGCTATGTCAGAAATTTCTATTCAGATTTAAATTAAAGCATTTACGGGGTGCAAAAATAAGACGAAATTTCTTTTTCGCGTTCATTTTAAAACAGTGTATCCATAATAAAAGCAGAGATGATGCCGTAGTGGTCGGTTTTTTTAAATTTTGACTCGTAGTTTCAGTAACATAATTCAAAACCAACCCTACTTTTCTAGTAATTTCTGCTTCTTTTTTTTTAATGGTATTAAAAGCAACCCTAATGAACCTCAGTTTTGTCAGGTATTATTTTAATTAACCACAGCATTACAAGTGTAATAAATGTGTAGTTATTAGTGGGTAAAGGAAATCCTCTCAATGTGGTCTAAAAAATTTGCATAGCATAAATATTAAGTACAAAAATAGTAAAACAAAATAATTTTAAAATCACTGCTTAAAGGCAAAGCCATTGGCTTTTATTTTTGTAATAAATCAAAATTTTTATTTCCACAAAGGCCCGTTAAAAGCTGAATGATTATTGCTAGTCGTACGCGATACACCTTTGTTTCTTGTTTTTATAACGTTTGCGGCCGATACCTCAAGAAGGTAAAAGTGTTCTGTGTTGTGGTCATTTACCTTTACATACTTAATGAATTTCTTATAGTCTAGCTTGGCCTGGTATGAGTAATGTTGCGATTATTATTAATATTATGCACCGCAAATTTTATAATAATTTTCTAATATACAGATTTTAAATAAAATAGGAAATTTCTTGGGGATTCCACAGAAAATATTTATAAAAATGTTTGCATAAGGAAAAATTATTTCTAATTAATATTAGAATATGCCTACTAAAATCAACTGGCAGCACGCGCTCTGTTTGCTAATATTAAGTAAAACCACAGAATAAAGAATGCACATAAGTGCGACCGTCAAACAAAGAACACCGCACATAACATAGGGAAATTAAACACCGGCCAATTTTCGTGAAACTTCGTATTTTGATAGTTTTTGTTATGCTGGTCAAAAGTCTCAATGGGCACAAAGCCGGAAGATTCTCCCCCCTCCAAAATTGCCCCTAAAGGTCGGGGGCTGTTGTCAAACCCACAGACCTTACACAGTAACTAGACTTAGTCCTGCCATTTCCAAAGCAGCAAAACATTTAAACTGCCTAAAATGAGAACAACAAGTAGATAAATATTAATAAATTTTTGGTTACATTTTAAGGTTACATATTCCCAAAAACCCATTTAATCATAAGAGACTCAATAAGTTTTAACATATAGATTTTTATAGTTATTATATGTTTGCATATAGGCTAGCATAAAATACTAATTGTAAGTATTTTTTTTAATTGTACCTAGCGCTACTTTTTATAGGTAATACCATTATTTGACTTTACCATAAAAAAAGTAATTCAGTTTGTAATTTACTTTTAGATCACTTTCAAAACATACATATTTATTTCCTTTTAGCAGCACTTCCGACTTCTTTGTATCTGTTATACAAACGCGAAGTTTTTATATGAATCGTAAAATCAAATATATTTTTCATTGCATTTTTCCTTTTAAGTTTAATATAACTAACTACCAATTTTATATATTTAACTCAATATAAATAAACATATGTTAAGTATTCTTTATTAATAGTATGTGTTCCCTTCATAATATATAATTCAAAAAATATACCGGGTCACCAGCGGACATGTAACAGATATTAACTTTCTTATTTACAAATATATTATAGATAGTTGCCCTCTTTTAGGCCCTAATAATTAATTTTTGCGACTTCCGGCTTAAGCGAAAGTAACTTTTTAAAAAATTACCACCCTCTATATTTTTGTAGCCTATAATATTCGCCTTAAAGTTGTCTTTTCAACAACAACCAATTATTTTGACTTGTCACAATGTGTCATTTGCTTTTAAAATGGCGTCAAAAAATATTTAAATAAGCTTCAGTAGGCCATGATATACAGCTTGGACTATATAAAAGTGTAGTGTGTTCCGTTTTAAAAAAATAATAATTTCTTACATTGTGCCTTATATTATTTTGACCCGGTTAATGTCAGTCGACTAGTGACTAGATTTTTTATATTTCGAAAAAAACTCCTGTAACAATTCTATGAAACAATATTTTCTTTTTGTTTTTGCCACTTACGATCATCATCATTTTCTTGCTTTAGCAATTATTATACTAGAGCTGTCGCAATTACTTTTAAAAAGTAATTCAATTACAATTACCAATTACTCTTCTAAGTAGTAGTAAATTACCATTACCAACTACTAGCATGTTTATTAAAAGTAATTTAATTATTAATTATATCTAAAAGAAATTAAATATTTTAGCGATTACTTTATTTAAATTACCACATATATTAAACACGATACATTAAAGAAATAAAATATTTATATTAATATGCATTACACGCGCACGTCACACTATTCAAACAACTTGCTCAGCAAGTTCAACATTAAATTACTCTAAAATAAAAATTTCTTTTCATCCTATCCCAAACATCAAATGATTTTTCCACAAAAGAAAGTATAGAAACGGTGGCGGTAAGCATCAAAATGGGCGCGGCGCGAAGGCGGCGTTCGCTGGATTCAAAGCGGCCCGCCGTGTTTCAAGATGCTCTTTCTGGCTGGCCATAATTCCGGCAGTTTTTCCATAAAGAAAGGTAATTGAATTTTTCGCAGTAATTTAAGTATTTATTAGGTTATTGAATTAATTTTTAATTAATTCAATTACCTTAAAAGTAATAGAATAATATCTTTGTAAATGAGAAAGTAATCAGTTGTTATATGTCCGCTGGGTCAACCATATTGGCTTTTTGGTCAAGAAATTATACCAAAAAGATAATTTTAACAATAATCTCTATTACATGTAAAAGATAATCCGTGTGATGCATAAGAAACCGTTGCAATTAGAATAAATTATTTATCTATAAAGTTACTTCCAGTGTTACCTTAATCATTTAATCAACATATTATGGTAAAATATGCTTGCTCAAAAAAAAAGTATTTAAAATTAATGTATAGGTAAGACTAATTTTGATACACCAGGGGCGTGCACGTAGGCACTAGTCTAATAATATATTAAGAAATATAAGTACGTTACTGATATTTTTAATTTTGTGAATCTTTTTCGTTATCTTTATTTAATACTTAACTTAGGACGTCTCTTAGTATTTTTTAGATGCAGCTTAGTTTAGGAGAAAAAATATATTAAAAATGTATAAAAATAAATTTATTTTAGAATGTATAGTCAAATCATTTTTAAAATGAAAATTCGGTGCCCTTTGAAAAGAAAAAAAAACATAAAAAGTAGCAAAAAGTTTTAACTTTATTGTCGGCTTTTTATATGGTCTATTATTACAGACACGTGGAAGCGCATTATAAAGCAAAGGCGGTCGCTAGTTCAAATTAAATCTTCGGTACTTTTATTTTTTCCTTTTAAAGAAACCGAATTATTTATATTGATCCAACTATACACATAACTTGTTTCAAAAATAATAAGTAGCATGGTTATAGGTACACCCTAATTAACAATATTTATTAGCATGTTAAAACTAGTAAACACTGTACATTATAACTTTCAAAAAATAAACATTTTTAATTCCCAATCATTACAACAAATCGAAATATAAAACTCCCTTATTTTGGAACGGACACATTTTTCGACGTATGTTAAGTTAATATGACCTTTTTTTAATGAAAACACTTAAAGAATCATTCCTTTAAATATTTTAGGCTATTTATAAAACATCCTGTATATGTACTGACTAGTCATTTCAGGGAATGACGGATTTTAGTGTTTGACACCAAAAGATATTCATATATTGCCGACAAACAGCGTAAAACTTTATTTGACTAACCAGAACTAACACTTTGTCATTCCATGTAATGCCCAGCCAAACAATAAATTAAAAATAATTATTACGCTGTTTGCCAGCAATAATGTAATAAAATATATTTTTTCCTCTAAGCTGCAGCTAAAAAAGTATAAGAGACATCTTATGTTGAGTATTAAATAAAGATTACGAAAAAGATTAACAAAATTAAAAATATCAGTGTCGTGCTTATATATTTGTTAAATATTATTAGTCTGGTGCCTACCCGCACGCCCTTGGTGTAGAGAATTTATTTTTACTTACACTAACGCATGCCCTCTAATAAACACTTTAAAAGTTTAGAGTTAAAGAAAAGGAAGATGTTTCGATTACCGGATAATTACAAGAAACTGAAACAAATGACAAAACTCAACCCCCTGTATTTTGGAAAGGATACGTATGTTAATATGAACTTTTCTTCATAAAATCACTTAAGGAATCACCCCTTTAAATATAAGACAAAATTCTTTAAAATTTAGTTCCAGGCTTATTTGCTAAATTTTAAAGAAAAGCATGGACATTCGTTTGTTAAACATGTCTATTCTTTTTGTATTAAAATAGAGCAGGTAAAGCGAGAATTTGGTGGTTTCCTATTATATGCTTGGTAAAACTATAACATATTTGAAAGGTATTTTTTCTGTTGGCGTAGCGTGCCTTGGTGGGGCCCTGTTTAAAAATTTGTTTGGAGACCCTTCTGAAGGGTAAAGATTTCCCACAAAAGAAAAAAAAACGTTTGCATAAAATTAAAAGAAATATTTAATCATCATAATTATCTATCTGTCACTTTTTCCAAAATTTTTACAAACAATTCAAATTAAATATACACCCTCCTTACCTTTTTTCGGCAAACTCATTTATTAAATCATTTATAGCTGATGATGACTTTAATTTTTCTAAAGTTTCTGGCTCTATGGACAATAGTGACAGGTCTGACAGGTGTTCATGACCATCGAAGTTCTTAGGTAATTTTTTATTAGTTTTAATTTTGAAAAACTTTTTTCAGCAGTTGCGGTTATAACTGGAAGGGTCTCCAAAAAACTGGATGCAAGACTATTGAATTTTATCAGCAATAATTCAATAAGTTCCTTAATGAAATGCCTTTTTTGAATTTCAGATTGTAAGCATGTTTTTAGAGCCTTTAATTGGTCATAAAGATTAACTGAAATGTCTTTACTGTATTTAGCCGACAGTTTTCCGGAAGCGTTGAATCCGTTTGAAGAAGACAGAAGTTTCTCCGGTTGTAATATTTCGAACATACTACTCAGGTCGCAAAGGCTCTGAAATCATTGTTTGTTTTAAGAAATTAATATATCTAAACAGCAGTAGTATACATTGACTTTGAAATAGGATTTCGGGTCTGAAATCCTCTCATCTTGTGATAGCTCATCAAAAAAAGCTTCGTTATCTTTCGCCTTTTGTTTTAAAAAACAGTTGTTACTTCCCACTCTTTTGCTAAATCTTTGAAATCATTTAGCAAACTATTAAATGAATTTTGATGTCTTAATTCGCACAGTCTATTCAAAAGATTACCTAATAAAATACTAGTTTTCTGTAAGTTATTGTTTTCATGCTGTAGAGCTGTAAAAACAGGATTAATGATTTCAAATAGTGAAGAAAAAAATGTAACAAGCACTAAGAAATCATAACTATCTAAAATGTTAATTATATTTTTACATTCTTCACGTTTATCTTTTTTATTCGAAATTAAATTTAGTTGGTACAAAGTTTTCATGATTAATAATTTTTTTTTAAGGGTAATTAAATATTTTTCAGGAAAATCGTCACTTAACTTTGCCCAGCATTTTATACTATTGCCAAAAAAGTATATATTTTTTCTAAATTATCAAAAAAGTCGACACTTTTCGCATCATCGTTTAAATCTAAATATAATGCGTGCTCCATCGTAACTCTTTCCTCTACATTTATTCAAATCAATTCCATATTCTTTAATCGTATTTAAAATTTCAGTTTTAAAATTTGGGAAGTTTTTATTAATTTTTGCTTACGCACGTTGGAGGCCCCCGTGGCCCGGGGGCCACGTTTAATTGATACGGCAGATACGGCGGTAGCTACGCCCCTGTATCTACCCCTTTAAATGAATTATTTAACAAACATGGTATTTTCCCTTTAAATTTTGTTTAACTTTACGTTCATTTGTTTTAGTGACATACAGAACTGACTACTGTCTGTTTAGCCATTATTTGTTAAAACACGTGTTTGATAATCTGGTAACTTGAAAAAAATCAAGAAAATAAAACAAAATTAAACATATTTAAATAGCACTAATTGTACTATTCCTATATCCTTACATTTATAATGGTAAGTAGAATAACGGCAAATTAAAAATTAGAAAGATGGTAAATTGATATTCTGCAGGTGCAAATAATAAACCTATTTACTTTTAATAGCATGCCATCAAAATGAATACTTCCCTATACACCAATTTTTAAGTATTTTTTTTTCAGAACAATCATATTTTTCCATAATATATTAATTAAATGATTAAGGTAACACTAAAAGTAACATTATAGATAGTTTAGTCTATGTAACGTGATTGCAAAGGTTTATTACGCATCGCACGTATTATCATTTACATGTAATAGAGATTATTGATAAAATTTACTTTTTGTTACAATTGCATTACCATAAAGCCAATAATGGCATTAATTCTTGGTAGTTATTAGGTAATAATGATATAAACATGTTAAAATAAAACAAAGGATACATTTGATAACTTAAAAGCAACTAACTTACTATATCAACCGCTCTAACTCGTCCTTTGAGACTTTTAGATGTAGAGTAAAAGCTCATTTAATTGTAATATTTTACATATACATATTAGTGGCTTTTAAATGATACGCTTACTTATTCTACATTTGACATAATTAGACTTCATAAGTTTAATAAAAAAAAATTATGGAACAAAACACTCTGTACCAACATGACATATTAGTCTTCAATCAAATGCCATGTGCTTAATTCTAAAAAAAAAAAATATTTTTCTTTACGCACTTTGGTTAATATTTCTTATTTCTCATTAGGTCTCATTGATTTTTTTTTGTCATTTTTAAGAACTTACTACATTGCTTTTATTTAACTATATCACATAATTTAGTTTTTATCTAATTCTCATAGACATGTAAAGGTTGGTTGCTTAATTAGTTACAATGATCTACTCTTAAACTAGTTGTTCCTTTCCAGCTTTGTCGTTTTAGTTTTTAGATAAGACTTCGAGTGAACTTCTTTGTTAAAACTGTTCACCCGTATTTTTTTTCCACAAACACCACTGTTCTTTCTAGGAACCGCACTATCAGAAGCGTTCCTAGGAACTTGGTTGGCCAGTTAATATTTTTTATTTATAAATTAATTTAAAAAGTTATTTAGATGACTGATGAGAAATCTGAGCGAGTTTTTTAGCAGTCACACGTATCGGGCGAACACTGGCCTCTCGATAATATTATGTAACCTAGGTAGAGAGACCAATATATTACTGTTTTTTTAATAATCTATGTGCGACGCATTGTTTAGGGGTGCTGCAAAATGAATTCTTTAAAATTTCATATTTTAGTTTTTTTACAAAGCTCAGTACTTTTATGTTTACTTTTGCCAATATTATAGCTACAGCTAATACATAAATAACAAATACATTTATTTTCCTGCAATTTTCATAAGAAGTAATTGGTAGAGCAAACCTTTATCTTTCCCTTAATAAATTCCGCACACAATGTGATCGGGACACCGAACGAAGCCGAGCGATGCCCAAGTCTCCCTCTAGATTAAAAAATGCTCCTACCATGCGACGCTTGCCTACGTCCGTGGTAGGAGAAAACTTCCTCTTAATCTGGGGGGAGGCATCGTTCGGCTCCTTTCGGTGTCCCGATCAGGAGGGACTCGAGAGAGTACTTTTTCCCACAATCTGCCAAATCTGGCTGCACTAAGTATGCTGTCGTCCGTGTCTAACCAGTGTTGGTAAATACAGTTGTATTAATAGTCTAAGAGCCAGTGAACCATCCGACTAACCCATTTCCTACAAGCTAAAAATTTTTAAATATTATTTTACTATCGGTCAATTATAAAAATACCGTTCTGGCAGGTATCCTCCGGTTACTTCATCATCACTTAAAATTTAAAAAATGTAATTTACATATATGTGTGAGTTGAAAAAAAAATGACAACCTATTTTGATGGTTACAAGTATATGCCAGACGATAGTAAAGTTGTCATCGAAATGTCAATTTATGATCTGCTCCCACAAGGCTAAAATGTTAAGGACATATTCTTTCAATAGTTGGAAAAGTGTTGTTAAAGTGCCAGACTATTCTGATGGTTGTAAGGGTCTTCCAGACCAGGCGCAACAGACTCGTATGAGCTTCATTGTCGGAAAGAGAGGATATATTTATTGTATATTGTGAAGATATGATAAAAGATAGATGATAAAAGATAAATGAAAGACAAACAAACTTACATGTGAAGTTTAAGTTTTTATTTACGTTATCACATGAAAGCTCTTACGAGTCTGTTGCGCTCGCACTCTCGTCGAGCGCCCTGACTATTATATACTGGTCTGGAAGACCCTTGCAACCATCACCAACCATTACAACTATTGAAAGAATATGCCCTTAAAATTTTAGCCTTGTGGGAGCAGGGTATAAATTGCCATCCCGACGACAACTGTACTATCGTCTGGCACATACTTGTGACCATCAAAATAGGTTGTCAATTTTTTTTCGACTCACACATATGTCAATTACATCATACCAAAATTTTAGCTTTGTGGAGGCAGGTTAAACTTTTTTTGACATTTTTAAAATTTAAAGGGATGATGAAGTAACCGGGGGATGCCTGCTTGCCAGAACAGTACTTTCAGTTTTTGGCTTTGTGGAAAATGGGTTAGTCGAATGGTTCACTAGCTCTCCTACTATAACTGGTTTATATAGTTATCAAGAAGCTGAAAGTAAAGAAGCGCCATCATTCTTATACGTCTTTGAAATACATGCTAAAAAACTTAACGAAAATTGATTGTGGCCGTGTGCACATAAGAATGTAGGAAATAAAAAAACTTTGCATTTTGTGCAAATTTTTTTAAAAACTTAATGGCGTTACAGGGTAAACATAATAAGCTACTGTTGACTATCTTCAGGTATTTGTTAGTGCTGATTTTATTGGGTTTAGGTAAACACAACTGATTAATATGATCCATACGATGTAGTGTCAAATATGAAACCTTTTTTTCGATATTTTACAGTTTCCAAACACACATAATAATCGATCCAAGTTTTATTTATAAAAATAAAGTTGGTTTTGACCAGTCCGTTCATTCATCTCATTAAAAAAATAGTGACAAATTAATGTTAAAAAGGATTTTATAACTTCCAAAATGAAATAAAATAAGAAACAATTTAATAAAAATTTTAAAGGATGTTTAATTAAAACCTAAGCAATTTATCTTTTTTAAAGATAAATCATTACTTTTAAAGCCAGAGCTTCTCCTAATTCAGGTTTCAATTATTAAGTGAACTCTACTAAACTTTCTTTTTATAAAATAAGGAAAACAACTTGATAAGTCCTTCCAAAGGCTTCCATTAAAAAAACTTTTAAAAAATAGGCTTTGTTGTGTATCTTTCTTTTTAACAAGTTAGTATAAGAATAGTACCTGTTAGTAAGGAAAAAGGAGATCCACAAGGGGGCACTAGGAAAAAACTTATTATAAATATGGTCCATAGTTTTGTGGCGGATTCATGTTTCAGTTTGTTTTCTTTGGGATACTCGCCTTTCTACTTTTTGGAAAATGGGACCTCTTCGGTCCAGGTCCCGGGGTATAACGAGCTGACCATGTTTAGCCCTATTGACCCCAATAAACTTGCTTGCAACAAATAAAAAAAAAAACAAAAAAACCCAAAAAATTAAACTAAATTTTAAGAAATTTTTGCTCTAAAAACTTGGAAAAATATGGAGATATATAGATGACATTTTTTCTATTAATCAACATGACGAAAATTATCTAAGTAATTTTTTAACACACATTAATACACAAGAACCCACTATTCATTTCACTTTAGAAAAAGAACAAAACCTACAACTTCCCTTTCTTGATATTCTAATAAAAAAGATGTAAATAATTTTGAAACAAAAATTTACAGAAAACCTACACATACAAACAGATACTTAAATTTTAATTGTAATCACCCAATAATGGTTAAAAAAGATGTTGTAAAGTCTTTTGATAGAATTAAAATAAGTTGTTTCGATCAAAACAAAGAAAACGAAAAGGAATTTTTAAAAGATATTTTAGTTCAAAATAATTATCCTTTTAATTTTATAAACAAATGCTTCTAAAATTTGAACAACCAAATTTAAGACAAAATCAAAATAGACCTATTACAAATCTATTTTTACCATATATTCCTGGCTTATCAAATAAAATTTAACGAATAGGTAATAAATCTAATATTCGTACTATCTTTAAAACACAAAACACTATTACATCTCAAGTAACAAAAACCAAACCATACAATATAAGCGAAAACACAAAACATGTTATTTATAAGATCCCTTGTGAATGCAATAAATTTTATATAGGTGAAACGTCCAGACCATTAGCCAAACGCATAAAAGAACATAGAACATACATTACAAACACAGAATTTCACAAATCAAAAATCTGTCAACACGCATTTGATAATAACCACATAATAAACTGGAATGCTTCTAGCATTTTAGCAAAGGAAACTTGTTCAAAAAAACGTAAAATAAAGGAAAGTGCATTTATTTTATTAAATAAAGATAAATGTGTAGCATCAATATCTGTAAATTTAAATAATACATGGTTAGTTGTGGTTAGTTGTTTATCTATGCTTGATGCTGAAGTAAATTCAGGTAAACTTAAAATCAATTAACACACCATAGCACCTTTTTTTGTCTTTTTGAATACTATACATATACCAGTCAAATAACCTAATGTTATTTATAACTGAACGTCATAAAAGCAATCAGAATTTCCTAAGTTTTTAGAGCAAAAAATTCTTAAAATTTAGTTTAATTTTTTGTTTTAGTTTCATCTTGACAACGGTGGCCGACTTGCCACCGAAACGTAGATTAATATTATTGATTTTTTGGAGGGGCTTTCTTCTTTTTTGTTGCAGGCGATTTGCAAGTTCATGGGAGTCAATAGGGCTGAACTGGGTCAGCTCGTTATACCCCGGGACCTGGACCGAAGAGGTCCCATTTTTTCCAAAAAGTAGAAAGGTGAGTATCCAAAAGAAAACAAACTGAAAAAACGTATTGCTAATATACTCAAACAGTAATGAAAAATCTGAGGTCATAAAGTTATTTGTGAAATACAGCAAGCTAAGTAAAAGAGCGTAATGCATCAAATTTAAAGTACCTAAAGCTGGAAGATAATTAATTATATTATTATTAGGTAATTGTCTCGAAAGTTGCCTCCTCTCCGATTTTGACCAAATTTGGTATACGGGGTTTTTGGGGCGCTGATTACGAATCTGCAACGTTTCGTTTTCAAAATATTCATCATCAAAGTTGAAAATCAAACTAACCTTATTTACACCATTCCTTCTTCTTTTTGCACAGAATTCTTGATTTTTACACTAAATTGGCACACAATATTTCACAAACATCTTTTAAAAACTTGTTTTTATATTTATTTTACATTTTTTCCATTTAATTGCAAACCTTCACTTTCACATGCCCCAACGTGTCGGCAACCATGTATACACTAGGCTGTATTGTAAACAAATATGGCTGCTGCCTTTGAACTTGAAAGTTCGCAATTTAATGGAAAAAAGGTGTAAAATAAATAAAAATACAAGGTTTTAAAAGGTGTTTATAAAATATTGTGTGCCACTTTAGTGTAACAATCAAGAATTGTGTACATAAAGAAGGGGGAATGTAGTAAAAATGAGGTTAGTTTGATTTTTAACTTTGATGTTAAATATCTCGTAAACGAAACGTTGCCGAAAAAAAATTTTGCAGATTCGTAATCAGCGCCCCAAAAAACCCCCTTATACCAAATTTGGTCAAAATCGGAGAGGATTCAACTTTCGAGACAATAACCTATTATTATGTCTTATCTACCATGCCATGCCTTGTGGCCAAGTAATATGTATTGTACAGTCCAAAAGTTTTTATGCCTTTATCTTATCTTCCTAAAAATTTACATTGTTTCAACTTTTAGCGCTAATATTCGTAATAGCAAAAAAATTATACTTCACAACTAAGTAGTGTTATAGCAGCAAAGATATGCAACTACCTATAAATAAGTAAGAAGCAAAGCAAGGCATAATAATAAAATGTAATTATATAATTATTTCCGCCAAGATTGCAATTAATTTCAAAACCTGATATTAAATCAACACTTTATAGACCTCTAGAAAATGGCGGAGTGAAACTAAGTAATAATAATCACTAAACTAGCAATGTAACTATAAAACTGGCAATGCTGAAAAGAAATAGAGAAAAGTTATTATATTATTCAAATATAAAATACACCTTGCACTTCCGAGTGATAGCGATATTAGATAACTTTCAAATATCGCCGAACGAGGCTACAAATATCATATGAATGAGTTTGAAACGATCTAGTTTTACGAGTCGATAAAATCATGAGCAGAGACATAATGTATTTTGTGTTTAGACAGCCTTTTTTTTAAACATATTGGCGTTTGTTATTGTCAAATACAATAAAAAACTATTTTTATTTTTAATTTGTGTTACATACAACGTATGGTTCAGTTTTGTGGTGACCAAAAACCCTCAAAATGGAGGCAACAACGTGAACAAGTGAATAGTCAGTGGACTCAATAGGAAATACAATAAAATTCCATTTTTGGGCCAAAATAAGTTAATCAATAGAATGTGTAGGTTTCGGTAAGCCGGATTTATTGATATAATTTACACCAAAAAAACCCTCGGAGTTATGAAATAAATGCACTGTCGTAAAGCCGCTGGGCGAGCGCCTATGTGTCCCATGTAATAATATCGAGGTTCCAGTTTTACCATTGATGATAAACAAGGTAACTTGATTTATTTACCTGCGCTCCTTTATCTACGTAGAAAAAGTGTTCCTGGGACTTCCAATGTCCTAATTTACTTAAAACACAAAGTTTCAACTAATAAGTATGGGCTTATCTATATCTTAAGTTAAGATTAAATTTACTTCAAAACTGTCTTTAGACGTTCCTAACATCTCAAGAAGTTGTGCCAAAATATCCAGGACTCACATTAGAGATCTCTCAACAAACCGATATCCTGCAAAATTAATTGGCTGCATTTTTAAACAGCACTGAAGAGGGAGGGAGAGATCAAGTACAGTAAAAAATGATAATGATTTAAAATCTTATATATTCAGAAAAAGTAGTTAAAACCTCGGTTAAAACCAGAAAGGACTATAATATTGATATCACAAGTGGAACCAGATAGTTTAATAATATTTTATTCCACCATCTGGACAATATTTTTGTCCAGTTTATGAAATGTATATACCATTTTTCCACTTGGTGAAACGAGACTGTATTACAGCATCTGAACATAAAAATCATCCAGTTCCTGTACTGTATATTAGGCATTTATCTATTTACTGTAATACAATGCAATGACCCAACATTTTGGTTAGTTGTGGTTATTTTTTTCGTGCAATGTTGATCAAGAAGCGTATAAAAATTATCTTTGATATTAAATATTTTTGCTTTAGTAGTTCAATATTATGTTCATGCCATTTAAAACACCGACGACTGATTGTTTCACTAAGTGGATAAATGCCAAATATACAGTACAGGAACTGGATGATTGTGTCCAGATAGTGAAACAAAATACATATAATTATATATATATATATATATATATATATATATATAATATATATATATATATATATATATATATATATATATATATATATATATATATATATATATATATATATATATATATATATATATATATATATATATATATATATATATATATATATAATGGATGGTCACACCGAATGTAGGCCGTAGACGTCGTCTACGGCGTACATACATTCGTTTAAATTCGTACAAAGTTTTATATTAATCCATAAAAAAATACGGTAAACATTTATTTATGTGAATAACTGAAAATAAATAATTGGTTGGACAGCACAATCCTTTCTATGAATGACCAGGCAAATTTACCGATAGACCATAGTTTAGGTTTCGACTTTATCCAGGACCAATAATTTTGGCCTATTTAAAATTAAATTTAAATTTTTAAAGTTTGTCAAAAAAACCGACACTCTTTGTTAATGTGTAGGGGGATCTTTATAAAGTTATAAAATTTTCATATTACATGCATGTTTAAGTATAAATTCTAACATACAATTTATAAAAGCTACCATAACAGGCTTAAAATAAAAAATAAACTATTTTTGAAAAATCACAGGCTAAAAAGTTGGATCTGGAACCTACAACGCGCTATGAACTCAAAATAACAAAATGTCTGGTTTCAGAAAATAGGTTTTATAATAATAAAAGTCCTTACAAAATTTAATGGTGACTGGTGTAGCATTAGTAATAAAACAAATATCGTCGTTAAATTATTTTTTTGTAGTTATCATAAAAACTATAATAGGTTACTCATAGTACATTCCCTCAATGGGTGTGGTTGTTTAGTCTGTTTACTAAGATCTATTTAAAGACTTACATAAAGATAATCGATATATTTTATACAACGTTTACACCTGCATTATGCAACAAGTGTTTATAAAACTAAGATACACACTTAAAGTAATAAAGCCGCTTAAAATTAGTTATACTTCACTGAACTCTTTAAATTATTATTGTCAGAAAGTGTAAAGCCGTTGTAAAGCTTGTCTGAGCTTTTAATATTTAAATTTATTACAAGTTGATGCATTTTATGTTATATTTTAAATTTTTATATTAAACTTTATGTTCACAGCAAATCGTCATATAAATAAAATATAATATATTATATAAATATATATTTAGAATCCCGTAAAATACAACGCAGACATAAAGTAAGATCCCTTTTGAGATGAAAATACCAGGTTTTGTCGTTTGATATGTAAAACACAATTTTATGGTTTGAAATACATTTTATTTTTTAACGTAATCTCTAACAATACACTTGTTTCAGTTATTTTCTAATTCTATCCGTAAAGTGAGAATCTGAAAAACTATCTAGATACGCTTCTACGGCTGCTATATATTACCCCAGAAGTCCGAGAAAGCAAAAGCTCGCTAATAGAGTGGATGTTGTAACAATTCATACTTTACTTCACTGGTTTTTGATTTTTTTTCTTCTGTAAGCAAGACCTTTATTTACGAATTTTAACATCCAGCCGATCCATAAGGTCACAATAATAATTAAAGTTTATAGTTTTACTAGTTTAAAGGTAACACTACTTTCAATGTATTTTTCCTCTTAAACACCAACCCGTGGTCACAATTAGGCTATCATGTCACGATCTTTTACCTTAAAAAAACCGGAAAAAAATCGGCAATTTTGACAATTTTCAGCAATTTAATGAAGACTAGTGTATGCTAGAACAAAACTGACTACGGATTCGTTTTTAGGAGGCAAATATACATCAAACATCATATATCACATTTCTGGGTTCGATCGTTTTTGGTAGAGTCGTGTAATCAACGAACATAATTCCTTTGCAACTCAAAACACCTATGCTAATACCTGCTTGGCCGATTTCTGGAACACAACTTGCTTCGAAGCCGAAGCACTGGGCTTACACCACTCCTTAGCCTCGTTCTAATTCAAGATTATGATGGTAGACACAAATCTTATTAATAGTGACGAAAAGGCGCACAAAATCCTAGTTATCCTTTCTAAAACTCTTTAAATGTAGCTAAAAAAAGAGCATTCAAATGTCGTTTTGTTTCATCGTTGGCAAATGCTACACCCACTGTGCATACATCTTTCTAAAACCCAAACTTTAGCTAAAATATTGCTAGTGTCTAATAAAATCCCTAGGGCATCTTCTAAATCTCGCTCGGTTACTTACGATTTCTGGTGTTGACCACATTTCAATTCAGCAACTCGTCTTTCTACTATTCTAATGAAACATAAATATTACTTATACTTGGCGAACTTTATTAGTTCAATTTAAAAAAATATAGTCTGTCTCAAAGTATATTGTGTTAGCTCTTGCTTTCATTTATGGATTATACCTGCCGACAGCGATAAAACTGCGGATCGGTACCTATTAAAGGACAGAAAATTAGGGACGGACTTTAATACTATAAAGATTTATAACTTATTGTTTATTTAGGTAAGTATAACCTTAAAATTACATTAAGAAATTAAATATATGCAAAGTTTTAATAAATTTATAACTGCATTATCTATACATAATTACAGTTTTAATCTAAATATCTAAATATAATTATGTTTTACTATCAGAGTCATCATTGAGATTAATTACAATAGGATTTATGTTGTTTTGGATAGAAATGTGAGATTCCTCAAATTTTATAATGTGCTATAGAATTTTTCGAGCTCTCAACTGGTATGTTAGTAATTACATTTTTTATCAAATTTATAACACTGGGACTAAAAGTAGGTGTAATATTTTCTGCTCTGATCTTTGATTTTACTTGGTTCCACAAATGCTCTATGGGGTTAAAAATACAGTGATACGGAGGAAGCCGTATGACAGTATGCCCAGCCTGTTCAGCCAAATTATCACATACATATTGTTTTTAATTGCAAAGGAATTTAGGACTTCCAAAAGATGGGTTTTTTTGTAACTGAATTCAAAATAATTATCATTTTCTAACAAATATTCCTGGATTTCAGTTTTTGAACTTGAACCTGGTGTTTTGTGTAGCAGACGGCTGTGGTAGCTTGCGTTATCCATGACAATAACACTGTTGTTTGGAATATTTTTTAAAAGATAATTTTGAAACCAGTTTTCAAAAAGTTCTGCACTTGTATCATCATGATAATCCAAGCTAGAATCCTTAATATTCTTTGCAGACAACAGCAAGCAGTTTGGGACAAATCCGTCTTCTGAACCAGCGTGTATTATGGTAATGCGTTTTCCTTTATTTGAAGGTGCTTTCGTCTGACAGTTTTGACTGGAATCAACCCATCCTTTGGATACTGTGTCGAGTGTATCGAACCATGTTTCATCAAGGTAAATTATGGATCTGTTTTCTAACCTATATCTTTTAATTTCTTGAAGGTAATTAAATCTCCAAGTGCGTAGTCTACGCGATTCCATTACTACTTGTCTTTTGGCTATTTTGCGGTATTTAAATCCCATTTTACAAACAACTCTATGGAGGGTGGCACGGCTAATATTTATATTGGTTTCGTTTTCGTCTAGCTTCTTTTTCAGTTTATCCAAGGTAGGAATAACTCCGCTTTCATAAACACAATATATTTTCCTTCTTATTAGGTCCTGATCACTATTGTTTATACGGTGAGATTGAAAATCACTACGTTTTTATCTTTTGTTCAATTCTTCACTATTAATAATATCCCTTATCAATGATATTGGAGTTTCTGTAAGTAAATAGGTTTCTTTTAAAGCTTCTTGTTTAATTAAACCTCTACTGATTAAAGTTTCATACACATTTTTCACAACCTGTTTTGCATCTAATGCAAATGATTTCGACGCGACATAGTTATATTCTCGTAAAACAACTTTTTCGAAACGCACAGAAAAAAACGGTTATTCAACACTGCCACTAAAATATTAGCCAAAATATGTATATGCCTAATGGTTAATACTCAAGAAATACCTGGCCCACCCCTGCCCTTATGAACAAATGGGTTTACCCAATAACAATAGGTAATAAAAACGTTAAAGGTTTATTGGGGTATGGTCCGTCAAAAGCCATAACGATATACTTTGAGACAGACTATAACTCCGTTACATCCCGATAATTTACCATAATTTAAGATTATTTAAATGTTGATCGTCTCTGTAGTTACAAGTAGGTATGTGTTTTGATAGCCTTTAAACAAAAATAACGTCTAAGTATATGAATTTAATTTAAAGTCAAGAGAGTAATAAATCAAAGTTAGTCAAAGAATGGTGAAACTAGAGAATATTTCTGTAACAAACAAAATCCATGCAGAAATTGATCCCAAGAATGTCTTACTGTGCCACAGAACAAAGTTTTATAACCTTGCAATCTTGTTTATCTTTAATTGTGATAATATTTAAACATCGTTTTGCAGAAATATTCGCAGTGTTTTCCAAGAAATTAATCTTTAAATAATTTTCTTTGAATTATGCCTTACCGCATATGAATGCGTACAGTACTATTTGCGTGCAACGAATTATTTATATTTTATCCTCCATAATAACAAAGGTTGTACGTGATAAACAGATTGCAGGATAAATTATTTAATACTGAAGTTAACTCCAATTATATTATGTTGCGGTGCCTAAAATGTATTTCACTGTTCTATTAGTATTCAGTTTACTATTTACTTCTAGCTAAACTGTAAAGTTTTACAACATATTTAATTAAGTTATTCGTTTTATTAGCTTAAAAGAACTAAAGGTCGTAAAAAAGTTGTTGTGTAAACAAATTGGGTTTTAATTCATACAACTAGGGTGCACTAACTTATTTATCTTGGGATAGCCCACGAAGTTTTAGAATCTAAGTACTAAAGTAATGAGGATATCTTAAGTGAAGTAAAGAGCAATTTGGTCTCGACTTATAGTCTAATAAATAAAGGAACAAAGCTGTAAATAAATTTGTACACTTTTCCACTGTGGCGCAATTCTTAGGGCTGAAAATGGCCCCTCAAGGCCCGAAAAATGGGTTTCTCGCTAATATCTGCCAAAATATGCGAATTGGAGAATTTTTGTCTTGACAAAATATAAAAATTGCCTTGTAATCTACAAAAATAGTCCTTATATTTTTTTTTTTCGAAAAATTGATAGTTTTCGAGATAACAGGACCCAAAAGTCCCCTCATTTCAGCTGACGCTCTACTGCTAGAATGCCGCAAACTTTATGTTGTTCCATTACTCGGGCAATAATGTACATTTTTATTCATTAAAAGTTCAACGGAATGGGAAAACCCGTACTTACCATTGCGTATGAGTTTGGGTCCATTCTGATTTTTCTAGAATATTGAAAAAAGCGGTCAAAGTTTTTTTTCACAATATTTTGAGAGTATCTTATCAATTTATTAATATTTTTTGAAAAAATGGTTTGTTATTAACATTTATTTTTTATAATGAGGCCTTAGCATGTGTTCAATGATCCCAGAAAATTTGCTTCACAATCTTTCTTGCGTTTTAATAAAAAATTGTTTTGCCCATCTGCATTTTTAAGTAAGAAACTACTACTACCACATCTATCCAGTGTGAAATGTTATAAATTTTTCGACGGCCGTTTTTGCAAAAAAATATTGCTGTTGCGAAAAAAATGGTAAGGACCATTTTTGTAGATTTCGAGGTGATCTTCATTTTTTGTTTAAACAAAAATTTTCTAATTCGCATATTTTGGTTCCCACATAGGAATCGTGATAAACTTTTTCTCGCTCGAAAGCATCCGCGAAGACCTAAGAGTTGCGCACCAATGAAAACTGTATAGATTTATTTACAGCTTTGGGTACTTTCAGGTCTTCAGTTACTGGACTATTAAGGATCTGGATGAAAAACAAGCATCTGCATTTAGAAGTTGTTTTTTGGGGCTGATTTTAAGACATTATGTAAAATTGGATAATTGAAGATGATGGAAAACAATATTTGGAATAAAGTTTAGCCCACATATTTCACATGGATATCGCACTTTTGGTTGGTAGGTTTTGTTAGATTTAAATATTTTTTGGTACATCTAAAAAAGGATACAAACAAACTTATACCAAACTAACTTTGCTGCCAGACAAGGTTGCCAATACAAGTTTGCAGCAACATTCAGACACAGATACATGATGTATCATTTTCAGGATAAAGTAGTTATTGTACTTTTGTTTAAGAGGCCAGAGAAATGACATCTAGACACAATTAGGGCTTTTGTTATTTTCATAATAAGATGCCTTTTTCGACAATATATCCTAGGGTACATAGTCAACAGTAGGAAAATCTGCTTTAAATATGATGAAAATGTCTACTGAAAAGTTTACATTAAGAGCCAGTGAGTTTAAGGAAAAGACGAATACACCCCAGAGAATATGTTAAGGAACGAGGATTAAAAAAAGGATGTAAGGACACCAATAATTAAACTCCGAAAAAGGTGTTAAATGTAGAAACTTAAAAAGCCTAATAGTCCGGGAGGCCACCGCAAAAAAACCAAGCCAATTAGAGATACGCATAAAACATTTTTTTTTATATTACTATAGACAATAGTCAATTCAAAGCCGCACTGCTGTCTCAGCTTAGCGGGTTCAAATTGCATTTTTTGTTACCTTAAAAAAATCGTAAAAAGTAGTTTTTTTTTAATATAACTTAAAAACTATTGATTTTAGGAAAAAAAGAATATGGTTAAATTTGATGGTCTAATAAAACTACGTCAGTTTTTTAATGCCCTTTTAGTTTTTGAGATATTTACGATTTAACTTGAAAATAAAAACGCAAATATCTCAAAAACTAAAAGAGTTACAAAAAAATACAATTAATAAAAATATGCCTCTTAGTAAGCTCCATAAAAAAGGTTATATATACATTTTAAATAAAATAAGTAATAAAGGAGATATAAGCAAAAAAGTGATTCTGGCCATAAAAAATGTTGCTAACAATTTTTTTTTCAGTTGAATAAATGGTTAAACTTTAATAGGAGATCGGAAAATGTGTCCTGTCAGGTATATAGCACCCAGATAAAGGAGGCACTTATTATTATTATTTTTTTAATTAAATAAAGTTTAAATTTTATTCAAGTTAAAGTTTTAAGTAGATCGGAATGGGTACAGTTATTGGACCAAAAAAAAATTAATAAAATATCCGTACCACCAGGTTATCCCCCATTGCCTCGAGGCACATGTGTATTAGTTTGTTTCATTAATGAATAAAACATTTTGAAATCATTTTTAGATGGATCGAAGCTGGTATACTTACTTGAACCAAAAAATATTATTTTTAGCGAAATTTTTAATTGCCAAAATCACTTTTTTGCTTATATCTCCTTTATTACTTATTTTATTAAAAATGTGTATATAACCTTTTTATAGAGCTTACTAAGAGGCATATTTTTTGTTTATTACATTTTTCCGTAACTCTTTTAGTTTTTAAGATATTTGCGTTTTTATTTTAAATTTAAATCGTAAATATCTCAAAAACTAAAAGGGCTACAAAAAATTATTTAAAAAAACTGACGTAGTTTTATTAGACCATTAATTTTAATTATTTTTTTCTAAAAGCAATAGTTTTCGAGTTACATTTAAAAAACAGTTTTTTACGATTTTTTTAAGGTAAAAAAAATTAATTTGAACTCGCTGAGCTGCTTTAATTGACTATTGTTCATAGTTTTATAAAAAAAATATTTCTTTTTGGCTTGGTTTTTTGCGGTGGCCTCCTGGACTATAATATGTGCATTAATTATCTTCCTAGGCTATTCAGAAAAATCTTTCAAGATCATGTACACCAAGAATAGAAAAAACAATTTCTTCAATTCTCTAAATATTATATTCTATTTAATAAAGATTTCGTATCATCTGTCAAAGAATATAGTCTTAATTTAAATTTAGCATATGATTAAACAAATGTATGCATATACACACCAAACACATTTTAAACGTTTTTTTTTATACTAAGACAATCACGTTCCATTTACATTTTATCATTTTTATACAAAACTCGTCGTCATATTTAACTACATGGTCTATATTCAAATAAGAGGTTAAAAGCCTTGGCAATGATAATAATGTCGACAAAAAACGATATAAAAAATCTAAAATTAAATATTATACCTTTACAAAATAATTCATATTCATCCTAATTAGCAAATAGATGGTGATAATTTAAATATAGTGGATTAATTAAATCAACCAAATGATTGAGTAAGATAGAACTACAGAAAAAAATTAATGTATTATAATATTAGTCAAATAATATCAAAAATATTTTACCACTAATTAATTTGTTTTCTTTTTGGTATATATTTAGAATGTTCTTAATAGTACTTTAAAAAATACTAGTATTTTTGTAGCTAGTTGTAATAATATCAAATAACGTTTTTTATTTTTCATTCTAAGAATTAAAGATAAGGAACACTTTTTTAAAACAACAAAATTGATAAAGGAAATTTAAAAAAACATCTTAATAGCTATTTAACCAAGGGTATTAATATATCTCATCTATAAGCTCAACAACAGATACTCGTTAAAGATAATTCAGGTCTATGCACCAACATCTAGCCGCACAGATGGCGAAATGGAGGATTTTTACGAGGATGTAAATACTGCACTGTTTACGACGCCAACCTATTAGACACTGATGATGGGGGATTTAAACGCAAAACTGGGTCAAAGAGAGGATGATGCTGAGACATTCATGGGGTATCATGGGTACGGAGTAAGGAACAAGAGATATCAAATGCTCCTTGATTTTCTAATTGAGAACAACCTATATGCCATGAACTCCTTTTTCCAAAAGAAATCCCAGCAGTAATGGACCTGGGCAAGTCCAGACGGCAAAACCAAAAACGAAATAGATCTAATTATATTAAACAGGAGAAATATTGTACGCGACGTAACTGTTTTAAACAAATTTTCTATAGGAAGCGATTACCGAATTATTCGAGCACTTATCAAGTTGAAGCTGAAGCTGAAGGCTTAAACTTATCAGGAAGGCACCAATAAAATGGAAGCCTCTCAATGATGTTGTCCTAAAAACAAGGGTAGATGCTAAACTGGGACATATAGAGAACGAGCGTGATACAAATGTAACGACGCTAAATAACACCATTATAAATGCAGTCAAAGCAGCAAAAACAAAATGCCAAAAGAGAAATACTTTAAAACCAGACAACAGGCAAGTACTCAACGAATAGCGACCAACTAAGACAGTTAAACAGAGAAATCTCAAAAGCAATACGTAGGTATATCAGAACTTATAATACAAACGAAATAAACAGGGTCATAGAGGAAAATAGAGGAATAAAGTCCCTGCGAAAAACTTTCTCAGAGGGCAGAAAAAATCTAAATAAATTAGAGGACAAAAACGGCTACATAACAACAAATAAAAAGGAAATCCTAGATATCACCAAGACCTTGTATGCTGAATTATACAGAGAAGCAAGGGAGCAAACACCAGGTACTAACATACCCAAAATTCAAAACCAAGGGTCCGAAGAACTACCAGAAATTACACTATCCGAACTAAATGATGCTCTTTGGGAAATGAAAAATAACAAAACCGCAGGTGAAGACGAAATCAAAATTGAAGCCATAAAGCATGGAGGTAAAACTCTTCATCAAACTATTTGTAAGCTTTTGCCTATTAAATGGTACAACTTTCTCTCAGTGGGATCGAGCCACTATGATCATTATCCATAAAAAAGAAACATAGCGAAACTACAAAATTACAGACCAATAAGTCTCCTCTCGCATATGTATAAACTATTTATGAGAATAATCACTAAAAGAATCTCTAATAAACTAGACCTATATCAACCCTGTGAAAAAGCGGGCTTCCGAACAGGGTATGGCACAAATGACCATCTGCAGATGTTGAAAACTCTTATCGAACGGTGTGTGAAATACAACAAACCACTTTTCTTGGTATTCGTCGACTACGAAAAGGTATTTGATACTATAAGTCAAAAGAAAATGATACAATCCCTTACAGAATGCCGAATTGACCACAGATATACAACTATAATTCAGAACATATATGGAAAGGCAACAGCACGTGTAAGAATACACGAAAACACGTACGACTTTCGCAAGGAACGAGAAGTGCGCCAGGGAGATGTCCTATCGCCAAAGCTATTTACGGCACTCTTGGAAAATATGTTTAAAAGAGTTGATTTCGGAGATATGGGCATTAACATAAACGGCGAAAAACTAAACTATCTGAGATTCGCCAATAATATTGTTTTAATCACAGATCGTGTCAATAAAGCTAGGGAGATGTTGCGAAGGCTACAGAATGCGTCGAGAACAGTGGGTCTTAATATAAACACTATCAAAACAGAATTTATGACCAGTCTCGTGTTAAGTGAGGGCATACCGCTAAATGGTAGTTTTTTAAGACAAACCAGCTCCTCTAAATATCTAAATGGAAAGATCGATGCTGGGCCTTTCTCTCAGAGACAGAATCTCTAATAATGAGCTACGGCAAATGACAGGTGTTACTGATGCGATATTTAGGATAACAAATTTAAAATGGATTTGGGTGGGTCACGTAGCTAGGTTTGCGGATGACGATGGACAAAAAGGATTTTGGAATGGAGGCTTCGTCAGGACGTATATTGCAATAGAGGACGCCCACCAACGAGATGGTCCGACGACATCAGGAGAATCCGGACAAATTGGATAAATGCCGCGCAGGACCGGCAAGGATGGATTGGATTGCGGAAGGCCTATGTCCAGCAGTGGACCAGACAAGGCTGACGGATGATGATGATGATAATTAATAAGGGCGATTAATGATCGAGGCCATATAACGCGCGAGACCAGCGAACTCGTGAAGGGCTGAGATTAATCGCCAATTTATGCCCGAGTTAGTTACAATATCGTTTCGGCTATCGGTTTGTTATCTAACTGTAAAATTCATATTTTTTTTCGAAAAGTATTTCGGCAACCAACTTGGCAGATGTTTTAAAGGTTGTTATTTGAATGACAAGCTTATAAAAAGACTAACGGCCGAGTGACGATCGCGTGATAAAGTTAACAACAAAATTTCAGTTTTTGATATATTGCCGGTTTAATATTTTTATATGGTGATTCAATAATACTTTGAGCTGGCTATGATGGCACAGAAATTTCACCATCATAGCCAACTATGAGTAAAATGTCCTAGCCAATGGGGAGTATAACTAAGATTTTAATCAGCAATCGCCATGCAAAAATATCAAAAACTAAAAATTTTCGTTATAAACCACCTTACACAAAGAAATAAAATTTTTAATGGTCAGCTATCTCGTTATGAAGAATGCATTGTAAACGTGAAAACATTCTTGAGGCGGGGACCCAAAAAAGTAAAAATGGAAAACATGGTTTCCCATTTTCGCCAGTCAGTCGGTTTATTTGTTTGTAAACTCCCAAACAAATTAACATAATAGATTTAAATAGACTATACCTTTAAGACTTAAGGAAAGTAAGTAATCTACTGTATTTGAACGATATCGCTTTATAGGAAGAGGGTGAAAAACGTGAAGGTTGACATTTTAGGTATGTTTTATTTTTTTATATGTATATTTTTAACAACATATAAGGTTCTAAAAGAAAGCTAAAAGGAAAAATTTACGAATTATGGTGTTTTTTTTAAATATATGCAGTTGCATTTAAAACACAGAGGAGGTAAATAACTCTTTTATTGTATTAGATAAAAACTGAACTCTTCCGAACTAACTCTACATCTGCATTTTTTTTTAATCAATTAACAAATAAAGACAATAAAGGTCTAAGATGTTATGCTTATATTTTAACGGGGTTTTAAAAAATACCACATCTTTAATAGTTTCGAAAAAGTATTTTTTTTTAAATTTTCATTATATGATGATTTTTTTATTGGTAATAAAATATACAGGATTTTTCATAAGAAGAATGCTATTTTACTACTAAACTTGAACGGTCATTTTTTAAGTAGCAAAAATAGTTTAAAAAGTAGTTATAAATTAATCAGGATCGTAATTTTGAACATATTTGACCAAACTTTTGGTTTAAAAAAAAATCTTAAAAAATATCGCATATTGTGTTTAACATAATCCAATAACGAGAATAACTATTAATAAGCATTTTTGTTTTATTATTGATAATGATAACTGTCGTATTACGATTAACTTTCCAAAAATTTCTTTTTTTTTTAAATACGATACTGCTAAGTAAACAAACAAAAATGTATAAAAAACAAACAGCGGATAATCTTTCCTAAGTTACTATTTACATTATATTTATTTTAAAAGTATTACCCATTTTTTGTTTAATTTTTAACATAGAATATGATTAAGAGTGGGATTTTGGATATTATGCAAAAATTATACACGCAAAACAATTAACATATTTTTCAAAAGTAAAACGAGTCATGAATATATTTACTGGATAACATGTCCGCTTACATTCATATTAATTACTCGGTGCATTTGTTACCTTGACTTTCAGTCTAGAAAACTACATTACCGTGACGATACGACCGCACGGGATTACCAATTTATTTCAAAAAGGTCTACTACGAAAAGCAATCAAGAAAATAAACTAGGGGAATTTGGAGAACTCTTCGTAAGAATTTACATATGATTTTTTTTTTTAATTTTGCTTATTAGTCTTGTAAAAAGCACAATAAACAACTCTTCTGGAGAACCTGTCCGTCTTTTATACATATTTCCGCGGTTTCTATTTTAAAGAAATAGTCAGATCTCGCGGCTTTCAATAGAGCAACACAGCACTCTCTTGGACTTCTTTAAAGTCCATTTGGTCCATTATCCCTAGAGTATCTAGACCATTGAGACTCTGGAAAATGCTGCCTGCAGAGGTCTTTTTTCCCCTTCAATCCTTTAAATCTTTAACCCCATGTAAAAAAACCTCCTCATAATTCCCTTAAGACATCAGTATGTTAGCACTTAGGCTTCAGGTCTATAAAAACTAAGTAGTAGGTTTCTTTTTAGAACTTATTTGAAAATATCTACGTTTTGTCACCGCAGCGATCTGCTTCCCAACACGCTATTTAAAACTACTGTACAGGCTATTTTCAAAGCATATTCGCGAAATATGCTTTTATGTTACCTACTCTATAATTTTATTATTTAAATTTTAAAATATAATAGAAATTGTTCCAAAAATGCTTAAATTTTTTTTTCTAGTGTGGTATAGAGTAAATGGATAAAAACGAAATTCAAAGAGGTAATACTACGTACACCGAGACGCACCCTGATGTTTAAATTTACATAATTAGCAAAATGAAGTTAAAATATTAAGATAATAAAGTATGTATCTCAATAACACAGGTCCACAAAAAAAAATGATGTGCTGGGTGTTAGACTATAAGATTTTCTGACATTTTTTTTCCGCTGAACACGAATCTAAAGTCAAAATTGGGATTCAAACAGCAAAAAATCGAGAAATGGCTAATTTAAAATATTAACGATTTTTAATTGAAAACGTCAGTATCCCAAAAACTATAAAAGATTCAGGAAACTTTATATGACATAAACTATGTATTTTTACAAGACCTTTAAGTTATATAATCTTTTTGCCTCAATGTAGTATTTTTCGAGTTATAACCAAAAAACCAAATTTTCTCGATTTTTTAAGGTATATCCCAGGAAAAAAATATTTTTTTTATTTTTGGATTTTTTCTTCAAATTTTGAGTGATTTAGAATTCAAATGGATAAATAATATCTTCTTTAATATTTATTTTATCAAAAATGTTTTTATAACCATGTTTATAGACAATTTGGAAAGCCATATTTTTTGTTTTATGAAATTTTTTTTATCTCTTATAGTTAATATAGTCGTAGTCCAAATATTCCGTGGAAGCAGGTTTCGGCAGCTAAATGTACCTTATCGGTTTTTTGTGTTTTTCTCGCTTATTAGCTGTCTGACCCACAATTTTGACTTCAGATTCGTGTTCAGCGGAAAAAAATATTTCAGAAAATCATAGTCCAACACCCAGCACATCACTTTTTTTTGAGGACATGTGTTACTAATGTTTTTAAACATAATAAAAACTTTTAAACACGCTATTTTTCCCAGAAAAGTATTTTCAGACACTAATTTACAATTAAGACTTTCTTTCAGCTGTTAAATAGCAGGGTCTTTAAGATTACTCTAGATAGACTCTATGTTTTGCATTTCAGCTTACTGACTTTTTCATTGGAGTAACTGTATTCAGTGGAATTGGTACTCATCATGATGGACGTACCTGAAAAAGAAAATACCTATTAAAAACATGTCGTTCACTAGATTGTTATTTTCTTTAAGAATAAAAGTTAAGATATAAATTTTACTTCAAGAAAATCATGGAAAAATATACGCAACATTTTTCTAATAAATATGGTATTTTTTAAAGCTCCGTGATTTTTCAGTTTTAAGGAAACCGTATTTTAAACAATATACATATAGGGTGTTAATTAATAGAGTGCCGATAATACAGGGTGTGAATCCTCGGGTGATTTTAAGGAGAAAAGTTTATATCAACATATGTCTTAAACCTCTTAGTTTTTGAGCTACAGGGTGTTAATATTCTAAGAAAAAAGTGAGTTTTTCATCATAATTTGTTACCACTTTTAAATATTTTTATGAAATTTTGTACACATCTTTTCATCATTAAGAAGCATTTTTTGACGTAAAAGATTTTTTTTCTAATTTTTACCAGTGACGTCCGTACGGGGTTTGAACTGACAATTTATTAAGAATAAAATGGTTGGTTATTTTGGAACATCACTGGTAAAAGTAGAAAATTTAGTTTATGTACCAAAAAAAGTGTGCCAACTAAATTTTACAATATATCCTCGAATATATCAAAAACAGTCACAATGAACTGAAGAAAAAAATGTTTTGGTTTTTATTTTTTTTTCGCAAAAACGGTACGTTGTATGAAAGTAAATCTGGAAACCAAATTTGCTCCAAAATAAATGAGGATTTTTAAAATAGTTTTGGTCTTTAGAAAAATCAGTGACGTACTATCTTTTTCTTCAAAAATTGTCAGTTCAAACCCCGTACGGACGTCACTGGTGAAAATTAAAAAAATATATTTTACGTCAAAAAATTCTACTTAATGATAAAAAATATGCGTACAAAATTTCATAAAAATATCTAAGAGTGATAACAAATTATGATGAAAAACTCACTTTTTTTTAAATATTAACTCCCTGTAGCTCAAAAATTAAGAGGTTTAGGACATATGTTGATATAAACTTTCCTCCTTAAAATCACCCGAGGATTCACACCCTGTATTATCGGTACTCAATTAATTAACAACCTGTATTTAAAAACGATTTCTTTTAGCTTAGTTTCAAGTACAGATTTTTTAAGTTATAGTCACCTAGTTAGCTCACTAAACCTACCAAGTAATAAAAAAATCTATGTTGAAGACCACAGTTTTTAAATAAATCCATATTTGTATCAGAGCTTTTGCTTCATAAAGTATTTGCATTTGCTTGATATGGTAAGATGTAAGGAGATATTTTTTTTATCATGTTCTCTTTTAAAATGTATGAAATTTTTCTAAAATTTTTTCCAAGTTGCAGACTAGAAATGCAACACGATCTGAATCTTTAAAGGCGAGGAGAGACCGAGGAGTGCAAGACTACGCAAGACCAAGACCGACCTGCAAGACTCTGCACTTCTGCGACTTTTTTTTAATATTATAATATTCAATTTTCATATTCAATAAACAGTGGTATTTCATACAAACCTGACAAAAAATGTGTCGAGAACTGCAAAAAAAAGGCGATTATTAAATGAGTAACAGGTTTCTTTAATAAAATAATAATTAAATCGATCACTTTGTTCTTTTATACAGTTCTTCAACAACAATAACGTGTAAAATGAATAACACGTTTTAAAAATTATAAGATTGTGACTCAATGGTCCGACAAAGCTCAATATCTCCGAAACTGTTCACGACAGAGAAAAACTAGGGGTACAAAAGTTATAGAAGCCGGAAATTACGTTCATATTCCCAATGTTTTTTAAATTAGCTATCTAATGATGCCACTTACAGGGTAGATCGAAAATTTCCAAAATCCAGAGATACATTATTTTTGTTCCGCACTGTAAGAAGTGGTACCATTAGATTGCTCTTTAAAACTAGGGTAGAAATGTAAACTAAAAATGGAGCGCTATAAACCCCTACATTTAATATACGCTTTTTAATCAAATAATTCAAATATACGTGTAAGGTTAAAATTGGTATAGGAGTATTTATTTATTAAAGCAAAAAAATAAAGTCTCCATCTTAATTTATTTTTAAGTATAAAAAAATATATATTTTATTCAAGATTGCTTAGTTTAAATTATTAAGTACTACCAAAAAAAAGCAAGAACAGCAAGACTCTTGCAGCAGGACCAAGACCAAGACCGGGTGGTTCAAGACCAAGACCAAGACCTTCTTTTGGCTTGCAAGACCAGACCAAGACCTTCTTTTGGCTTGCAAGACCAAGACCAAGATTAGCCCGGTCTTAGTGTTGGTCTTGCTTTGCTCATCACTAGATATTTTAAAATTATTAATATAGCATTTTAGTAATTTTTTAAAACATGAAAGGCACTGTAAGAATATTAAGCAACTTAAAATTGGGAGATAAACAACACCAATGGTAAATCGATAAATTTTATTACTGTTTTGCAAAAATAAGTCAAATGTTATCTTTGCTATAAACGCAGCGAATATTAAACGGTAATAAAACCAATTAAAGTCAATCAAATGATTGCCCTCATGATTAGAATATAAAATTGACTTTAATATTAAACAACCAGACCGACACGTCTAATAGCAAGGACATTTATTTAGTAACTTGCCAATGAACAGGAGCGGATAAAATTTTTAACTTTAGTTGACCTCAGTTAGCACCCGTTGCAAAACAAATATTAAGAAAAAATCAGAGAACTAATCAGAACGCATTGGCTTCTTAAATACATACAAATAGACATTTTTAGTTAACATTAGATTCTAAGTGATAATCTGATAATGTATGCGATAATTCAATAAAGAATGAATTAACTAAGAAGGATCAATACAATAATAAGTTGTTTTGACACAAAGGGGTTTTGAGTTACAGTTCTCACAATTGTGATTAACTATTTTTCCCATTTTTTAAACTATTTTCACAATTTTCTAGAAAAGCTCAAATAATTTTATTTATATATACATACAATAGTTCTTTGTAAAAAAAGTAGACATTTGGCTAACCTTAAGAAAATTGTATACCTAACGACCGTGGGGCAACTATCAAATTGTGTAAAAGGTACTGTGACGTGCAATTACATTTTTTAAACAACATTAATGTAAAGCCGATAAGCTTAGAGATTTGATATCTACAGCATTTTCTACTTAGCTCCATAGCTCTACCATGCTTTTTTTTGGATAATTTAGTCGACTTATTACCTGTTTTACATGTTGAGCCTGCTAATTTTAAAGGTATGTAATAGCTATTAAAGTTACAAACGTAAACATAAAATCTAAATAGCCTGTACAGCAAAGTTCAAATTTTTTAAGATAACACTATATTGTCACCTAAAATGGGAAAATTCTAGTTTTTGTAAAGACATTGGTATTATAGATATGTTCCATAGATTTGTGGCGGATTTATGTTTTAAGAAGTTTTTCTTGGATTTCACTCCAGAAAAGTTTTTATACGATGGGACCGCTTCGATCGTGGTCCCGGGGTCTAGCGTCTGAGTGTGCTCAGCCCTATTGATCTTTATGAACTTGCAGATTGCCTACAACAGAAAAAAACCTTGCCACCGTTATTAAGATTATCTTAAATAAAAAATAAAATAGAAATTAAAATATAATTCGTAAGAATTCTAATGTAAAACTGATATGTCAGTTAAAAAAACGTCATAAATAATAACTAACAGTTCTTAGAATCTCCTAAGTTTTATATAAAAAATCAAATTTAATTTTAATTTCCATTTTAATTTTTATTTAAGTTAATCTTGATAACGGTGGCAGACATTTTATCGAAACGTGGATAAGTGATTAAATTTTTTGGGTTTTTTGTTTTTTTATTTTATTTTAAGCGATCTGCAAATTTATAGAGGTCATGGGCTACACTCAGGCATACCCCGGAGGACAGTGGGTATTGGGTAGGTATTCACGGTCAAAATTATTTGATATATTTTTGGTACATACGCTTATTATTCAACTCTAATACATAAAAACCATGTTGGTACGATTTTTTATGTATAGAGTTTCAAGTGCAAAGCTTCAAAAAAACAATATGAAACCAAACATAACAAAGTTTGCATGTTAAAATAATAAGCCAGTACCAACAAGGAAATAATTATTTTAATATATTTCACTATCACTGGTGTCCACATCTGAACCTTCAATTTCTTCAGAATGCTCTGTTGTTTCTAGATCTAGTTCTTGGTTTTAAACTGGATAAAAAAGGGCCGGAAGTCAATAATAGTCATTTCAACTCCTGTGATGGCAGCTGCCATTTCAGTGTCTGCAAAAAACCTTCTAGATGTGTTACCATCGTTCGTGTTTTCACATCCAGGTTTAGGACGGTCCACAAGCAAGCCCATTTTTGTTCTAAAATCGCTCTGAAATTTTATTTTCGTAGCTGCTACGATTGATTTTTCCTCCTCACTTCTTGCTTGTCATTTCTTAATTGGCAGTTTGTATGACAAATGTAAAATAGTTTCAGAGAAACGTATTCTAGCATGACGAATGAAAAGTCGAAATGTCAAATTTTTAGCTTTTATTGGTATCAATCTAATGCGTTCCAGGTCATTAAATTCTTTTGATGTCGCTAGGCAAATAAAGCATCTTTGAGTAGATTAAGTGTCAGTAGCTGCATTGCAGACTTTGCCATCTATCATGGTAAATAAAAGATGATGCTGAATCTTAATTTTACCAGTGGCAAGTGCTACAGCACCTTTTTTTAAATTTTGTATTTGACTTTCGATAAAATATATTTCTTCTTTAGTGACATCGACTGACTCGTGGACAAATCCAAATCAAATTGGGCGGCAAAACCTTGGGGAGGAGGGGGAAGGATTACTCCGAATAAGTTGACTTTGATTTTCTGACTTAATAACTAGCTGCAATGGCACAAAAGAACTAAAAAAAATATTTGCGTCACTATCAGAATCGTCGTCAAATCTTTGCTTAAACTGGCTTTGTTGCGAGCCGTCAAATCCCCATTTAGAAATCAACTGTAAGTCTTGTAATTGCTCCAATTTAAGAGTTTCTAAATCTTCAGATAACAGTTTACAAAGTCGGGTTGCTGTATGATCTAAAATAGCTTGAAGATTTATTTTAGCACTAGTGGAGGTAACGTTAATATATTCACGTAATTGGGTAACACTCTAACTTCGCCTTTTGTAGAAGTGAATAACACGGAAATCTGTCTCCATTGGCATTCCTTATTATATTATATTGATTTCTAGTTAAATCAGCCTTAACAAAAATCGAAAGTCCTTCCTGACGAGATAACTGTTGCCTTTCAGTTGTTAACGTGAATGCCTTCTGGTATTTTTTAGCTCGTTCTAGTGATGCACTAAAATCTTTTAGAATCCGAGAGGCAGTCACCTTACCTTCAGCCCTCATCATCATTTGGGTCGCATACACTAATTCATATGTGGAGACCTTTTCCCTAAGTTCTTCTGTTTTCCTTTTTTTGCTTCTTTCGCTTAATTGCTCAATTGGTTTTGGTGGTCTACCTGACGGTGAGTATAAAAATTACGGAAAATCGATAGTTGCGTCTAACCACGTTTCATACGTTTTTAGGAAAACATACTCTTACCTACAAACAGCTGCCTATTTTTCTTTAAAATGAAATTTTAAATCGCATATTTTGTGTTTTATAATGAAAGCCTGTTCATCAGGACATTTGAGAATACTGAGTATATGCTTTTCCAAACTTTTCATTTTTTGTTCGTATTTTCGCTCAGGACATTCTCTAATATAACTGTACAGGGTCCTTCTTGTTATTGTTTGATATTTTGAGTGATATCACTTTGAAATTTTAAAAAAAAACCATATAAACATTAATAAAATTAAATAATCAGTATATTTTCATATCTATTAGTTTATGATACACCTATATTTAAACAATTGTAAATGTCTTATCCGCAAATTTCCGCAAAGTTTTTTGATGTAATTTTCTTTATTGATGTGTTGTTTATAAATGTGAATTTAGAAAAGCCTTTGGAAGAGCTTGGAAGTATAATAAAATCCTTAGAGTATTAATAATTTGAAATAAAAATAATAATAAATTGCTTAAAATAATAAATAATAAAAAATATTTTATCGCAACAAGGGTAAATAAACCGAGATATATATACATTGTTACATACCTTTGAAAGTGCTAGCCATCGTAAAAAAGCGTTAAATAAATAAATAAATATTCTCTATTTTCTGTATTAATTAATCTTTTAAAAAGATCATACAAAAACTGTTCACAATAGACACCAATAAAAAAACTAATGCGATCCAGTATCAAGAGTAAATGGTGGGGATTATCAGTACGACCTTTTGGCAGGTACGGTAGGATATTAGCTCAGTAAAATATTTAATTTAGTAATATATATTTTTGGCCATATTTCGGCCTTCAATACCCCACCGTGAGGCGGATCGAAGGGGTCCCATCCCATAACCACAATAAAAACTTATCAAAATATTAGTATTATAGTTTATATTAACAAAAAAACAATTAATATTAACCTGGGCAATATCTTTTACATGAATAAATACAGTCCAATGTGTATTTTCAATATTTAATGATATTTCCCCTAGGGTAATTTTAATTAACTATGAAATTTATTAACTTAACGCCTTTCAAATACATTATTTGTTAAAATGTCACACACTTTAAAACACGTCTTGATACACCTTTAATTTTAACAGCAAAATTTAAATAATTTAAATTTTATTAGTTGTTCAAATTTGTTTTTATATCTTGAAAATGGTGGCTAATTTTTTACCAGAACGTTAAATATTTCAATGTTCTTTAAAAGGTTTTTAAAAATATTTTTCAGGTTGAGGAAGTTTGAAAGAGTTAACCCAGTGTGCTTGCACTAATCTGTACCATGACGAAAACTTCAAAAAGTATTTTTTTGATAATATCCGCCACAACAATTATTGTTCTCCGATTATATATTATCAAGATCCCGAAGATTATAATAAATTTTATTTCGAGGAAGTAATAAAATTTCCCTTGAAGAATTATAAAATTTTTAACCATGAAGTACACATAATATAAGTTTTCAAAGCAACAACCTTATAGGCTTTTAGCCGAAGAAACCAATTCTCTGCTTAAGCCGGAAGCCGGGATACATATTGGTGTATGGAAACTAAGTGAAAAATGAAGACTGGAAACTGAGCGGGGAAATTCTAAAGTCAGTAATGTCAACATCACATGCATAGTTAAAGATAAATACAATAATTTTACGACGAAAACTTTTTGTAGTCTTATTGGAAGTAACAAAGACGGTTACAACTTTAGGTAAAAAATAAAAACTAATAAAGGAATGTAGAAGCGTGCAAATCATTTTATCACAAATTTTTACATGTCAATACCTCAAACTAACAAAAGTTATAAATATATTCGACAAAACGTTAGCTTATCAATTTAAAAAGTATTGTTAAATTGTAATATGCTATTACTTTTCAGTACGGCAACGGGTATCAATGATAAACTAAGTAGTTTAGCAATAAAGGGTAATTTTAATTTAATTTTCGACACGCCACTGTATTTGTCAACGGCAACGTGAGATTTCTAACCTAAAAAACTAAACAAAAGTAGTCATGAGGCAATATACACCAGAACAACGTGTTAAAATTATTAAAGCATATTATAAAAATGGCCGATCGAGAAAAAGTGTATTTCGTGCTTTACGTGAATTTTTTGGCGCGCAAAATCGACCTTTTAAAACGACAATTGAAAATGTGGTCCAAAAATTTGAACAAACTGGATCCGTGACTGACATCAAAACCCTTCGGCGTACTCATAGAGGTCTTTCGGAACAAAATATTGCCTTTGTTTGCAGTGCCTGAAAATCCAAGCACATCGATTCGTCATCGATCGAACAAGTGGGCGTTACGTATTCCACTACACAGTTAATTTTAACAAAATATTTGCAGTTACACCCATAAAAACTTCAAAAACACGGAAATAAAAGCCTCAAGACCAACAACAGCGTCGTATTATTGTCAAATATATTCGAGCCCTAGGGGTAAATTTTTCAATGAAAATTATCTTAAGCGTTGAGGCACATTTCCACGTTGGTGGCTTCGTAAACAAGCATAATTGTCGTACATAGGGATTGAAAAATCCAAGAGAAATTGTTGAAACGGAAATGCATCCTCAAAAGGTCACTGTTTGGTGTGCCTTTTGTCCGGAGGAGTAATTGGCCCATTTTTTTCCAGGATCATGCGGAGAACGCTGTTAGGGTTAATGGCGTTCGTTAGCGAAACATGATAACAGATTTTTTCTGGGAGCAGTTGGAAGATATGGATATTGAAGTTTTCTAGTTTTACCAGGCCAGCGCCACCTGCCACACAGCGGGAAAAACGATACAATTACTGCGCGACAAGGTTCCCGATCGCTTTATTTCACATAACGATGGCGTCAACTAGCCGCCGCGATCGTGTGATTTAACTCCTGCAGATTTTTTTTTGTGGTATCTGAAGAGCAGAGTCTGTAAGAATAAACAGAACACCATTGCAGAGCTGAAACATGAGATCAGACGTAAAATAGCCGACATAGAACCTGATTGCCGCAGAGTAGTCGAAAATTTTAACAAACGGATTACGTCATGTCACTCATGTCATATGAGCCGCGGCGGTCATTTACATGATATTATCTTTCACACATAATTTTAATAACTAACCCTTAAGGGTAAATCAACATGTTTTATAATTTTTAACTTGCGTGTTTTTATTTTTAATGTGGGAATCCAAAATAAATCACCCTTTGGTAATGTTCTATTTCCATCCAATCTTATCAAACTCTCTGTTATGAGAAAAGAAAAGGGAGACTACTAGAAAAAACTAAAAATCAATAATTTTGCCTACTACGTTGCTACTGCTGTATACCCAAGTACGGTCCTATAATGATTATTTTGTCATTTTGCCCTATTGCTAAATTTAGAAAACAATTGATGTACGTACTTAGTAATGTATTCGAAATTAAGCAGTAAAAAATACATTATGCTACGTTATTGTTTAAATTCTGAATTAGAGTCCCTTTTGCTGTTAATTTTAATGGACATTTTATTGTTACGGATAGTCGTTACAACACCCACTATTTCGTTATGCTGTTATGAAATAGTGCCGTGAAATTACTTTAATCAGAGAAAACTACGTTATGTACGTCAAAACATAATTACTGTTTATTAAAGATTTGATTAAAATCAAGGGAAATTATTAGCTAAGACCAGAGCCGTACGGAAATAATTGTTGTGGGGAATCTAACCTATTTTTGTCAGCTTTTAAGATGTGGCGTCGCAAGGCTAATTTTTCAGAAGAGCCGAAGATTAAAAGTTCTCAAAAGTAGGGGTTCCGGAAAAATCAACTAGAAAATTCATAGCTTTGGAGCGAAAATAAGAAAAAACATTAAAAATAGCATCATATTTAGCAGCATATCTTCTATAAAGCGAGCACTTATTTCCGACCTCCGGTGATTTTTCAGTAGATCGAAAAATTATCTAAATCATACTACGGAACAAAAAGAAAAAAATATTGGGAACATTAGCGTCTTCGGAAGGAGCTCTTCTATAAGGGAAATATAAAAAATAGTTTTGACCTATATGAAGATAAAGCTTCTTTTTAGGTGGACGGTCACATATACAGGGTGATTCATGAGGAAATGTCAATACTTTAGGTACGTATTCATTCAAAATAAACATAAAAGTTTATGCAAATATGGGTCCGCAAGGCCTTCGTTTCCAAAATACAGGGTGTTCACCACAAAGCTGACATGTGCTTAGAAGTAAATGGTGGAATTATTGGAAATTATAATACCTACCTTATGTTTTGCTGAACATAATTTAAAAACAATTATTTTATTAAAAATTAAAATACATATTGTTCATTTTTACATTTTATATTATTTTTTTTTAAATTTTGCTATAATAAAATCAGTGGTGTCGTAATTTTTTTAAATCCAAATATCTCAAAAACGGTTGCTCATATCAACTTTTAACAGGTATACCTTTTTGGCGTAGCAATTATTTAATTTACTTTTAAATGTAATACAGGGCCGTACCAAAAAGTTGTGATTGTTGAAAATAGTAAAAAGACGTGTAGGTGGCACCCCCTACAAGTAAGAGCCGTACTAAGATAGGTTCGAATCTGTCATACCAAAAAACCCCCGGATACCAATTTTTACTCCAATATTTGCATTATCATAGATTTTATTTAAAAAATAAAAAAATTTAATAAAAACTTTAACACCCTGTATTTCGAAAACGAAGGCCTTGCAGACCCATATTTGTATAGACTTTTATGTTTATTTTTGGACCCACACTACGTACCTGAAGTATTGACATTTACTCATGAATCACCCTGTATATTTAGTAAAACACTATTTCGTAATTTGATTGAGGTTTAATTAAATTTTAGGTATACCAAAAAAGTAGAATATCTTATATACAAATAAATGTTAAACATTTAAGTATTAAGATCATAACTTAGTTCTTATAACGATTTGTGATTTGTAGTTAAATGTCTGATGTGAATAAAGGGATAAGGTCTTAAAATTAAGCATCTGAAAAAAAATGAGAAAAGGTCATTTTTTTACATAAATTTGGTACCAAAATTTGGATTTTTGTTTAGCCAATCTATTTTCTTGTGCAAATTTCCACTGTGTATTAAACAGTGGTCCGTGATCCGTGTCCAATATTATAATCAAATGTCAATCCAGTCATTGGTCGCACAGTGTCATATGTCGATTACCTTTTATTAATTTCGATTTGCTAAATTTTCTCTAGTTTGCTGTCACTAAAAAACTTGATGTGTCAATTAAAGGCTAGCTTCAAAAATTGCTTGTGTCTCACGCCTTTAGCACTATATTAGTTAGGGATAAAGCATCAACACAACTGTTAAAGAAGACTTTTAATTCTATTTTAAAATACATTTGGTTTTGTACCTTTCTCTGGGAAAAAAATAATTAGTGCTGAAATATGGTTAAAATTCATATTATGTCTTGACACTGGAAACTTGAATATTAAATCTTAAAATATTTATCGATACTATATCTAGTAAATTTCTAAATTTTGTATGGATACACTGAAGTCTGAAGTAAACTAAACCGTTTAGCGGTTTCAGGATTTTTTTCGAATTTTCAATTGTCTTCTATGAGGCAGCCCAAAATCATTTTCGCTATTTATTCCCAACTTTCTAGGTTAAAGTGTCTAAAAATGATCAAAAAGCAAAATCCGCTGCAACCTCATTCAACATTTGTACTAGAAGAACAATTTTTATCATCTTTTACTTACTAAAAACAAAAACGTCATTAACCTAAATGCTATAGGATTGGGGGAAACACCATTATCCAAATTAAAAAAACAAGATTAAAAGCACGACTCTTCGAAGTAATGTGGAGTCACCATGGGACACCCTGTATTTATATAAATTTATGAAACCATTTTAACGCTTTAGGCTAATTATGACGCATTTCGTCATCATTTATTATGGAAAAAAAGAGACAATTTATTATACTTTAAATTACACTACCGCCGTAAGAACAATGATAGTTCTCACTATGAAATTATACGTTCTAACTAATTAAAATCAATTTTTAGTGCCTAGTAGCTATAAAAACTCGGTAGGGTAATGAACTTCGTTGTGAATACTACAAATTAGGCAAGTGATTCTTATATTAGGCTTTGTCACGCACATTTGACGCCAAAGGGGACATATACAACTATTGGTCTGTTTGTTATTCAGAACACTATTTTTTACACTATTTTACACTTTTTGTACACAACTAGTCCTAAAATACACCTGCGATAAGTAAGGGTCCTAAGAAAAGAGTAAAGTAGTGTACACTATTTCTGAGTAACAAACAGACCTTATATTTCTGAATAACAAATAAATATCCACTTGCGTCCACCCAAATTTCCAAAATTTTATTTTTTTCTGTTTCCATTGTAACTTGACCAGTACCTATTATTAATTGTAATTCAGACAATTCATATGTCTTTCAGGTTGAATATGGCTGAATTACAATAATTGACGTTGGTTGATTTGTAACTGTATAGTTGGTAGAATTGGTGCTTTTGGTAAAACGACGCAAAAAAATCCGGATAAGACACACAAATCTACTTTTATTTAATCCTGGTAATGGACACCATACTTGCCCGGTTAGGTGCTAAAATATTTTTTTCTACAAACGTCAGTAAAAATTTAATTTTTTAATGCATGCTGTTAGTGTCTAAATTGTCATTTTATTGCACAAGTGTTAAAGTAATTACTTTTAGCACTTGTGCTAAAAGTGATTTACTTTTAACACAGATAAATTATTCATTCAATTAATAGTACATTTACTAAAAAAAAAATAGAATAAGAAACTCCATGGCCAATCTTTTTGGTGATTACACAATTTACTTTGGTAAGATATGTACCCGGGCAGGAAGCAATGCCATCCGTCATCCAGCCAAAGTTTTGAACAAAATTTGATCAGCAATTTTCTTTTTCTCTTGTAGCAAATCTTCTATATAACCCTCTGCTACTGTACTGGACTTTCATCCACCGTATCTCTTAATTGTAGTAAGATTAGCACCAGAGTCCCCCAACAAACTAGCTAAGGAACGTCGGAAGCAATATCCAGTGTAAAGATGGAAATCAGTCAAATTTAGAAATTTAACCATTTGGGCAGGCATTTTACCAAATGTGTTGATTCCAACTGGAGTTTTGACACATTTATTCTTTAAGCATCTTATCAAATCTCTTGAATGATTAATATTCACTGGACGAAGGGCTATGCACTTTTTATAATAGTTCATATACAAGGTACCACTAATTACAAAGGTTCGTTGCACATTAGTTTTTGTGTCTGGTAGATGCACAATTAGTTAAGTTCCCAAATCTTCGATGTTATTTAATGTGAAATTACACAGTTCTTCTCGACGACAGGTTCCAAATACACCGAAAATTGTGGCTACTTTTTGCATACGATTTATTTTATCCGGGGCTTCTGCGATAAATTTGTCAATTTGTTCTCTAGTCAATATTTTGGACTTTTTCGGTGGATATCCTTCACCCTTTCGCTTAAAAAAGGCAACTAGATTGTAATATCTGCTTATGTCCTGATAATTTATGTTCATCATCGCCTTTATCATTTAGTAATTTTACCAGAGCGTAGACGATTTCAACATTTTGGACTTTTCTTCAAAGTAGGCAAAGAGCGCTTTTTCGCTGGCATTCTTGCTACTAACATTTTTCTGATCATACCATTTAATGAAACGATCGTATGTAAATTCGTATTGTTACTTTGACTTACTAGGCAATAATTGAAGCGTAGCTTTATTGGCAGCTTCTTTGATTTCCACCGGGAGAAATGTATTTTCTTGATCACTTTCCATCAAACAAGAATTTGCGATTATTTGACGTTGACGTCAACAAAGACAAATCAACAATTTCGATATTTTTTTTACCTTAGCAACTTAGACTTTTAATGGTGGTAGAAAAATAGTGTATGATATACGAGCAAAAAGTGTTTTTATTTTGTTCGAAGGCATGGAAGAAGAACTAAACTAAACTTCCCTTTTTGCATAATAAAATGTCACTTTTAGCACTCATATTATAAATAACTACTAATGAATTACTTTACATATAAAATTAGGGGTTTGTAAAGGGGTACATACGACCTAGAAGCAGCTACGCCTCTGAAGGGAACAGTCGATTAGAAACAACCGGGGTAACTTATTACAAATCTATGCCCAGGATTAACGTTTTAGCTGAAATGGTTTGTCAGATATTATAAAAAATTCTTAAGATTATTAAGGGTACTCTATTTTGGAAACTATATATTTTTGGACCTCCGTTTTTATATGTGTATATCATTTTTTACATTTTATACATATTTAAATATACAAGACATCCTGTATACTTAAATATACTCAAGTAAACCGTACTTTTGAAAAATAGGTGCACTAACTTTTAAATACTTACTTAAGTATTTTTATAAAATCAGATATACCCAATATATACATTGCCTTTTACAGCATATGTGCAGGAATTTCTGGCACCAATTCCTTTTTTACAGTCGATTTCTGGGAAAACGATTACAACATGCACGATGTAAGAAGATTTCGGAAGGTGGTAAGAAAATATATACGTACCTATCTTATTTAATTACTTAAAATATTAGACAAAAGAAATCGTAGATTCGTCTCACTCTTTGGATTTTTTAGAAATCTTATTACAAACCTTTAATTTAATGGCAATATTATGGCGTATTTTATTAGGTAATATATTTTAAGTAAACGTTAAAGTATACTGGTTAATAAAAACTAATAATTAGTAATTAATTTAAATTACTTACTGACTTTATAACATAACTTATTTTTAGATCGTGAAAAAAAAATTACAAAACAATTTCTTTTTAAATAAAATGTTGGTCCAAAACATAAAAAGGTTAGCCAAAAAATTAGCATGTTTAAATATTTTAACATATTAAAAAGGTCAAATCAGTTCTAAATATATTGACAAAAAAATCAAATTAAAGAGTTAAAGATTTAAAAGTGGTAGATATCATAATTTAGCTTGAGAAATATTTAACTTAAGGTGGCCGTTTCGCCATGTTAAATATCCATAAGAACATTACTGTCTTTTAGACCACGGTACTCTAAAACTTGGCAAAATAAATAAAGGATCACCTTATATTTACATAAATAACACATGTATCTTTCTCGTAAAGACATATAATAAAAAAAAACTAAGTTTTAATGCTTTAAAAACAATGTTGAAAACCACTTAAGAATTGAGTTGGATTTTTCGGTAGTTAAAATTAAATATTTTCGGTATAAAACATTTATTTCGCATTATAACTCTTTACTGTGATTTATAGACATTTAGTAGTAACCAAGTAACAAAAATAATATGTTTTATTATGCCTTTTTTCATATCCGTGGCTCTTTTTATTGTAAATTTTAATTGTTTATCCCATATTCGATGTATTTAGAACGGAGCGGATTAAAGGATAGCTTAATTCAAATAACGTACACTTCAAAGAAGGACAGAAGACTGCGTGTTACTAGGTGAGAGTAGAGTGACTTTATTACAGTGGCTTTATAAATTACAGTGATGACAATGAATGTCTTATTTTTATTGGTTGATCGGATCACGTGGTTTTTCCGCCATGATGAGGCAAAATTTGACAGCTAGCTGTTTAATTTACGTTGTGCTGTTATCTTTTATGGTTGTTTGTTGTGTTTTCATGTGAATATTGTGGTTTTGTTGAATTCCGGTGATATTTAAGTGACTATTTTTGAATAATCGTATTTGTTTGTGTAGTGGCCAAAATTTGGGATCAGTAAAAACATTCGTTTGAAAAGTAAGTATTTTGTTTGTTTGTTTATTCCGAATAGCAAAAAATCATGAAAAAATGCCGATTTTTTAAATAAAACTCTTCTTATTCTATATTTTTGGGTGGTAGAACATGAATTTAAAGTTATTTTTGAGAATATTTAGAAATTTTTCCAAAAAAATATTTATTTTCTACATGTTGGTTTTTTCCAAGTATTGCTTTAAATTTCATTTTTCACTTAAATACCTTTACTCAATACTTAAGGGAACACAGTTTACCCAAAAATACATATTTAAAGAGTTTAAAAACATGTTAAATAACCCAAAAGGGAATATTTAAAAATCCGAACCTCAATAATCTGTCAGTGAAATCATCATATTTAGGAATAAAGAAATTTTTATTAAAAAATTATGGGTTATTTTTTTAAATCGTGGTTTTGATTTTATTCATTTAGTTTTTATGGCACTTATGGCCAGTTGCACCAAGTAACCTCTAAGCTTCCTTTAACTTGAGGGACTCACAGTCTTTACGGAACTTAAGAAAAGCTTAAAATACTTGGTGAAACTGGCAATTTATTCTTTCAAGTACCTACTTACAAAAATACAAATAAATAAATTAAACTATCATTTTGTGTGATTATTATATTCTTGTGTTTGTATTCAAGGCTTTATAACTTAAGCAGAAAGTTACTTATATCAGTTTGCCCACAGTCTATAGTTATAATTTTTTTGCAATTTTAAAGAAACAATGCCTGGTTGTGCTGCAGCCAACTGCACCAATTCTGCAAAGAAAGGTTTTATAATGAAACGTTTCCCGCGAGATCCTGTGAGAAGAAAGGAGTGGTTAACTAAAATGAGAAGAGCTAATTGGATTCCTACTGATTTCTCGTGTTTATGTGAGGTAAGTGTTTGTAAAGAAAAGTCAGTATAAGGGTAGGGCTCGAGAAAGAAAGAGAAAATTAAAATTTATCTTGGGTAGATAAATGACTCCCATAAGTTGGTCTAGACTGTTAGGCTTAAGGATTTTTTTTTTGTTTAAACAACCAATGGATTTTTCATTATACATACTAACTTAATATTTTAATTTTAGGTCCATTTTACCTTTGACATGTGGGAGAAAACTAGAGAAGATGGCACCCGTAAACTGAAGGCAAATGCAGTTCCAACAGTTTTTTCTTTTTCACAACCGAAACAGCTATGCAACCCTTCATTGGAGAGAAAATTGTTAACTCCAAAGAAACTTGAGCCCGAGGTTAAGCCCATAACTGGTATGTAAACTTTTAACTTGTTTCATTTTTATTTCAGTCATTCACTGAGAGAAGTATTAATTGTAATAGTGATTTTTAAAATCTCTACACAATAGAACTCACTGTGTGACTATGTCTATACAGGGTGTCCCAGAATATGTGGGCAATCTCTCGGAATCCAATAGAAAACCTAAAAATATTATGACAAGTTCCCATAAACTTTTTTCCTATGAGCCTCCCCTACGGAGATACAGGTACATAACGGATGACCGTGAAAATCGTTTTTGTTTAAATAACTTTTAAAATACTAGGCGTAATTTAATATTTTTTTAATATGATGGTTACTAGATAAGTCTTCTTAATATGAACCCATTAAATCATATTTGGCTTATTTAGTTTGCCAGGGACGGACTAGCTCTGACACAATAATAGCAACTTTTTTAACACCCTGTATGATAAAGGCTTAACAATATTATTTTTGGATAGCTTTAACCTTAAACTAAAAAAAAGGTACTCTTGATTGACATCGATAAAATCAACTGTTTACGAGAAATAAAATATCATGGTTGGTAATTTTTTTTACGTTATACAGGGTGTTTTCTAATTGTACGTTAATATTAGGGAAATCAATTTTTGGGTCCATTTTAAAAAGAAAACTTTATATGAACGTATGTCCTAAACGTCTTAACTTTTGAGATACAGGGTGGTAAAATTTTTAAAAATAAATCATTTATTATTAAAATCTGTAATACCACTTTAGATATTTTAATGATATTTGGCATACATGTACTATGTATCAAGAAGCATTTTAAGTGTGCCACATTTTTTTTTTTTGCCAAAATAGGCAGGTCAAATTCTGTACCAACGCCACTGGTGGAAATAAAAAAAAATTTGAAGTAAAAAAGGCTTCTTAATACATAGTACTAATATGCCAAATTTCATTAAACCATCTAAAGTGGTATTACAGGTTAATAATAAATGATTTATTTTGAAATTTTACCCTGTATCTCAAAGTTAAGACGTTTAGACATACGTTCATATGAGTTTTCTTCTTAAAATGGACCCAAAAATGATTTCCCTAATAAACGTACAATTAGAAAACACCCTGTATAACTTAAAAAAATTACCAATCATGATATTTTTTCTCGTAAACAGTTGATTTCAAGAATACCTTTTTTAGTTTAGGTTAAAGCTATCTAAAAATAATATTGTAGAGCCTTTATCATACAGGGTGTTAAAAAATTGCTATTATTGTGTCAAAGTAGTCCGTCCCTGCAAACTAAATAACCAAATATGTTAAATGGGTTCATTTTAAGAAGACTTATCTAGTAATCATTATATTAATTAAATATTAAATTACGCCTAATATTTTAAAACTATTTAAACAAAAACAATTTTCAGGGCGTCCGTTTGTACCTGTATCTCCGTAGAGAGGCTCATAGAAAAAAGTTTATGGAACTTGTCATAATATTTTTCGGTTTTCTATTGATTCCGAAATTGCCCACATATTCTGGGACACCCTGTATGTAGAGCCAATAAATAGGGAAATGAAGATTGATCTTGCCAAATCTCCACTTTTTATAAAACATAAACAATGTTGTGATAAAATAAAAACTACATATGTCAGTTTAACTGATCAAATTAGTATTTATATAGAAGTGGGCTTTTTAATGAACTTCAAGAATAAAAATATAACTAAATCTTTTTTTATCATGTTTATTTTACATCCCAAAAAAGTGGAGCCCTACTTTTATATAACCATCAAATTGTGTATATCCTGTTTTTTTTTATAAAATTAGTTATATTTAACAGTAAAATATAATACAGTAAGCGGCGGCGGTAGAACAAATTCATTTAAAATTCAAATGTTTGTTATTTGGAAAAACTCTCAGACACATGGATTTTTTAAAAGCAAATTCGTGTATTAAAAATAGTTACGATCATCAAATTATTTTTTTTAATTGAAACCCCTATTTTTTATTTTATTTTTGAATTCTGCATCGAATTCCAGGTATGTAACAAAAATTTCAATGCATTAAAAGATAGGTGTTTTCATTTGAAAAAAAAAAATTTGATGATTGTAACTATTTTTGGGCGACCCTGCCCACATGAATTTACCATTAAAAAAAAACAAGACAAAAATAAAAATCGACGTGTCCAAGTGTCTCTAAGAAAAAAAAATAAACGCCTGAATTTTAAATAAATTTGTTCCATATTTTACCACTCACTGTGTGTATATATTATACAATATTTTAGGTGTGTAATACAGGTAGTCCCAATTTAACTTTTTTTTTCTTTTTTAGGTGAAGCTATGGAACTTAATGAAATAGTACGGGGGGATACTGAGGTAAACATTACCAGTGATTTATGGGCCCAACCATCCACATCAACTGCAGATTTACCTGCCACTCAGTCATCTACTTCACAGTCCACCTCAAGTGATGATAATGATTACTTTGGAAATAAATCTCCCCGAATGTCATAATTTAAAAGAAAAGATAATTAAAAGATTTATTATATTTAGATTGAAAATAAATTCAAAAAAAAGCAAAAGTGCGTCGGAAAAACATGCTAGTAAATCTATAGCTGGCAATTTGTTGTAATTTTAATATTGTTTTTATAATAAGAATTTTGTAAATAAACAATACTTAAGTATATTTTTGTTTTTTTTTTCCATTCCAAATCCTATTGCATGAGCTACACTTAAGAACCTTGCTAAATGCAGTTTTTTTTTGTGAAAACTAAGTAATTTAATTGGTTCTTGGAACTTTTATTCAAATAAATACACAGGTCCACAAAAAAAGTGGTGTGTCTGACTAGGATTTTCAGGCGTATTTTTTTCCGCTAAACACGAATCTGAGGTCAAATAGCAAAAAATCGAGAAACCCAAATAACCGACCAGGTACATTTACCGGCAGAAACCTGCTACCACGGAATGTTTGGACTACGAATATATAAAGTATAAGAAATACAAAGAATTTTATGAAACAAAAAGAAAGCTTTTCAAATTGTCTAGAAAAAAGATATATAAACATTATTGATAAGATAAATAATAAAGGAGATATAAACGAAAATGTAATTTTGACAAAAATTTCAGTCCAAAATAGGAAAAAAATATTTTTTTATTAATGCGAGCATGTGACTTTTGGATTTTTTTATAATACATTAATTTATTTGAATCCACATCACTTCAAATTTGCAAAAGAAAATCCAAAAATAATTTTTATTTTTTTTCCAGAAGTGTATCTTGAAAAAATCCTGAAAATTTGGTTTTTTGATGATAATTCGAGTTTTTGTGCAATGATACAAATTGCTTTTTTTGAGGTCCCTAATAACATATTAAAATTTGGTTAATTTTCACCGCCAAAAACCCATTTAAAGTGCGCATGGTCCTTTGCCACAACATGGCGGCTGGGCGGAGCTTAGATGCCTATTGTCGCCACTGTCTTGTATAAAGTATAAAGCCACTGTACTAAAATGCCTGCGCCAGCGCATCCAGACGGCCACCTTAAGTGTAATAAAAGCCCAAATATTTATATATTTTTAACAAATTCATTTAAATTCAAAGAAAAAAAGCTCCAACGTATTTAAAAAAAAATTGGAATGTGAAGGGTAAGTGCCATAAAAATAATATTAAAAAAATATTTTTCTTAGGAGTCCATTTACGCTACACCTTAGGGGTCGGGCGAAAGGACGTGGAGACGGTGGACGGAGACTAACAAACTCCCACACCACATTTTTCGTATAGCCGCATTAAAAATATTATATTTTATTTAGGTTCTTCCAAATTCGGTGTATTGATGCGATGTTGTTTCCGATTGCAAGCCTACAGGAGATAACGTTTTTCGGTAACTATTTTTTAATTAAATGACATAAATTATACACCATTTTAAAGGTAAGGAAATAATCTATGCCTCTGCTGTACCGGATTTTTGAAATAGAGTCGAGTTAAGAGAAAATAGGATCAAAACATAACCGATTTTAGGGTGACTTTCACTCAAGGAAATATTAAAAACTAAATCCAAATATAAAAAACTGTTACATCAGAACCCTAGATTTAAGTGTTGGCTTTCATATAGTTTTTGAAAATGATCGATAACTTATACCGTTTTTTGAGAAAAACATTATGCCCCGAACCCCAAATTGGATCCAATTTTCGCGGCGCGAATGGACTCTTAAGTGAAAGCGTGCATGTTCTATGTATGTTCCAGCCCCGAATCAAAAATTGTATTTTTAGTTGTTCTAACAGAGGTTTGACTAACTAGTCAGTGAATGGGATAGGCCAAATGTGGACGCAAAATAAAATTATATTTTTTAGTTAGAAATAGTAATTTAAACAAAAATTGCAAAACCAAAGAATTTTCAAACAAAATCAAAAGAAGAACCCTAATATCACCGAAGCAAGTTCTTACTTCATGAAAAAAAACCTTACTCTCCTTTAAATTTTTATATAATAAAATAAAACTTATTTTACCTTTAATATGTATACACAAACATAGTAAAAAATTATCTTGTTTGCATTATTCATTATAAAGTTCTTGAATTATTGGCGCCATTTTACAGCAGACCTTTCTCGCACTTTAAAAGACAAGATTAATGAAGACCTTTTAACCTTATAGCATTATTTTACTTGAAACGAAGTAACAAGAAATGTCAAGTACTTTAAGCAGGCGAGTTTATAATTACCAATATTAATAGTTTACTTTATAAATATTAAAATCCGCATTTCTTATCTTATTAAAAATTTGATAAACTTAAAAACTCGTGCAGTACCAATCGTCGCCTTCCAGACGAGGTGTCGTAACATTTTATAAATTTTACAGGAGAGATAAAACACCAAAGGAGGTGGGTAAAATTCGACCTTTTTTGGCCATCATTTTCGTGAAGAAACAAAGTTTCATTTTGAGCCATTTTATTATATTTATAATAGATCCAAGTATCTTTATTTACATCTATAATAAATTGGTAAAAAAAAATCAGAATGGCAAGTACCAAAAAACCTTCAGCCTTGCTATTTTTATTGAATTTTTGCCATTTTACACGTTTTTTAATCTTTTATTTTAAAAACTTTCATGACCATCAGACCATCAGGCAACTAATTTGCACATAAATAGCTCCAAATTTCTAGCGTATTTTCACGAGTTTTTACCGTGAAAAATTTAAGTCAATGCTAACTTTTAAAAAAGTTAACATTGTCGTCATTTTTTCGGTATCTGTTTGGGCAACAAAATCGTTATTAGGGCAACTAGTTAGCACATAAATAGCACCAAATTTCTAGCGTGTTTTTATGAGTTTTTACCTTGAAATATTTAAGTCAATGCTAACTTTCAGAAAAGTTAGCATTGTCGTCATTTTTTCGGTATCTGTTTGAACAACAAAATTGTGATTAGGGCAGCTAATCAGCTCGTAAATAGCACTAAATTTCTAGCGTGTTTTCACGAGTTTTTACCTTGAAAAATTTAAGTCAATGCTAACTTTCAAAAAAGTTAGCATTGTCGTAATTTTTGTCAGTACCTGTTGGAGCAACAATATCGTGTAGGGCAACTAATTAGCACATAAATAGCACAAAATTTCTACCGTTTTTGCACGAGTTTTTACCTTGAAAATTTGTAAGTCAATGCTAACTTCCCAAAAAGTTAGCATTGTCTTCATTTTCCAGTATCTGTTTGAGCAACAAAATCGTGATTAGGGCAACTAATTAGCACATAAATAGCCATAAATTTCTAGCGTGTTTTCACGAGTTTTTACCGTGAAAAATTGTAAGTCAATGCTAACTTTCAAAAAAAAACTTGCAAAAGCATTGTCGTCATTTTTGCGGTACCTGCTTGAGCAACAAAATTGTGTTTAGGGCAACTAATCAGCACATAAATAGTACTTAATTTATAGGTATTCTAGACCTGAATGGGCTGGGTTGTCAAGGCCAATTTTTTGGACGTACGTAAATGTGCATTCATCAGTAAAACAAATTTTAAAAAAAATTCCCTGTCCATGTTTGCCCCTTCCATTATATCAAAGCAAAATTCTTGCCTTCTTATTTTATCCCCTTCCCTTAGCCCTTGATGTCTTTCATATTTGTGTGAAAAGTATTTATGCCGTTTCAAAATTCGTAGCGCTGTTGAATGATCTTTTCCTATGATATCCTTAGAGTTGCCGCGAGACGAGACGAGATAAAGCCTTGTCTCGTCTCGTCTCGAAATTTCGAGATAATATATTTCGAGACGAGACGAGACAAGGGTCGAGACGAGACGACACAACCGTTTGTCTCGTCTCGTCTCGTTTTGTCTCGTTTGTCTCGAGTTGTTTTGGTTTATTTCAATTAAATTAATTTCAATATACAGTGCATTAGTAATTTATAGGATAATTTCAATAAAAATTAGTTCGGAAGTTTAATAAAAATGCTTGGACATGTCGATTTTTATTTTTAGGTACATGTTACACATTTTTTAAACTAATTTTTATTTCTGCACACTGCACAAGGTGGTGATAAAAAGAAATCTTTTTTAAATGGAAAACACATATTTTATCATTACATTATTAATTCCAATGTTTAATTCTAGAAATGTTCATTCTCAATTTTTTTTACCAATTTTTAACTTTTTCCATAATAACCCAAACTATCCTAAATGCAATATTTTTATACCTACGTAACTTTCTGGGTATAAAATATGAAGTAGGTATAGGAATTTCTAGAATTAAATAAATACAATCCAAAACTGTAAAAATATGAGTAGGTATAGGTATTCTATTTTAAATTTAAAAAATTACTTTTGTAGCACCCTAATACTTTATGGTCGTGCCCCGTCTAATTCAAAATATAGTTAAAGTTTAACATACTATTTAACCATATACCTAATAGTTACATAAGCACATTATCTACACATCTTATATTCAAGGCATTAAATTACTTACACCTCGCCATCGTTGACTCAACCTGTACACTATATACCTACAAACTAATTGCAAAATCTGCTGCAAACTGGTATGTATTTTAAGAAGGATGCATTTTTTTCTTTAAATTAAAACTTTTTAAAACATAATAGCGGCAAATCCTTAACCAACAGAAAAACATTCAAAAACAACCCTCCGCATAGGCATCAAAAATTGCCGCCGCACCGCCTGTATACTTTGCCGACACATCGTTTTATTCGGGATGCGGCAATAGTTTTTGCATGTTTTTTACTATTTAAAGATCTTCAGACTTTACGGACACCCATAATAGGTATGCAACTAAAAATAAAATAATGAACCTAATAATTTGTTTTTTTATTTAAAATAAAAATATAAAACATATAAGTGACATAAAAATGTCAACAAAAAAAATGTAAAAGATAATGAAACATAAGTCATAAACTCTATTACAAAACACAGGTAAAATGTTTTCTAGAAATTTTTCTTATAATTATACAGGGTGTTTGAGCAATTGTTTTAAAATCTTTCAGCAGTTAGATCTTGCAAAAAAGTCTCTATAAACATAAGTTCGGATATGCATTGCTTCGAAATTGAAAATACGCAGGGTCCTAAAGTTAAAAAGAAGCTTTAATTGTAACTAATTTTTTAAAACAATTATTTTGATAAAACAACTTAAAATTCAACTTTTTCGTTATTTGAGTTTTTTTCCAGAGACAAAGTAAAATTCCTACTTTTCAAAAGAGTATAAAAAAAGAATCGGTTTAATTTTTTTGAAAGCAAAGCAAAATTTAAAAAAAATCAAGAGACAAAATAGTTGTATTTTAAGTTGTTTTATCAGTGGTAATACCACGAGTGCTTAAAAATTAGCGATATTTTTTCACGATAGCGTGTTTTCTCGTAATTTCTCGAGTCCTAGTGAAATTTTTAAAGAAAACACGCATAAGTAAAAAAATATCTAGTTAATTTTAAAGCACGAGCGGTATTTAGGAAGAATATTTCACGAATCAAAAACGTAGATAAAGTTTATTAACTTAAAATTAAATATTAATTTAACAAATCGTCATTATTATTTAAAAATTTTGTATTGTTAATATGACAGTAAGTGGAAAAACCACATTGCCTAGACGACGACGACGATTTCCGCTGTAATTTTTCCATAATACCACTTCTCTTATGGGAAAATATGTACATGAGTGAAATATTCAAAATAATTAAAAAATAATAAAACCACAGGATGATATACTTTTTAAAGCAATTAATTTTAGCTTCTTTTTTTTAACACCCTGTATTTCTGAAACGATGTATTTCTTGACCTATGTTTATAGAAACTTATTTTTGCAAGATCCAACTACTGTCGAAGTTTGTACACTAAATCTTAAACAACCTGTATAATTCTTAAGAACTAGAAATATATTGTTGGAGATTTATTACAGTTAGTTCACTTAAGTTTTAGGTCATTAAAATTTTTCGATATGTCTCGTCTCGAGCTTGTCTCGAAGGATTTTATCTCGTCTCGTCTCGCCTCGAAATTCGAGACAAAATGCTCTCGAGACGAGACAAAATGGCTTCGAGACGAGACAAGACGAGACTTCTCGTATCTCGTGTCTCGCGGCAACTCTAGATATCCTGAAGTTTCCTTGTGCTCACTTTCCCTTTATTTTCGTTCACGTGCAATAAAACTTCCAAGTCTCTATCGTCTCTTACATTTTTTTCACTTGAATATTCCCTTGCTTCACATCTGCAGTTATTCCTGTTCCTTTGGTCTCAAGTTTTTTAATAGTCCTATCGACTGATTTTCCGGGTATCAGTCTGCAGCGAACATGTCTGGTACTTTTTGGTAACTATGTATTTAATAAAACCATTTAATCACCAATACTTTTTTTCAGTAGTATAATTCATGGGCAATCTTTTCACTGTACGATTTTTTGATAATGATAAAGCACTAAATTTTAAAATGACAACGTTAATTCACAACGAACTGGTTTTTTATTGTTGTTCATAAATATAAGGCGATAATAAAGTAACTAAAAATCTAAAGTTTTGACCATGGACGTAGTTTTGCATGCTTTTCAATAAACTTTAATTAAAAAAAAAACAATTAGGGAAGCCAATAATTAACCCCATTAAAAATTACATGGGATTTCCTATATCCCGCCCGACAATTCACCACCCGGTATATAGAAAATACTATTTTATAACTTCAAGTTAATTTTTTTTATACCCTTTTATTATGGATAGGTCGATTTAAAATAAAGCACTATTCCTAATATCACCATTTATGTTTTAAACATTATGTAAAAGATAATGCAAAAAAAGGAAATTATTCAGTTCCAAGTTAATTAAACCTAACAATTTTAACAACAAATTTAAAACAAATAAAGGCGACACATGCTAAAAAAAGTAACTGGATAGCAATTAGTAAAAAAAGAAAAAACCGAAATGCCTGTTATAAAGCAGTATACAGGCATAGGTGCAGTACACGTGGAACAAGGAAGTTTAAAGGTGTATGGAAGGCCAATGCTGTAGAACAAAATTGTCAAGGCGTGCACTGTTTTTTTTTTATTTTTTTTTTGCATAACATTGTTGGTTAATAAACGAAACCACACCTACAAAAATCCAACATATTCCCTCCAGCCCGTCGCCTCGGTCGCAAAGAGAAGGAAGCTTTTCTCTAAGCGTGGGATCATTATTAAGACAAACAGATCTTTTTTAATTGAAACAAAAATGACAAAAGTTGTAGGAAATACCATTGCCCAGACATGAAAACAACATTCTAAAGAGGGTCTGATTAGAATACATACAAAGAATACAGATTAGACGGATAGAAATACTTAGGCCGGCCACATACACTCGGAATTCCGAACGCAGTAATCTTTACAAATGTATGGACCTATCACCCACAAACAGTAGTTTTTCATTCGGAATTGCCTCCGATTCGGAATTTCAAATGGTGGCCTGTGCGTTCGGGATTCCGCACGAAAAAAAAACCGCTTCGAACGCAACTCCTCCATAGATTTAGTACGAGTCGCAACACACATTCGAAATTTCCATACGGAATATTTTTAAAAAATCTCAGGATTATTTCGCAATCTGGATCTTTTTATGTAAAATTGGCTCATTTTCAGTCTTTGCGTATTTAGGAGATGAACCCAGTAACGGCGACGTATTTTCTTTTTATACAAGACCCAGCAAAAATGCAATCGGTATCAGAAAATCGTCGTCCATGTTTGTCTACATGCGCCGTTCGACTGAGCCCTGTCATTCCGAATGAAAAAAGACGTATGTGTGTGATGTATTTACGGCATCTCGAATTGAGATTCTGTTTCGTAATTTTATAACGAAATTTGGACTGTATGTGGTCCCCTTGACTGGCTCAAAAGAGGAATCCAAGCTTTTTTAAAGCAGCTGAGGCTATGGATGTAATGTGATTGTGTCAGTTAAGGTTGTTCTCAAAAGTAACCCCAAAATTATTAAATAACTTCTTTTCGGGACACCGAACATTACTATGTCTTTAAGCATTTAACTAGACAAGATTTTTGAAGCCCCAATTCAAAATTAGTATATGGTCTTGCGAAAGTGATATTTGAATTGACCTGGGCTTGTTTTCCCAATCAGGGGTATTCCGGGTATGTTACCCTTTGATTTTTAGGACAAAACCATACAACTTTTAGGCATTTTGTACGACATTGTAAGTAACCAACAATAAACACAAAATTATACTTACAATTAAATAAACCAATAATCACTAAAATATGAAGACTTTTATCAATCCACAAAACTTCTGCAACCACAAAATAAAATCACACAAGGCAAAACAATCGAAACTAATACGGCGCAAACGACAACAAATTCGCATGAAAGGGTTGATACGAGAACGGCACAGCGTGGGTATGGTTTTATAAACACTACGCCGTCGCCGACTCCGGCTCTGTCAAAAGATCCGGCTCTGTTGAAAAATAATGTGTTGCCTACCTACAAACTGTGTATAGGTAGGCATCACATTATAATATTTTGGGGAATTTTGTTACTGCACAGAATCTAGGGGGCCTCTTATGACAGTTATTTTCATAGTGGGACGGACATTTTTTGATCAAATAGGCCCTAGTATTGGGCTTTTATTAATCTTCAAACTTCCCTGACGTGGAATCGTTCGAGGACCAGCACGGCGTTCGATACTATTGGCCGGTTTATTGGCAAGTTCTGTGTTTTTGAGCCCGACCGGGATTAAAAATAGTCCCTTTTCAAGTTTTGTTCATCCTAACGCATTTTTTTTGACACTTCCTAAAGACAAAGCCTAAAACAAGATTTTCAAATTATTTTGATTTTAGGCTGGAAAAAACAATTATTTCTTCGTTCACTTTTCCTTAAAATAAATAAACACAAAAGGGGTCACTTTTAGAGTTATGTCGTTTTTCTTCCTGCATGCTAGTAGTAACTGAAAGTTTCACAAAACAGTCACAACAACAAAATAGTTACTTTTCTTAAAAACATCCTAACAATATTATCGTCAAATTTTGTCTGAAGAAGTCAAATAGTATCGTAAGTAAATATGTGAATCCTTTTGTGTGGCGGCGACAATAGAATCGCAGTAAAAAAGAAAAACAATATTACCCCATTGGGGTAGATATTAAAGTTGTTGTTTTACTAGGGCATATAACTTAAACGTTGAATTTTCTACCTATGTCACTTTTCTTCAGGAGTGACTATATTCTAAAACTGTTTTTTTCTTATTAAAACCTTTTATATAATTTAATTCTATGGCAGATAATTCTGACGTACCCTGTACCACTGTAGATAAAACGTTTATTAATTTAGCTGCTGTTTTAACATCATTATTTAAGCTTAAACATTAATCAAATACCTAAAACTGTTATTTTCATTTTATTTCCACATTTAATTTCTGTATTTTATAAAACATTTACATACTCTTATACTTAACCTCTTTTTTTGTAAGGTGACCCTCTAAATGTGTCCAATAAATTAATTATGTTTTATTTCCAAAACGTGTTTTTATTTAAACTGCGAAAATGTACTCGCGCATAAATTAGTGCGTGGGGGAAAATGTAAATATTATTTTTTAGAACAAATTTCTACCCAAATTTGTTAATTTTCAAAGTAAACAAAAATATAAATTAAACAACCTTGCACACCCAGCAGATGGGTTAAGGTAGATAAACAAAATTATGTGCATGTTTTCCAAATTTATGGGTAAACATTAGTACATAGTTACATAACAGAAACTAGAACGGTTTATTCATTAAGAACCTCAAGACATAGCAAAATATGTTTGGAATCTAATTGATGTTCTAAAAATTGAATAAAAAAATCATATTATTTCGGGTGCGACCCAGCTATAAATACAGATGTATACCACTGGTTTTAAATATGCATGTATATGCCAGGTCATCCAAACAGGGCCATATTTCTGACTTTCTTCATGTTAAAAAGTTTAACATCGCCATCTTGTGTATTTTTCGCGCAGAATCCTAAACAGTTAAAAGCATGATTTAAAAAAATCAAAACAAAAACAAAAGAAGTACGACATCTAATTGACATTTTCTTACTACCAAAGCGATTGCGGTGGCTCTTAAACAGATTGTACTCAAAGTTTCTAACTTGATCAGTATGTATCTCTCTTGGTACTCGACAAATTCATTGTTGAAATGGTACGTCGGTAATAGTGGTAGCTTCATGATTTGGTATTGGGTAGACTTCCAGCCATTGCAATCCATTGCTATCAAGTTATAGCGATTTCCGAATTTACTTTTTAGAAATGGTCCTGCTATGTATATGACAATTCTTTTAAAAGGTGCACCTACATTGTATTGCATCATCTTGCCATGGCTTAATGTCTTAGGTCCTTTGCTAGAGGTACAGTCCCTACAAATTCTGCACCAGTCTTTTACATAAGCACGATTTCCCAGCCAGTAGAACCTTTCTCGAACCTCTCTTTCTTCTCTCTGGAATACTTTTAGTTGGTAGTATTGCCCAATTGGTATGGCTTTTGCCGTCAGAACCTTTCCAGACTCTTTTCAATAGGCCATCTTTCATTACCAAAGAGTCCCATATTGCCCAGAAACCTTTACATCTCGGAGACTTCGAAGCTACTTTCTGATATGGGGTCGTTCTATATTTTCTGTTTTAAGTTTCACTGCGTACGCATTTTTCGGCAGTGATATTCGTCAGGATCTTCTTGTTCTTTACGTTTACTGAAGTGTTTACAATTTTCTGTGCAAGGTCTACTTGATAGAGCGTCAGCATTTTATGGTTTAATCCTCTTAGATACTCAATTTTAAAATCGTATTCTTGAACACGCTTTAACCATCGTGCTATCTGACCCTTAGAAATCTTAAACTGAAGCAACCATTTAAGGAATACGTGGTCCGTCCTCATATGAATTTTTTTTTGTAAAGGTACTATAGAAATTTGGAAATTGCTCCAGAGTTTTAAGGTATTCTAGTCTAGAAGCCTGAATTTTGGACGTTTTTTAACGATCGATAAAAAAAAAAAAATAATAGTTTGGCTCACCATTTTTTTAACATTTATTTGTTAATATTATAATAATTTACAAAAAAATCGACAAAAAAACATTTCACAAAGCTACACGCTGTTGAAGTAAAGAAGAAAAAAAAAGAGCGTCTCCATCTTGTCACGATTTCTCCTCTTGGGGTCATTTAAAAAATAAAGGAATGGTAGATTATTTATCAGTACAAATGTCATTAGGGCAGGAACCAAAAAAAAATAATAATAATAAAAAATCTCGCAAAATGGCGGTTTTTCAATAAAAAGGGGTATATTTTTTACAATTATTTTTTAACTTTTCGAATTTTTTAAAAAAGGTTAAATTGACAAATTTGATTTTTTGTTTATTCTGCCATAGAGGAATATTATGTAAAAAAAATCACGATAATTTTCAAGAAAATCGGTCAATTAGAACTTGAGATTTTGTGACAAAATTTCGAAGAAAGAGTTTTGAGATAAACGCGTTTAAAGTTTTAACTTTCCATTCTAGCTTCATTGGACAGTACAACAACTTTCGCTATAACTTTTAAAATAATTCAAATTTCGAAAAATCCTTTTAAGGAGATATTCTTAAATATCTAAACTATTGAAATATGAAAAAAAACGGTTTTTGTAACTTTCTAGACTAGGTCACACAATAATTTCGTTCAGGATTAGAAAGATCTTTGCTTAAGTATACTAGGTATCACTTTTTCTTGGCCATCTTGTAGCTGTGACAAAATTTCACCAATAGAAGTATTGCTTGCATCAGTGTCCACAATAAATGTTTGATTGGGTTGTGGGTATGACAACACAAAAACATTATTTTATATTTTAAAATAAATAATCGCAAAGAGCATAAGCACATAAAGCAACCGTCAGCAGTTTTTAATTTCCAGATATACGGGGTGATTCATGAGGAAATGTCAATACTTCAGGTACGTATTCAGGGTCCAAAAATAAACCCAAACGCCTATATAAATATGGGTCCGCAAGGCCTTCGTTTTCAAAATATAGGGTGTTAAAATTTTGATTTAATTTTTCTATTTTTTAAGTAAAATCTATGATAATGTAAATATTAGAGTGAAAATTGGTATTCGGGGGTTTTTGGATGGCGGATTTAATCTAATCTTATTACGGCTCTTACTTGTAGGGGGAGACACCTACACGTCTTTTTGCTATTTTGAACCATCACAACTTTTTGGTACGGCCCTGTATTACATTTTTAAATAAAATAAATAATTGTTTTGTCATTTTTACGTCAAAAAGGTAAACTTGTTAAAAGTTGATATGAGCAACCGTTTTCGAGATAATTGGATTTAAAAAAAATACAACACATCTGATTTTATTATAGCAAAATAAAAAAAAATAAAACAAAATGTATAATTAAACAATATGTATTTCAATTTTTAATTAAATTATTGTTCTTAAATTATGTTTGGCAAAACATAAGCCAGGTTTTATAATTTTTAAAAATTCCACCATTTACTTCTAAGCACATGTCAGCTCTGTGGTGAACACCCTGTATCTCGGAAACGAAGGCCTTGCGGACCCATATTTTTATAGACTTTTATGTTTATTTTTGGACCCTGACTACGTACCCGAAGTATTGACATTTCCTCATGAATCACCCTGTATACACTTTCCACTTTTTTATAGCCGATAACTATAACAAAAAAAAACGTCATCGTATCGTGTCTGATTATTTGTACAATTTTAGAAAAAAACATTATTCCTTTAAATGTTGACACTCTCTATAGGCTAAACGAAACAGTTTTAAAATATAACCAAGGTTTCGGTGTCTGACGTAAAATTTATTATAAGTATTTTTCGGATATCCTGTTGATACACTCCTTACTGAAAATGTTAATTCATTTATATACCATATTTGTTAGTAACCGAGTTAGTAACTTTTAAATTTGAAAATTTTTTATATTTTGCTTAAATGCCTTTAGCAGAGACCCTAATTAATAGTTTAAATATTATAACAAACCCCGTCGTGTTTACAAAAATATAATTGCATAATTAAAAGCAATCACATAATTTTTTTGCCCTAACCATTAAGTTAAGTTTAATCCTGTATTGTGTGCTATGTTGCTATTATGTTTAAATTTATTGCGTTTATGGTAAAACAACCGTTTGCTTGCAGAAATGCATACCTCGATGCATACTCCAAATAAACATTAAATTGCTATTTGCACAGTACATAAATGCTTAATTATTAGGTCCGTTGGAGGTAATATCTTTATTACATACTTTAACTGTAAAATGTATGATTTTTACATGCAAAATTTGGAATAATGTCTGAATAACATTTAGTTTAGTAATTATTATTTGCCAAAATCTTAGTGTTCTGCTAGCTTAACCTTACGCTAACAGAAACACAGACAAAGAAGAGCAAAAAAAGGGGTTGTAAGTAATTATTATCTCTTAATTAAGGTTTTGTCATAAACACTATAAAAGCTTTCAGAATTTACTAAATTTTTAAAGCAAAATTTTTTAAAATTTAGTTTAAATTTTTCTTTTAATATTATCTTGACAATGACTTGCCACCGAAACGTAGATTAGTATTCTTAATTTTTTGGGTTTTTTTTGGGGTTTTTCTTTTTTGGTTGTAGGTGATCTGCAAGTTCATGTTCAAGTTCAGCTTGCTATACCCCGGCACCTGGACCAAAGTGATCTCATTTTCTAGAAAATTTCAAGGAGAGTACTCCCAAAGAAAACACACTAAAACATGAATCCGCCACAAAACTATAGAACATATTTAAAAAAATATTAGAGATTTTTTTAAAATAGTTTTAATACCCTTAATTTTTACAGAATGATTTCTTAATCAACATGGATACAGAGCGTTTCTATATAAAAAATGAGTTTTTCATCATTTTTTAAGTTTTACCGCCAAGATAATTACAGAATATTTTGACTACTATAAGACCTTGACCCAATTCTAAAGAGAGTGATAATAAGTTAGAAGTGCAGGAATCATTAACAGGAAATAGATTAAACACAAGTTTGCGTGATTATTTGTTCGTTATCCTCTCCGCCATACTGTTACCGACTATTTAATTAGTTTGGTTCGTTACGGTAATAAAAATCCCTAATGAAAGAAAAACTAAAGCAATTAGGTATTTGTAAACTGTTATTCAAAGACGACTGGGGTTTAATAAAATTTTGAAAAAGCATGATCCTCCAGAAGCCTTTAGAAAAATGCCCAATAACAATTACTTATTGGTTTTGAAAAAAAATAAGAAAAATTAGAAAGAGCTTTAAAAAAAAAAAATCTCAACAATACTTTTAAGTTAAAACAATATTTTTAATTTACCATTTTAAAGTAAAAAAAGAGGTAGGTGTACAGGGTCTTTGATTATATTTACGTGGCTTCTGGAGCCTTTATTTTTAATGACAGAAAAAAATGTTTTATATAAAAATTGTAGGTTTTTTTTCCATATTATCTTTTGAAATTATCAGTAAAAAAATATCGCAATAAAAAAATGGAAAAATATAGGCAACTTCAACTTTTTTAAATGGAACACCCTGTATATTATGCGCTACAATAAAAAATCTTTTTTTTCTGATTTCAAATATATATACATTGTTGATATTTGGATAAACCATTTTTGAAAAGTTTAAGCTTAAAATATAAATAAATTGAAAAAAAATCATATTAGTATCAAGAAAGCTATGAAAATGATAAAATTGTTTTAATAAATTTGACATATTGATATTGTAAAAAAGTTGAAATTTAACATTTTAACTATTAAAAGTAGTTTGTATTCCTTTTTATCGATGGGCTATTCAGAAGAACAAAAAATCTCCATTATGCGTCTTTTTTATGGTAACAATAATAATGTGACGACAGTGCAAAGGGAATATTACTTATTTTATCCTTAACAACTGGTACAATCTATGAATACTATTAAATACATAGTAAGAAAGTTTATTGAACGAAAAAGCTTTAATAGGAAGAAAAGGACTGCAGCACGAAATAAAGACAAAGTTTTGGATATCCTCGTTTTTTCAGGATAATTATTATACCTTTTCTATTTGACTAGCACTAACTACTTTTAATAATTTTAGAAAATCCTGAAATATCAATCTCGGATGCGGCATCTGAACTTAATAAAACAGATTATAAAATTTATTTAACCTTAAAATTTTACAAATTTTATCCTTATAAATTTATGTCCGTTCAGAATCTTCCTGAACAAAACATGCAGGACCGACCTGCGACCGTATGCATTGGAAATAGCTAGGTTTATGCAGCAGAAACCAAAGTTTTTAAATAAAATTCTATTCACCGACAAGGGTTCCTTTACTTTAGCAGGAATGTTTAATCACAAAAATAAACATTATTGGTCCAGAGAAAACCCTCACCAAATTCAGCAACATAACAATTTTATTGTTTCCATGGCTTTCTTGATAATAATATGAAACTTTTTTGTATTTTATTAATAATTTAACCTAAAATATCTCAAAATGGTTCATCCAAATATCATTAATGTATATATATTTTAAATCAGAAAAAAGATAACTTTCGTTGAAGCGCATAATATACAGGGTGTTTCATTTAAAAAAGTTGAAGTTGCCTGTATTTATCAATTTTTTTATTGCGATATTTTTTTACTGATAATTTCAAAAGATAATATGGAAAAAATTCTACAATTTTTATATAAAACATTTTTTTCTGTCTTCAAAAATAAAGGCCTAGAAGCCACGTAAATATAATCAAAGACCCTATACAATAAAATTTACGCAATTTAGAAATTTATGAGCTAATTTACAATATTATAATGATAATTAATAATAAATACATGCAAGTATCGCATTTTTAGTATTACTATAATATAAAAAATATTATTTCATTATTTTAAGTTATAGTTTTTTGAAGCCACATACCAGATAGCGAAACAAATCAGATATTTAAAAATTAAAGAACCCCGCACTAAACTTATGGAAATTGGTTCCCGGTCAAACTGGCTAAAATTGTTATACTTCATGCCATTCTGATCTAATGTCTCCATGGGCACACAGTCCGGAAATGCCCACATTCAGAAATACATAGTTGCAAATCATTTTAAAAAGCCAATACAAATGCAAACGTTTCCTACTTAAGAAATTACTTTCTAACAAGTATAAAGGATTTTTTATCGTTTTCAGGATTAATTATGAATATTTTTACGGCGTTTATAACTACTCGTATAAAATTAACAAACTTTGCCCCTAAAGGGGTAGAATTGAGGGTGAAAGTTTAGATCGAACTTTATCATTTCTGGACTTAAAAGTATGAAAATTGGTATGTAGGCTATTGATTATAATTAAAAAGTATCCGTTTTAACATTTTTGGAATTAAATCCATTGGGGAAGGGGGGGAGGGAAGGGGGGTAGGAAGATTTAAAATAGGAATAAAAGTTTATTTTCAAAATCGTCATTTTTAAAGTTGTAAATATGGGAGTTTGTAATTAGGCTTCTGATTACCCAGAAAAATAGAAGACGTCAGCTAAGAAAGGATTTTAGGAAACTCCCCCTAATTAGGTAGCATGAACTGGACTTAGAAGTATGAAAATTGGTATGTAAGCTATTGATTACGATTTAAAAAAATCTGTTTTAAAATTTTTGAAATTACATTTCTTGGGAGGTTTAAAATGGGGATGAAAGTTTTATAAAAAAAAAAGTTATTTTTGAAGATGTTGACATATGAGTGGATAATTAGGCTTCTGATTACCCATAAAAATAAAAGACGTCAGCTAAGAAAGACTTTAGAAAACTTTCCCGTAAATGTGTAGAATGGGAAGGGGGTGAAAGTTTGTATGAAACAGCATTGACATTATAAAATAATAACAAATGAAATACGATAAAATAAAAAAAAATGCTTAATGGCACACGAGCGCTACACCGCGTAGTGTGTTATGGAAGACGAAGAGCGGGGCGCATGATGTGATTTAACGTTAAAACAGATTATTTTTTATCGTAATCAACAGCCTACTCGTACATACCAATTTTTATACTTTAAAGTCCAGTCCATTATACCCATTTAGAGGGGAGTGCTAAAATCCTTTCTTAGCTGACGTCTTTGAGTTTTCTGGGTTCAGAAACCTTATTACCAACTCTTATATTTACAACTTTAAAAATAACAAATGTTTTATACAAACTTTTATTTCCATTTTAATCCCCCCCCCAAAAGATCAAATTTGGTTGCGATTTAACCTTGAAATGTCCAACAAAAAATTTTACCCCATCAGGTCAGGGTTAAGGACATTTTAAGGTCAAATCTGCAAAATCGCAACCAAATTTCAAGAGTGTATATTTGTGTTTTAAAGGTCGTTGAATGCCGATACATGGTCAGTTTGCCCCCAATAAATTTGGTTGCGATTTGACCTTGAAATGATCTTGACCCTGTCCTGATAGTGTCAAACTGACCCGGATTCGGATTCAGTGACCCCAAAAACATAAAGATACAATAGTCAAGTCTTTCGGACCTTCAACTTTTTTTTATTCTGTGGGGCTGTGTTATCGATATCAGCCAGTGCACATTAACAGTGACAAAAAGTCAGAAAAATATTATTTATCGCAAAAATATCTCACTGATTATCGCCCTATTCGACAGAAAACAGAAAAATAAATCTATTGGTACCAAATTTTTTTATTGTTGTTAACTTTATTTTACCTCTACCATCACCAGTTAAACTACTTTCTACATCTAAACGTTTAATATCCGCCTCTTTTAAAAAGATGGTACTGGTGATGTGCTGTTTCCGGTTACCAGTAAAACTACTTTCTACATCTAAACATTTAATATTCGCATAACCAAAAAAATCTTTATAAACTGTGCTATTGTCCCGAAAATTAGGTTGAAGGACAACGGTGTACGCTGACACAAGAAGGTCATCCAAGCAGTTGTCTATTTTAAAAACTATACTTTGTGGACGGCTTAAAAAAGCTTAGAAAAGGTAAGGGCGGTGTTCTTTCCCCACTACTGTGTAACTTGATTCTAGACAGCCGCATCCACTGCATCAACAAGGAAAATCTCTACACCATAGCAAACGCAGATTACTTAGTCATATCCACAGGGAAATTCGAGAGCGTATTCTGCGAAAAGATGCAGACTGCCTTCAGGATAATAGAAAGATGGTGTGCTAATCACGCGCTATCCATCAACCCAAAGAAGACAAAGATGGTTCTTTTCACAAGGAAAAGGAGGATGGTAAACTTGAACGCTCCTAGACTCCTAAACACACAACTGAGCTTCGCTACAGAGGTGAAATACCTTGGGAAAACCTTTGATAGTAAGCTAACATAGAACTTCCACTTGGAGAAAAGATCAAGAAAGCATACATGTGGATCTATACGATCATCATAGGACCTATGCTAACCTACGGTGCTATTGTCTGAAGGCAGAAAGCCCAGCAGACGACAGTTATCCGAAAGCTAGACCATGTACAGAGAATGGCTTGGCTCAACACCACCGGAGTCATGAGAACAACATGAACTAGAGCCATGGAGGTAATCCTAAACCTTACACCATTGGACATACTCGTCAAGGAGGTTGTTATGACGATTATGTTGCGCCTGCGCACTGTTGGTATAACCAGAGCCGACGTTTGTGGAGTGAGGCGATAGATTCGCTTCCAGTGCTGCAGGCGAAAGTGGACTCTATTGCGCCATGTTTTGTTTTTAACAAACCCTACAAAATTGATATCAAAGGAAAATCGAACACAAACGTGGCAGCTGTGATCAACATCTACACAGACGGTTCGAAAAAAAAGAAGGTACGGGATGTGGATTTTATTATAGATCTCTTAACTTAAACACCAAATTGGCCATGGGTGAGTTGGCAAGCGTGCTACAAACTAAACTTACAGGCATAACCATAACTGCAAAAGAAATGAGCAGTAGAAACATCACTGATAGGCCGTGCTTATCCATACGGATTGCAGACAGACACTACTAGCCTTAAGAAGACCACGCTACACCTCAGGTCTGGTAGCAGCAGGAATGTGGTCACTCTCTGCTGGACCAAAGGACACGCGCACTCTAAAGGCAACCGCATCGCTGACTTATTGGCCAGAAAGGCTACCGGGACCAAACCTTTTGGACCCGAACCATTTGTAGGTCGGACAGGGTCTGCGATGAGGGACCTAATTAAAAGACACTCTCAACAGCAGTTTACAAGACGATGGGATGAAACAGTAAACTGTAACTTTTCTAGGGAGTTACTGAACTATCCTAACAGAGATGGGTGTAAATGACACACCTCTGTGTAGAGGTTGTGAACAGGAAGACGAGGCAGTGGAGCACATCCTTTGTTACTGCCCTGCACTCTCGTCCAAGAGAAGATCCATGCTGGGCGAGTATTGGCCTTCTTTGGCCGACATTAAGGAGATTTCCCTCGGCGACGTTGTCACCTACTTTAAATCAGTAGGATGAGCGGCGTACTGAGTGAGAAGTCTCCTTTAGGAGGTAGCACAAGGGGCCTACTGAGGCCTAGGTGCAGTGATGAATATCACCCTCCTCACTTTGAGATCAGAAGGGAAACGAGCTAAAATTTTAAAAAGTAAAAAAATCTTTACAAAATAATTTGTTTTTCTGCTTTTTTTTAAACTTATTAAACGATACTTGTACTATCGTATTAATTCCTGGCACTCCTGTCGGAAATGATGTCTATTAATTTTTCATTAAAAAAATACACTTTATTTAAAACAATTTGGTTTTTTATTATTTCTTAATAAAATAAGTTAAGTAAACATAATTTACAGCCCAAGATATCTATAGATATATAATAAGTAATGCATCAGTTGTCAAGATAATAAAAAAAGTTTAAATATAACTTGTTTAAACTGGGTACCTACTTTATACTCACGTTATTATATAAATTACGTACAGTTCATAAATAATTTAAACATAAATTATATACTTGTTCCACCGTAAATAATCGTAGTTTTTTTTTACCGGTGGATCTACTCGATTCATGACACTCTAGTTATTCAATATTAATAAATTATATACCTATATATGTACTTCAACATTAAATTAATATTGAAACTGACAGGTAATATAACAAATAGTCACTGAGACACTACCCAGCCAGCTGCATATCCATAAATATTACACATAGTCGATATGATATTTTTTCCTAAACTAAAGTAATAAAAAAATGCTTATTAGGTTTCTCTTTAAATATATAAAAAAAGCAAACTTTTAAAGGAAAAAATTAAAATATACACTTAAAAGCCAATATCAAATGAGTGTCCAGATAACAATTATAGTAATCTTTGTTTTTTTTTTAAATCTTTTCGACAGTTTACGAAGGATTACTATATAAATCATCGCATAGCTTTCGGAAAAAATATTTATAGTAAAACCGGCCTCAAGATAATGCTGGAAATTATTTCCATGTTTCTAATTCCACTGCTAGAGGGCGTAAAACTAAGAACAAAATTGAAAATACGGGTTATTTAAAAATATGCCATATTACTTTATGTCGTTCATAGTTTTCTCACGAACCATGTAAAATTAGGAAACTTTTTTTCATTAAGCGTTTTTTCCTAACCTGTTAAATATAGAGAGGGGGAGGAGCGAATCTACATTTGAAAAAAATTAAATAACTTTTTTTCGGCTTAACCGATTTTGATATACTAGGTCTTGTTTAAAAGAGCTTTTATTAGGGCTTAAGATAAAATATTAATATAATTTATTTACTTTTTTGTTTTATTCCTAGAAAATGATTTGTGTCAAAATTATACATTTTGTAAATTTAAAAAAAATTTAAATACAATGGTGTTATTAGATATTATAAACCCATTAAAATAAGCATAAAAAGTCAAGAATTTGGTAAGCACCGCATTTCAATATATTAATCAATACCCGACTTTTTGCCGAAAAACTGCATTATTCGTATTCTCTATATGCTCGCCGTTAATTTTAAAAATTTTCAAAATGCCTCTATTGCTGCAAGACAATATACCAATATTTAACCTTAAGCCCTGATAAAAGCTGTATTAAACGAGGCACCTAGTTTATTAAAATCGGTTAAGCCGAAAAATTTATTAAATTTGTTTCAAATGTACATTCGCTCCTTCCCCCTCCCTTTTTTTGACAGATTGAGGAAAAACGCTTAATGGTACTCTGGTACTTAGGTATATATGTATATGTATATGTATATATATAATATATATATATATATATATATATATATATATATATATATATATATATATATATATATATATATAATACCAGAGATACTGTAAGAGCAGGGTTTTCAGATGTTTAACCCATTCTTTCCCCAGTTCCGTCAACGTTGTCCAAACAGGGAAACATGCAAATGTTGCATTTTATATGGAAGTTAGAGAGGTAAAGGAGCAACCTTTCTTATGACTGTTTTGCTCAAAAAGTGTCCCCCGAATAGCACTGATTAGGAGGCGCTGGTGCAGCTAAGCAAATAAATGACCTAACCGCAATATATAAAGTAAAGTTTAAAAGAACGAGGTTATTGGTTTAGAACGGATCTTGGGATCACCAGCGTAATTTATTGCAATTTAAGGGCCATTTTTGTAATACAGAAATGGGAATCCTGGTCTTTAAAATCCATGATTTTTACAGCAGCTTTTAGAACAAAAAACGCGGTAGTGCCACGACGGCCGTTATTTTAAATAACTACTACCTACATAAATATGTCTCCCCAGCTGGGGATTAAACCCGGATCGCCGAGACTCTGATCACTACGCTACCGAGGAGAGAGGTGCTTACTTTGTCAAAATATTATAAATATCTGTAAACATTTGCATAAGGCGAAGTATAGAGGGCAATTCGAATTCGACCCTCCCCGTTGGGTTCTTGTAAACTTCAGGAAGTACGCAGATCATTTAAATTGGATCCAAGTTGCCCATTTATATGATTAACAATATGCCTTTTAGTATGTTTTAAGCTTCCAAGCATTTCCGGCGATAATCGAGAAAAACCGAAATTTTGGAAAATTGCTTTATTTTTTCTTGGCTTCATTTTAAAACGTATCAGAAAAAAGTGTTAATTTACGTTGCCTTTTTTTCCGGGCAATTTGACAGCGCTTTTAGATTTCACAACCGACGTTTCGTCACTCGGCTACTTTCATCAACTTTTTTTTATGAGCGCACACGATACTAGATTAATCTATGAATATGTAGATAGGTAATGGAGGACCTATTAGGTGGCCGGCAAAGTTCTCTGACCTTACAGTTTTAAATAGGTTTTTTTGGTGCACCTTAAAAAACAAAATATATGAGGAGCAATAATATGCTGCTGTAGACGACCCTACCAATCTGTCAAGGCACCATTTAGAGCACTTAAAACAATAGATCTTTTTAGGGCTGTTAACAGTTCAACTAGTCGCATGCGTCTATATATCGACTCGTATATCGATAAATTTAATAATTAATCGAATTCCTAAGTGACTAAAATGGTATTAGGAAAAGGTTTAATATGATATTTTATCACACGATATCGGAATCAGTACTAATTAGTCTAAATCTGTATTATTTTTGTGGGTAGCAATGGTTTAATTTTCGTATAGCCGCATTAAAAATATATTTTATTTAGGTTCTTCCAAAGTCGGTGTATCGATGCGATGTTGTTTCCGATTGCAAGCCTACAGGAGATAACGTTTTTCGGTAACTATTTTTCACTTAAAAGACATAAATTATACACCATTTTAAAGGTAAGGAAATAATCTATGCCTCTGCTGTAACGGATTTTTGAAATATGAGTCGAGTTAGGAGAAAATAGTATCTAAACATAACCGATTTTAGGGTGACTTTTACTCAAGGAAATATTAAAAACTAAATTCAAATTTAAAAAACTATTACAGCAGAAGCCTAGATTTAAATGTTGGCTTTCATATAATTTTTGAAAATTATCGATAACTTATACCGTTTTTGAGAAAAACATTATGCCCCGAGCCCCAAATTGGATCCAATTTTCGCGGCGCGAATGGACTCTTAAATGACCAGGCAATCATCGGCGTCAAAGAACACTTTTCTTTAAATTTTATTCCCCATTCAATTTCCTTTCACTTAATGTAAAATTTATTGAAAAAAGAGATGTAAACTATATCTAAAAAAATCGTAAATTTTCTTTCAAAAAATCTGTGTTTTGGTTTACGAAACATTTATGGTGGTTTTATTTTGAATAATTGTAATATTTAGTAATGGATAGAAGTTATTAATTTATTTTTAACTGCATTATAAAGATAATTTTAACATGCTTAATGAATACATTTTTAGTGGTAAATGATGTACTGGTGATGGTAAAATAAAGTTAAAAACAATAAAACATTTTGGTACCAATGGATTAGTTGTTCTGTTTTCTGTCGAACAGGGTAATAATCAGTGAGATATTTTTACGATAAATAATAATTATTTTGTTTATCGTTCAGTAATGAAATATTTACCTATTAATTAGTATAAAAATGGTTACTTGCATTAGTTGTGAAAAAGCTTGTAGAAAGACTTAAATGGCCAGGCAATCATCGGCGTCGTTTTTTAAATTTTTAATTTTGAAAAACTTCGATCTCTACTCATTACAAGGAGAAAATAAAATAAAATCCTGTAATAAGCCAGGGGGTGCAGCAATCGCAATGGAAAAAAAAACTGCTGATCTAGTCCGCCGGACAGGTAAGCGCCCCGAAGTTCAAAAGCCGCTCCCGGTTTTATTTTAAAAATAGGTCATATATTATGTGATGTGACAAAATGGAGTCCATTAAATTGCGCATTAAAAAAAAAAACTTAAACAGCTCTTTGCATAAGAAAGTTATGGCATGGTTAGTTAAAAAAATATATGCAAGTTGCTGTCCTTTTTAATATTGCTGTTTTTTTTAATACAGTTTATAATTTTTTTTCAATGAATTATATATCAAATGAAAGGAAATTAAATGAAAAATAAAATAATGTTGTTCTACCTTTAAAAAAAAACGTTATAAGCCTTAAAAGTAAAAAATTGTTTCCTTTTTTTGGTTTTTTGTCATAGCTTTGATCTCGACCAATAAGGAGTCGTTTATTTCCATTTTCTATGCAAAACAAGATGAATTTTTAAATGGTAAAGGTTTTATTTGATTATACTTCGGCTTTTTTTCTGTGCATCCTGGACCGGGCTTTCTGACGGTCTATAAATTAATCTCTCTCTTTTCGGCAGCACTAGTCATATTAGTAATTGTATGATTTCTATACATTTTTTCCTTTTTATGTCTCAAAAGCGCCGACAGATTTGTCACTAAAACAATCATTCCTTTAAGGTCCTGAGACTCGGATCAAAGCGGTCTCATCTAGCAAGAACCCCAAAAATTTTTATATACGAATGATTAGACAATTTGAGAACATAAAAGTTTTTTTACTTTTTTGATAATACTGACATTCGCATGCCGAAGTGTATAGGCTAATTCTATTATTTATAACAATCAGGAATTTTCGTATAGTTCGGCAATTATAAAAAACTAACCAGAATTTATCAAACCAAAATGTTAAAAAAATAAAACAAATCAATATTTGCAGCATCACGCTTCTTTCTTAAGTACCGGCAAAGAGTGTTTATTTTGGTAAATCTTAATTGTAGATCGACCATTAAATTTCTTGTTTACCGAGCACTCTAATGTTTGACTGAATATTTAACAGTTCATTTGCCGGGTGGTAAAAATTAGTTTATGACGTCAATTATATTTTGTTACTCAACAATAATTTTAGAATATATGAATCACGAAGGAGGTATGCTCTTAAAAGTTCTCATCTTAAGTAAGTGTCCCAATTGAATTCCTAAAAGCTTTCGATGCGTTTCTATTTAAAATCGCGACAACAATAATATTCTTTAAATAGGTTGAGGGATTCTTTGTCATTATTCGTAGATAATGGAGATATTAATGTACGTTTCGTTGTATCAGCAACAAAGAACCGTTTATTAAGTATCATGAATGAAAAAAGCAAGTGTTGAAAAAGGACTTACAATTAATAGAACCGGTGTGGGTCCTATTAAGTTAAATTTAATATACTTTTACTATCAAGGACGAATGAACTAGTAAGTGGTATTTATACATAGACCTAGATACAGGGTGATTCATAAATAAATTATTTTTTAACGTAACTGCAATTTTACTAATTTATTTAATTTTATATTATTCCCGTTAATGTTATAATTTTTGATTATACACAAAATCATGAATAACACGTGTCAGTGTAGCCAGAATTGTTTAAAATTCCCTTACCATATTAGTGTTGCTAATTCGTTATATTAATAACAACTATCTTATCACCAACGTATAATTCAGCACCCATAAAGCGTCAATTTAATTTTTTACCAGGATTAATCAAATCAATATTTTATTAAAATAGGACAAAACAATATTTGTTGCGCTTTTTCTTTAAGTGCCAGCAAAAAATATTTATTTTTGTAAATCTTAACTGTAGATCAATCAATTTCCAGCTTCTCGGCCACTCTATTTTTATAGAACTAACCAATTTATTTGCTGGGTGGTAAAAATTAGTTTATTTTAATTTGTTACTCAAGAATCATTTTAGAAAATAATATGAATAAGGAAGGTGGTATGCTCTTAAAAGTTCTCATCTTAAGTAAGTGTCCCAATTGCATTCCTAAAAGCTTTCGATGCGTTTCTATTTAAAATCGCCACAAAAATAATATTCTTTAAACAGGTTGAGGGATTCTTAGTCATTATTCGTAGACAATGGAGATATTAGGTTTGTTCTCACAGAAGTCAGGAACAGTCAGAATCTGTCAGGATTCTGCGCAATCAACTGTCCGCGTTCACACAAAAGTTTCTGGATTGTTTGAAAACACTTGGGTGGTGTTCTCACATGTTTTGCTGATGGTTTTCAAACTGTCAGGAGAGTTTGCGGATCCTTTACAAGTAAATTGTCGGAAGCATGCGCAGTACTCAGTAGAAATATTTTTGTCAGATAAAAAATCATTCGCGCCTTAACCTTATTTTTTCTAGTGTTTGTTTGTTATTTTTCTGTTTTGCTGTTCCTATCTAAGTTTATTGGTATTAAAAAGACAAGACATAAGAAATGAGGATTTTGATCTTTCGGATAATTCGGACTTTTCCGATATATAAACGGACTCGGACTTTGACCTTGAAAATCGTCTAGAAGAAAGGATCAGGCCGAAAATTTTAATTTTTTGTTTGTTAATTTAACGAAAAAGAATTTATATGGTTATCCATTTCGAACCAAAACAAAATTTCAGGTTATCTTCTTTCTGCTTCACTTCTTCTTCGACCATGTCAAAACGAACCTGAAGTTAACCGCTGATAACTTTTTATCATGTCAACTGTTCACACAACTGGTTTGAAACCGATCAGAAATGGACATGCATTCACGTTGGTTTAAAAACTTTTACAAACTTGTTAGGATTCTTGTTGAGAACAAACTATTAATGTACGTTTCGTTATATCAGCAACAAAGAACCGTTTAGTGTGGGTCATACTAAGTTAAATTTAACATATTTTTACTAACAAGGACAAATGAACTAGTAAGTGGTATTGATACATAGAAATAGATATAGGTTTGTTTATAAACAAATACTTTTTTAACGCAAACTGCAATTTAACCGATTTATTTAATTTTATATTATTCTCGTTATTGTTATATTTTTTGATTATACACAAAATCATGTATAACACGTGTCAGTGTAACCAGAATTGCTTAAAATTCCCTTACCATAAAATATTAGGCTGCTAATTAGCTATATTTATAACAACTATCTTATCACCAACGTATAATTCAGCACCCATATAGAGTCAATATTATTTTTTACCAGGATTAATCAAATCAATATTTTATTAAAATAAAACAAAACAATATTTGCAGCATCACGGTTTTTCTTAAGGTGTCAGCAAAAAGTATTGATTTTTGTAAATCTTAACTGTAGATCAATCGATCAATTTCCGGTTTCCCGGCCACTCATTTTTATAGAATATTAACCAATTTATTTGCAGGTTGGTAAAAATTAGGGTATTTTAGTTTGTTACTTAACAATCATTTTAGATAATAATATAATTAAAGAAGGTGGTATACCTTTAAAAGTTATAATCCTAAGTATGTGTCTAAGCAAGTTGCTAGTATTATAACCATTAATTTTGGTATAATTCGGCAACCGCAAAGAACCAATCAGAATTAACCAAATCAAAATGTCAAAAAAAAAAGAACAAATCAATATTTGCAACATCACGCTTCTTTTTTGAGTGCCGGCAAACAGTTTTTATTTTGCTAAATCTTAATTATAGACCGACCATTAAATTTCTTGTTTACCGAGCACTTTTAAATGTTTGACTGAATATTTAACAGTTCATTTGCCGGGTGGTAAAAATTAGTTTATGAAGTCAATTATATTTGTTACTCAACAATAATTTTAGAATATATAAATCACGAAGGAGGTATGCTCTTAAAAGTGCTCATCTCAAGTAAGTGTCCCAATTGATTATATGCGGCACGTGACATCCAAATGTCATTTCATCGTTCGTGGATCAACAACAATATTGCCATACCGGAGGGCCAATTGAGTAACCCTCATTCAAGCAAGCAACAATGGTCATTTATAGAATTTAGTTAGCGGTTTTCTTTCGTATTTTGTGGTTAGCAGACTTGATTCTTATTGTAATATATTCGCGAGCTTTTCTTGAATGATTTTTATTGTCCGGTTAATATTTTACTTGGTTTTTTTCTTAAAATTGGGTTTGTTTCTTTGAAGTAAGGTTTTTATTGTCTTATTGTGCCGCGACTAATTTAAAACACCGATATTTATTGTATGATGCTTCATAACTAAGCAATAAGTCATTTTAATACAATTTTAAAGCCTTTTTTACCACAAGGATTTATTAGTGTTTGACACAAAACACGAAAAAAAGGTTTGTTGTTGATCCACGAACCTCTGGTGACGTCATGCGCACATGCTCCATTGAATTCCTAAAAGCTCTCCATGCGTTTTTATTTAAAATCGCCACAAAACTAATATTCTTTAAACAGGTTGAGGGATTCTTTGTCATTATTCGTAGACAATGAAGATATTATTGTACGTTTCGTTGTATCAGCAACAAAGAACCGTTTATTAAGTATCATGAATGAAAAAAGCAAGTGTTGAAAAAGGACTTACAATTCATAGAACCGGTGTGGGTCATATTATGTTAAATTTAATATACTTTTACTACCAAGGCCGTATGAACTAGTAAGTGGTATTTATACATAGAAATAGATATAGGGTGATTCATAAATAAATACTTTTTTAACGTTATTGCAATTTTACTGATTTATTTCATTTTATTTTATTCTTGTTATTGTTACAATTTTGATCCTACACAAAAACATGTATAACACGTGTCAGTGTAGCCAGAATTTTTTTAAATTCCCGAACAATATTATACTTGCTAATTAGCTATATTTATAACAAATATCTTATTACGAACGTATAATTCAGCACCCATAAAGAGTCAATATTATTTTTTACCAGAATTAATTAAATCACTATTTTATTAAAATAAAACAAAAAAACATTTGCAGCATCACGCATTTTCTTTGGGTGCCAGCAAAAAAAGTATCTATTTTTGTAAATCTTGACTGAAGATCAATTGCCAGTTTCCTGGCCACTTTATTTTTATAGAATATTAACCAATTCATTAACTGGGTGGTAGAAATTAGTCTATTTTAATTTGTTACTCAACAATCATTTCAGAAAATAATATGAATAACGAAGATGGTATGCTTTTAAAAGTTATAATCTTAAGTATGTGTCTCAACTGAATTTCTAAAAGCTTTCGATGTGTTTCTATTTAAAATCGCCACAACAATAATATTCTTTAAATAGGTTGAGGGATTCTTTGTCATTATTCGAAGACAATGAAGATATTAATGTACGTTTCGTTGTATCAGCAACAAAGAACTGTTTATTATGTATCATGAATGAAAAAAGAAAAGTATTAATAATGGAGCTGACAATTAGTCGAACTGTTATGGGTCATTCAGAGTTAAATTTAATATATTTTTACTATCAAAGACGGATTGGTTTTAGACAATTAATATGTTTTAAAATACTAAAAAGTGATAGTTATAAATAAAAATTCATTATTATGTATTGAATAATATATATTTTTTTGATTCTACGCCGAATTATGTATAACCGAGTGTATAACACTTGTATGTTTGACCAGAACTGCTTTAAATTACTTTCCTTATCCTAATAAGCTTGCTGATTAGCTGTTAGCGGGTTAACCAAAATTGCTTTAAACTCCCCTATCATAATTAGCTTCCTAAATGGCTATATTAATAAAAATATGAAAATAGTTAGTTTTTTGTTTTAATCTTTAACCGTACAAAAGTAGTTAAAAAAATTAATTCAGTTTTTAGACGTATAAGTTTTGCTATAACGCATGAAATATCAAATTAACTTAAAATCTGTGTTAAATATCAACAGGACAAAAAAGGTGGATACGATTATAGGATCCTAATAAATAAAGTGTTAAAAATTATACCAAATGTTTGTAATTTTTACTATAGGGTATTATAGTTAAAAAAAAATTAATTCAATTTTTAGACGTATAAGTTTTGCTATAACGCATGAAATATCAAATTAACTTAAAATCTGTGTTAAATATCAACAGGACAAAAAAGGTAGATACGATTATAGGATCCTAATAAACAAAATGTTAAAAATTATACCAAATGTTTGTAATGTTTACTATAGGGTATGATAGATAGATAAAATCAAATTAATTTAAAATTTTGTGTGAACTATAATCATCTGAGACAAAAAAATGTCAGCGTAAAAGAATTCTAATAATTTAAATAATAAAAAATAACAGAGAACTAAAAAAAAAGTAGTGTTTACCGAAGTATTTTTCCTCCTGAATACGACCCCGGTGTTAAAATTAAGCGATGACAGAAATTTTTTAATCTTAAATCACATTTTAGATGCCAAAAACTTACGAAAAGATAATACCAACATTTCAGAAAAAGAGCACTTCCAGAATTAATGTGTCACGTAACGTAAGAAAACATTTTTTTCAAAAGTCAACCGATATACGCCAAATTTGGTGTGCAAGAATTTTGAAAGTCACTAATCACGAATCCGACTGCAAATTTCGAGACGGCGGGTCCAATATGGCGGACCAAATATCTAAAACTTTTCCAATATACATTAGATTAGGTACATAGAGGTTCTATGGATCGCTAATATGGGATCAGATTTGGAAAATTCGAAATGATGGGTTTAATATCGCTGACGACATTTTCAAAAATAATTTGATAACTTTACAAACACATTTCTAAACATATTTAATAATAGCACCAAAAATAATCGTATATCCTTAATAAAAAAAATTCCAGTAATATTTGATCGGTTTCGTCATAGTTAAAATAATTTATACAGTATGACATGAAAGATATACTCATTACTACCATATGGTAATAAATAATGCACATAACAAAGCAAATGTTAACTAAACGGTAATTTAAAAGTGCTATACACAGGGTATAATTTTTTACCGACCATTTTAAGAATTTTATTATGTACCGTGACACCGAAATCAATATTTAGAATTTTAATGTTGTCATGTTTATATTAATTTTGTACCAATTATTCCAATTTAATTTAAAAATAAAGAGATACCTCAAAAGCTACCAACTCGGCTATTGTGGAGTTTCTCCTGGTGAGCAACTTATTTGTTTTTGGTATAGGTATAAGCTTAGATATGAGTCATACCAAAAATAAATTTGAAGATGTAAGTGGATGAAGGTGTTATGTGAAATTATCTAAATTTTTGGTATTTATACTAAAAGAAGGTGATGTTTGCCTATTCTAACTTATATGTTTCTTTAAAAAATTATCAATATTTAGTTAGGAGTAACTAGAAACTATCGATAATCCCTGAAAAAAAGATATAAGTTCAAATAAGCAGATATCACCTTCTTTTAGTATAAATACCAAAAATTTAGATAATGTCACATAACACCTTCATCCACTTACCTCTTCATTTGTTTTAAAGATCAACGTGGTGAATTTTTGATTAGTCACCAATATAACTAAAAAAATCCTAATACTTATGTTTTATACTACTCATGCATACTCTTACCAACATATGTAATTACTTACTGTGTGCATTAAGTGTGTTCTTCATTAAGTGCAGAGTACTGCAGAGTCGTTTTAAGGTCATTTGGATATATGTTTTTCTAAATATACAGTCTGTCCTATGTTTTATTATTACGCTTGCATTACTAAATAAAAAGCAATATTTTTTAAAATAAGGTCACAGAGTATTGACCCCGTTATTGACCCATAATAACCCGACTACTCAATACAATTAAAACTCTCCTTCGGCGTACGCTCGGGTGTAGGTTAAGATAAAAATATAGTTTGACATGTAATTTTAATGTGTTGGGTTCTTACCTGCTATCCTTAAAACAGCTCGATCAGCACTATCCAACGCCAAAACGGCCAAAGGCTGCTCGCGCGTCCATTCTTGCAAAGTGGGGTCCTTGTCAAAATCCATTTTTTATACCATGTCGTCCTGAAATGTTTAAAAGGAAAAGCATAAGAATAAAAAACAAAAAAAATATCCTTAAAAAGCATTTAAACATACATATTTTTCGCTGTTATCGTTTTCTGGTATTTTTACCATAAAATATAAAAAATGAGTTAAAGGTGTTCGTTTTCGTACGTAGTAGAGATTCTGAACAAAAAAAATATTTTAAAAAATTATTAGGACCGTTGGATTTTCCTCTTCAATCTAAACTTTTTCTAGCAATATTTTCTTTCTTATAAGGATAAGTCATGTGAAAAGTGAAAAACCACAAAACTCTACTGTTAATTTCTAGGACTTTAGGTGGTGTCGGGTCTATCACTAACAATATACCAAACACGTTCACAAAATTACATCCTACCCCAGTACATATATTTTTTAATACTAAAAACTAAGTGCCTATTAAAACTGTACTGTGATTCTTGTATGTCCTTGATTTACACCAGACATACAAAAATTAGGCATTCATTTAAACAACCCTGGTGACAAATTTAGTTTAAATTAAAAATCGCATTCTCTTACTATAGTGAGACATTAAATTAACTAGCACATACATATTGACATTTCTTTCTCGAAAATCCGTTTTTTTGTGATGTAGGAACTCCAATACCATTAGTAAGGTAGAGAAGTATTAAAAAAAAAAACAATACTTTCTCGATTATATATATATATATATATATATATATATATATATATATATATATATATATATATATATATATATATATATATATATAATATATATATAATATATGTCGGATGGTTAACAAGAGGACAAATGGACCAAAAATTGAAAGATAAAAAAAATGTTATTCTTAATTAAAAAAAATGCTTGTCACAAAAATATGAACCACAATAAGAAAATATATTGTTATCATACAGGGCGTCTCAAAAATGCAAAAACATAAAATCGAACAAGAGCAAACGGTTTTTTTGGCCTTTTAACGTGAAATGATAAATAAAAAACTTGCTTCAAATTTATTTTTTATATTAATTCCGAAATTACTAGAAAATTTGAATTTACGAAAAATAAAAAAATCAACATTTTTGCAAATACGCATTTTACATTTTTTTTACATTTTACATTTGTTTCATTGTATATTTATTTTTATTAATGTTTAGTAATGTAAAGATATTATTTAAGTAAAAGTAGTAAAACACGTACTACTTGCAAAAATGCTGGTTTTTTAAATTTTTCCTAAATTCATATTTTCTTCAGTAAGTTCGGAATCAGGTTAAGAAGTATATTTAGATTTTTATTTATTTATTTATTATTTCACGTTAAAAGACCAAAAAAACGACTTTTTTTTTTGCTCTTGTTCGATTTTATGTTTTTGCATTCTTGAGACGCCCTGTATAATAAGAATATATTCTCATTGTAATTCACATTTTTTCGACAAGCAAAATTTTTTATCAAGAATTACTTCTTTTCGTATCTTTCAATTTTTGGTTCACTTGTCCTCTTGTTAACCGCATCCGCGGACATACTGTATATATCTGCTGGGATGCTTATCTGAGTGGATTATCTGGGATTATTACTTTAAACAAAACAGGAAGATTTCTCGAAAAGATCGCAAGAGGCACATAATATATGAAAATAATTACGCGTATTCGCTGAGAAGGGGTTATCTAACTCTCTGAATATATTTAAATAACATCATTTTAAAATAACAAACTACAATCAGAAATGTTTTATTGTAAATAACTGAGTCATATGGCATAAAAAACAGTAATGGTAAAAAAATAAAGGAAGTAAAACTAAACGCATTACAAAGGTAAAATAAAAAAGCAAATTAATAAAAATAAACCTATTTTAAAAAACACGTTAAAATTTGTAAACGAATTATTGCTGAATAGAATACAGTTAATAGATTCTTTTTATAAACAAACATAACAAACCTGTGTGACTTAGAAAATGTGGTAAATAGCTTGCTTTTTTCTGTTAGAATTGTGCAACAAACTGGCTCAAACCCCTCGTTGATAAACTGACAGGGTTAGACAGGGTTATTATTTCCCTTCTGGGCCATGGGCCTTAAGACTAAGCACTAATGTCATTGACGCCAAAGGGAAAGTCGAAGTTGTTTTAAAATCAATAAAAATAATACGTTTCCTCGTAAGTTGTGTCTCCTAACATTGGTTCGTTTTAATGGGAAAGAAAGACGTTTTATATTTATCCTTTATAAAAAATTATATTCATTTTCAAGTCGTGATTTTAACCTTATTAAGAGTACCATGTACCATGTAGTTAATCTATTTTATTTTTACAAAAATAATATAGATTATAATATATATATATATATATATATATATATATATATATATATATATATATATATATATATATATATATATATATATATATATTTTACAGGATTTTACCCTTGGTTTTACAGTCTTTTATATATTTCTGAATAACAGTAACTTATTCGGCAACTGTAAAATAGGTGCAGACATTTGTTTTAAGCTATTTGCATTAATGAGTGTTTATAGGGCAAGATGGTATACTTTTACCTAGTTTTACAATAAATTATGGTGCACATATTTTACACTTGTTTCTTGACGATTATCTTTCGACAATCAAAATGAAGGAACAATTTTCAGTTTTTGCAGAGCAACATACTGTATTTTTCAAGAATTTATTACATTTTGTATTTTAAAAGTATTTCTAAGCTTTGAAATTGTTGGACTATCTGCAGATTTTTCATAGACATTAATTTCCGTTTAAGCGCTAGGTATGTACAAAAGCACCAGTCTCTTCAGGAATGTTCTGACCTGTGACAGACTGGGAATGCCCTTAGACATAATGCCTACAGCAACCAATTTCAACCGGCCCTAAAGTGTAGTCTACCCACAAAGGGAGGACTGGAGTCGAAAAACGACCGACTTGCTCCAGGCTGAAATCTGTTGGTACACCGATGGCTCCAAAACCAAGGACGGTGTTGGAGCTGGAATATATGGACATAGGTCGAGGGCAGAGTTTTCCTTTAGCCTGGGCACTCTCGTAACCATATTTCAAGCGGAGGTATTTGCTATTGAGATGTGTGCTAGATCGCTGGTTGATCGGCACTGCACACGTAAGACAATTAAAATATTCTCCGATAGTCAAGCAGCTCTTAAGGCTCTTAAATCCAGCCGGTGCAATTCGAAAACCGTCTGGAATTGCAACGATGCGCTGACCAAACTGGGTCAAAACAATAAGGTTACACTACTGTGGATACCTGGACACACCGGCCTAGAGGGTAATAAATCCGCAGACCTCCTTGCCAAAAGGGGGGCGGAGACAAAATTCACAGTGCCGGAACCGGTCATCGGTATATCTTATGGACCGGCCAAGCAGTTCATATCAGCTTGGACACAAAAAGAAAGTCTTCGGTACTAGCATGGACTTCCAGGTCTCAGACACTCGAAGGCCTTCATAAGCCCACCGAACCAACAATGTACTGTCCAACTACTGGAGCAATCAAGGGTACACCTTAAAACTCTAGTGGGACTGTACACGGGACACTGCAGATTAAAATACCACATGCACAAGATCGGCCTAGCGGAAGACGCCGAGTGCCGCATGTGCATGGAGGGGGATAAATCGGCAGAACACATACTGTGTTCGTGTCTAGCAATGGCACGACTAAGATTCGCAATCCTCAGCAATGACACCTTGTTGCCGGGGGAGGTGAAAGATCTCTTTCCCAACAGGATCATCAGATTTATTAGGAGTCTGGACCTGGTGCGTGAAATATAAAAAGGTGTGAGCTACAATAGACCGATCGGTCGCGGTGGAAGGGTGTTATACCCACTCACTTTAAACCTACCTACCTACCTACCTATGTACAAAAGCAAGAAGAACCATACTTATATTTTTTAAATCCAAAGAAACGAAACTTTCTAAAATATGCATATTCAGGGGTCAGCCAGAAAAACGACTGGACTATAACATATTATTTGTTCCTTGAAGGACAATGTAATGGTACATCATGACTTCCATTGTCTTTATTCCTTAATTGGTACAAATGTTTTGGTTAGTATGTGTTCTCAACCGTTTTTAAGTAATAACCACAAACTTCTCTAAAATCTTCGACCGAGGCTACGACTTATATACAATTAGTCGTTTATAAAAATACCCGATTGGCCGATTTTTCCCGATTCAGCAACCGCTGACGGATATTCTATGCTTTGTAAATACATTCTGGTTGTTTTGAATTATTGCAGATACCAGTGATGGAGAGTGTACGAATTATTTTTGTTTAAGACCAGTGTATACAGTGTTGTTTTAACCATGCATGTCTAGAAACTCACGACCTCGACGTTTCACCTCGTATTTAAAGAAGTTGCAATACAAAACGACCAGAATATATTTAGCAAGCCTAGTACTGTCCTTCCTGATATCTGGTAGCCGTTGTTAAATTACGAAAAATGGTTTAAACTTGGGGTATTTTCGTAAACAACGAATAGTATATAAGTCGTAGCTTTAGGAGTCGTTAACACTTAAAACAGTGGGAGATACATACTAACCAAAATATTGTATATTAAATAACAAATAAAAACAATGAAAGTTCAAGATATTAGTGTAATTAATAGCATTTATACTTCATATGTAAAGTGCTAAGTAAAATATTTTTTACTAAATTTGGAAGTTAAAAAAATATCCTCTATATCTCAAGAGCAACTCAATTTACCCATGGTCCATTTACACCTATTTCAAAAGCGGAATTAAGAATACTAAATGTTTGTTTTTTTTTAACTAGTATGTCATTATTTTCTAAGTGTCAAAAAGCACCTTACTTTATACAAGGTGCTTCAAAAACATCCAATAAACTGCTAAAGATATTCCCCAAATAACTGGTAAGGTAAAACCTAGGTTGAAACCGATTATTTTTAGAAAAAAAGCAAAAACTCCCTTACTTTTATGACACTGAATCTGATAATTGGTTCTTATTTCTATCCATGTATTGTTTTAAACAAGACTTTTTTAAATTGCACTTGTTTAATGATAAGTCATTTTAATAATTTATTTGGATTTGATTGGATTAGTTGCTGCGGCTTTATCAGATATCCCAGCATCGTCTTAAAGTTTGTTATGATGGCGAATCCATGAATAACAAACTAATAATATGCAATTTATTACCTTGGAACAATATTATAGCCAGTAAAGTTATTAGTAGATAAGCAATGTGCGTATGAGAGCAATAAGGGTAGTTTTCCCATAAGAAATACATGGGGAAAATTTCAGTTCAACTTCAACCCTTAATCAAAATAGGGGTTATTTTTGTAGAGCGGTATATAGGGGTAGTTTTTGTAGAGCGATATCATCTAACCATATTAGCCACCATTAAGGGAACCCCATCTGACGTCATCATGGTCATTGGTTCATTTTGTAAATAATTAAATACGTCACCAGCTCATCGGAGTTAAATTGGAAATAATTAAATAAAAACCTAGGAGGATTCGAACCACCGTCCAATTGCTTCACAGCCCAACGCGCTACCATTGCACCACGGGAGAGTATTAGATATTGTTGTGAAATAGTTGAATAGTAGAAGTGACGTAAATAATTAAATAAATAAATAAATAATAACCTAGCAGGATTCGAACCACCCATCGCCTCGTCCTATTGCTTCAAAGTTCAGAGCTCTACCACTGAGCCACCGGAGATATTAAATATTAAGTTGAAATAGATGTATAGTAGCTGGCGTATTTATCATCACGCGTGGGCGTCGTAGTAAAGAAAATTAATAATATTGTTAAACGTCGAAATTACATAAAATGACTAGGCAGTACATGTATTACCGGCAAACAGCGTAAAATCGTTTAAAATGAGAGATATCAATTAGTACAGTACCCCAGACTGATTATTAGGGCCTTAGTATTAGAAATACAACCAAAGAATACTTGCTAGAAAATAAAAAATATGGCGGTCATCGAATTATACCTTATACGTAACCTAATCAGTATATAACGGATAGCGTTGGGTAGTTAAAATAACCCCGATGATGATGATGGATAAAAATAGAAACGTTGTTTAATATTATGAAGCATATGTTATTGTTTATAGCGCAAGTCGTTTTACTTATGCATTTCGATTAAGGTTATTAAAAATAGTATATGTATTAAAGATGTACAAGTGCTAAAAAAGGCATTATTTTAAAATGTGTTTATATGAAAGATCGTTATCAGCCGGAATGCCGAAGGCACTTTTCCCGCCATTTGCGCAAGTTTTTTTCTAATAGTTTCTTCAAAAAACGACTTTTGATCATCTGCGCACCTTTTACAAAGGTCCTTATATGTTTTTCGCTTATATCTCAGCTCCTATTTGTCGGATCAATGCCGTTTTTTCTCTAAATGATTTAGAGTGTTGAAATACACATATTAGTTGTTTAAATTTAATATTAGCATAAAGCCTTTTTGGCAACACATGTATAACTTTTTTATTTATCAACAGATTTAAATAATTCTTTTTTATTCCAATTCAGGATGTTAAAACATACATATTTGATGTTTAAATTTAATATTACCATAAAGCCCTTTTGGCAACACTATGTATAACTTTTTTATTTAATATTCGATTAAAATAATTTATTTTTATTCTAATTCGGTATGTTAAAACATACATATTTAATGTTTAAATTTAATATTATCTTAAAGCCTTTTTGGCAACACTATATATAACTTTTTACTTATCAACAGATTTAGATAATTGTTTTTATTCTAATTCAGGATGTTAAAACAAACATATTTGATATTTAAATTTAATATAAGCATAAAGCCTTTTTGGCAATACTATGTATAACTTTTTTATTTATCAACAGATTTAAATAATTGTTTTTTATTCTAACTCAAGATGTTAAAACATACATGGTCCAAATTTAATATTGGCATAAAGCCCTTTTGGCATCACTCCGTATAACTTCTTTTATTTATCATACGATTGAAATAATTCGTTTTTAAATAAATTCTAATTTTTCTCCACCTTCTATCAAATTATAGACTTTCGGTCAAAATAGCAAAGCCTTAATTAAAAACATTTATACAATTTAACAACTTAACTTATACAGCGTTTTAACTAAGATTAAAGTACAAACTATAGATTTAAAAATTCTTTTAAGTAAATCATTAGTAGTTTAATTTAAGGAAGTATACGTTTCAATAAATATTTAGACAAATCATTAGTATTAGAATTTTAACGGTAAACATGTAATACAGGAGTTACGGAATAGATGTTTCACTAATTGTTTGAAACAATCATTTAGTAAGTTTATGACATTATTACGACTTAGCCATCAGCGATTAAAGGTATGAGGTCAGAAGGGCTTTGTTTAACTGTATATTTTGGAAAATAAATAAACAAGATGCAATCATACAAAATTTTTATCTCTCTACCATAAATGCGCTTTCAACTCACAGAATATTACGAGTATTAATTTTCATAAAATAAATGCAATGGGAAATTAGAAGTTTATTCGCTTATTTCCAAATAACAGCACTGTTTTTCCAAATAACAGTATTTTAAATAACAGCACTGTATTTTCAAATAACAGCCCTGTTTTTCCAAATAACAGCCCTGTATTCTCAAATAACAGCACTGTTTTTCCAAATAACAGCCCTGTTTTTCCAAATAACAGCCCTGTATTTTTAAATAACAGCCCTGTATTTTTAAATAACAGCCCTGTTTTTCCAAATAACAGCCCTGTATTCTCAAATAACAGCACTGTTTTTCCAAATAACAGCCCTGTATTTTTAAATAACAGCCCTGTATTTTTAAATAATAGCCCTGTTTTTCCAAATAACAGCCCTGTTTTTCCAAATAACAGCCCTGTTTTTCCAAATAACAGCCCTGTATTTTTAAATAACAGCCCTGTATTTTTAAATAACAGCACTGTTTTTAAATAACAGCACTGTTTTCAAATAACAGCCCTGTTTTTCCAAATAACAGCCCTGTTTTTCCAAATAACAGCCCTGTTTTTCCAAATAACAGCCCTGTTTTTCCAAATAACAGCCCTGTTTTCCAAATAACAGCACTGTATTTTTAAATAACAGCCCCGTTTTTCCAAATAACAGCACTGTATTTCCAAATAACAGCACTGTTTTTTAAATAACGGCACTGTATTTCCAAATAACGGCACTGTATTTTCAAATAACAGCACTGTATTTTCAAATAACAGCCCCGTTTTTTCAAATAACAGCACTGTAGAGGTAAATAAATTTAGGTTAGGTGTGGTTAGTGCCAAACACATAATAATCAGTCTGGGGTACTGTACTAATTGATATCTCTCATTTTAAACGGTTTTACGCTGTTTGCCGGTAATACATGTACTGCCTAGTCATTTTATGTAATTTCGACGTTTAACAATATTATTAATTTTCTTTACTACGACGCCCACGCGTGATGATGAATACGCCAGCTACTATACATCTATTTCAACTTAATATTTAATATCTCCGGTGGCTCAGTGGTAGAGCTCTGAACTTTGAAGCAATAGGACGAGGCGATGGGTGGTTCGAATCCTGCTAGGTTATTATTTATTTATTTATTTAATTATTTACGTCACTTCTACTATTCAACTATTTCACAACAATATCTAATATTCTCCCGTGGTGCAATGGTAGCGCGTTGGGCTGTGAAGCAATAGGACGGTGGTTCGAATCCTGCTAGGTTTTTATTTAATTATTGCCAATTTAACTTCGATGAGCTGGTGACGTATTTAATTATTTCCAAAATGACCCAATGACCATGATGACGTCAGATGGGGTTCCCTTAATGGTGGCTAATATGGTTAGATGATATCGCTCTACAAAAACTACCCCTATATACCGCTCTACAAAAATAACCCCTATTTTGAGTAAGGGTTGAAGATGGCGATAAAATTGCAGAATGGACCTGAAATTTTCCCCATGTATTTCTTATGGGAAAACTACCCTTATTGCTCTCATACGCACATTGCTTATCTACTAACTGTTATTGTAGAGAAAGATTTTAAGTTTTGTCATTATTACAAAAAAAATTGCGAATATGGCCAAGTCTGCAGAGTATCCAGAAAGTTCATGGCTCGGTTTATAGTTTTTTGTTTTTTGTACTTTTAAAAGTTATTAGGCCAAGTATTGAATTTCTATTTAAAAATGTTAAATTTATTTTTTGTTAAATTTATATTACAAAAAAAAAGTTTCAAGTGTAATATTGTTTACAGAGCAACAAAAATAAAATTTAGGAAAAATTGGAGGTAAAGTCCTTACTTACCGAATGATTTTTTTAGTAGTTTGCTTAATGTTTTTTTTTAAACACCCTGCACAAATGACAAATTAGGTTTCAAAACAAACTTATTTTATTAACAATTAATAAAAAATACAAGACTGCGAGATAAAGGTAGTACCTTAGCAGAACTTTTTATTGCCCTACGCAAGATAAATAAAAAATTAAGAAAATCGCAGTTTCCCTTGTTAAATAAATCTTATAACATGATGGATGGCTTGACATTATCATAACAAGTGCTTGACATAGTCATAGATTTGTATAAAAGACTGTAAATATTTCGATCTACATATCTAAGAAAATGATTAGATAAATCTACTAAAGAAAACAAAATATTTTGGCCATTTAAGATAGTTACGTAATTGTTATAATTTTTTTTCGGATTAGGTAATATTATGTCATTTTTAGCTAATCTATAGATAATCTCAAAATTGAATAAGTAATATTGGCGTAAATTTTTTTGATAGTAGCGCTTCTTCTTCCCTTAAGGTGTAAAAATGATTCTACCTAAGCTAGCAGAACCGCAACTAAATTTTAAATTATATTTAGGCCCCTATTTTTTAGGCGCGTTTGGGCCATTTTAGTACCGTATTTTTTTTCTCATTTTTTTCAGCAAAATCCGTGGTTCTGCTAGTTTTTGTTTATTATTGTTTCAGCTAGCAGTACTACACTATGATCCCGGTAAATAAAAATTATATTCTCCTTTTTAAGGTTTTTAATAATCCAGGTACATTTTACTAAGATTTAAAAACCATATGTCCTAAAATATTAAAAAATTAAACAGAAAATCGTCTACCATTAGATTGTATACCATTTTAAAAAACTACCAAATTAGGAGATATAACATTTCTGCAAAATATTTTTTTTGTTACAAAATTTTATAAGAAAGTTAGAAGCATATAAAATTTAAATATAAAACCGTTAGCGCCAAAACGATATTCACATCACGAGGGGCTAACCACACATATTCACAATACCTCACTAAAACAGGCCACTGTGGCTAAGTTCCAATATTACATCTCGGATGAGTGCGAAGTGTAGAGAACAGCAAGCGGAGCTAATCTGGAGCTGGATGTTTAATTAAAAGATAGGTATTATTTCCATTTTTTTAACTAAAATACTATAATTTCTTTACCTAAGCAAAAAATGTATTGCATTGGTTTAAAAAATCAGTAATCATGGTTACAACAACAAAAAAATGTTTTGCATTAATTCAAAAAATCAACAATTATAATTACTGACCAGGCGTTTTTTCAAACGATAATAAACAGATTTAAGAGTTTACTTAAAGCTAAATATGTTCTATAGTTTTGTGGAGGATCCTAACATTTCTGCAAAATATTATTTTTCTGTGAAATTTTATAACAAAGTTAGAAGCATATAAAATTTAAATATAAAACCGTTGGCGCCAAAACGATATTGACATCACGACAGCTAACCACACATATTCACAATAACTCACTAAAACAGGCCACTGCGGCTAAGTTCCAATATTACATCTCGGATGAGAGCGAAGTAAATACGGCAGCAAGCAGAGCGAATCTAGATACTGAAACACTCGAGGAAACACTAGATTTTTAATCAGTGGATAAGTATAATTTTCATTTTTTATTTAAAAACTAGAGTACCATAATTTCTTTACCTGAACAGCATTGGTTTAAAAAGTCTGTAACCATGGTTACAACAACAAAAAAATGTATTATTGCACTGATTTAAAAAGTCGGCAATCATAATTACTTTTCAGGTGTTTTTTTCAAACGATAATGAACAGATTTTAGAGCTGATTAAGGCTGTTTTTTGCAAAATTACTTTTTTCTTGTGTTAACTGCAAGGTTAACTGCGATAAATTTTGACTGTGTAATTAGTCTTTTCATACATTATGTTGCATTTTTAATTGGCACTAAACTGTTGTATCTCAAACCGAAATCAAGAAAGGCGCAGCTAAAATAAAGAAACTGAGCAAAAAAGTAATAAGTATTGGAGCTCAGCAGACCTCGTGTCGTCACAACCCGTCTGACATCAAGTTCCAAGGGCCAGGCGTGAAATTTAAATAGTATTTACGCCGAAACCGCCAGTTTATCAGACGTCGTTAATCATAAATTTTCATTGATATAGCTTCGTTGTACCGATTTCAGCGCTGACCGTCGATCGAGCACAAAAACCAGCATAAGGCCAGGATAAAAAAAAACCTGTTTTTTTTTTAAATAAAATTAAAGATTAATTCTAATTAAAACTATATTTTAAATAACCTTAAAAAGTTTGGTTTATAACATTTAGCTTGCTATATATTATTTTTAAAACCTTATATTCTTATTACAGTTTTGTACTCATAGAGTACATAAGATACTATATACAGGGTGCCACAGATTCGAGTGCATGCATGGGTATCTCGGAAACCGTAAGAGATACGAAGTCGGTTAAATTATGGCAAAGTTGCGCATTTAGGTGCCTAACAACATGCCGTTTAGAAAGTTGTAAAATTCTGAGTACATCCGGAGATATCCGAAAAAAAACGAAATTTTGCGATTTCGTTTTTATTTTTTTCTGACGTTATTTAAAGAGATATGGAAAAACAAATGACACTTTTTCATGGCCACTTTTTAAGCTCTATAAAACAGCTTTGAGAGATTTTCCGTACGACGTTTCGTTTTTGTTAAACCATCATAACTTTATTTTTTTAAATACGGCCCTCAATTGTTTATTGCATTTTTTTGAAGCAGTTATAATCCCAATGATGTATAACACTTATTATTTTTCTGTTAAATACACATATTTTCCATAAGAGACAATGAGTTAGACAAGGAACGCACATCATTTCTTATAGGGGCGTTCCATATTTGTTAAAAAAATATTAAGTGTTATACATTTTTGTAATTGGGATAATAAGGGTTCAAAAAATTAAATAAAAACCCAGTTCGTATTTAAAAAATAAAGTTGATGATGGTTTAACGAAAAGAACGACTCAGAAAATCTCTCAAAGTATTTTGTAGAGCTTAAAAAGTGGACATGAGAAATGTATTTGTTTTCCATATCTCTTAAATAACGCCAGAAAATAAAACGAAATCGCAAAATTTCGTTTTTTCGGATATCTCCGGAAGTCAGAATTTACAACTTTCTAAACGGCATGTTGTTAGGCACCTAAATGCGAACTTGCATAATTAACCGACTTCGTATCTCTTACGGTTTCCGAGATCCCCATGCGTGCACTCGAATCTGTGGCACCCTGTAGAGTTCTCCTCATCTCGGTCTTCTTCCCAACAGCGTAATGCCGGCCACTCACGCTACGGTCTACTGGAAAGGTGTGCAGATGTGCCTGCGGAGGCAGTCCGTAGCGTGTATTGGAAGAGACCTGCACAAGTTTTTTCACCTGCGCAGCTAGGGTTTCCGTATGGTCTTTTTTAAATCCAGGACACATGAGTAATAAAATCCAGACAAATCCGGACAGTTCAAAAAAAATATATGTTGTAAATTTATTTATAACAATAAAAGCTCAATTAAAATAAAATACTCAAAACATTTATTCAAATAATTATTCTATTACATGCAAAAATACAGTAAAAACATAAATTAAAGACAAATTAGCCTTATATGATAACATAAAACAAACAACATATATATAATATAATATATATAATAATATATATATATATATATATATAATATATATATATATATATATATATATATATATATATATATATATATAATATATATATATATATATATATATATATATATATATATATAATTAAGGAGATTTCGCTCCACATTAAATTTGCGTTGTGGGCACTAACGGCAAAAAAGAATTCGCATAATTTTAACCTTTCTGACAAAAACTTCAATAGACAAGCAATGCTGAAAATAAATTGACCACTTTTCGTAGGATTAAAAATTATGTTGTTCTACAGTAAAACATGTAGAAATATATTAATTTAGCAAAGAAAACCGATCAAAAAATATTGCATCATCTATCCAAGTCTCCTTTTTAAAAAGATAATAACGGCATGGTAGAATGTATTTTTTCCAGTCAATTGCATTCAAGTCTTTTCATCCACTTAAAGCTGTGGTATTAAATAATTTACAAGCAAAAAATACAAATAGATTAACAAGGTTGGGCCACTTATTTTAATTGTATTTGCAAAGTTCGGTGTTTTCCCGGACCTATATTAAAAATGCGGCCGGACGTCCCCGGACATCTTAAAAACCCGGATATGTCCGGCCAAATGCGGACGTATGGACGACCGGAGCAACGCTACAGATTTATTTTTTATTTTAAACTGTTATTTGTTTATTATGTATTTCAACTATATAAAGCCTTGGTGTCTGATATTTACTACGTTTTCATGCGGAATTCAAATCGATTTGAGCCCATTTCAAGCTTTCAATACTGCATGAAAACCGGTATTGAAATCGTTTTGAATTACAAGGTCGATTCGGTAAAATCTGGGATCGTATCGGGATCGAATACCATGAAAACACGATGCGAATTGAAATCGACTTGCGGACTTGCGCATTACATCCGACCAAGCTGTACTTTTATTACCTGAGCTAACCAATAAATTGGGTTGCTTATAGTGTTTCGATACTTCGTTTTATAAATTTGTTTAAGTTTGTTGTCAAAAGAAGTGATCATTTTTTGTGTTTTTAACCTCGTTAATAATTAAGCAGCTGATCTGTCTGGCAATATTGACATTTATAACAGATGACAAAAACGGAATTTTAAAACGTTTTCAAATCGAATTAAATACTGCACATGAAAACGATGACGAATTCAAAACCCGAAATGGACTTAAATCGATTTTAATTCTGCATGAAAACGTAGTAATTAATACTATCGATGCTCAACATTGATTTCGCATCCCTAGCGCAACCTAGACAGACGACCGGAGAACATGCACACACGCGTAGGTTCACCATACAGTTCTATCCTAAATAAATTATTCTTAATCTTGCTACAGTCCCTTAAATGGGTTAAAAACTGCACAGGTCTATTTCACACGCTCCGGTCTACCTCTGCAGGCTCAGCTGCATAAGTGGACCTAGTGATGCGAATCGAGCCCCGTTTTTACTCGAGTCACTCGAGTAAGTTTGTCTTAGTAGGTACTCGATTGAAAAAAAATATTACTCGAGTCTCTATGCACTCAAGTTACCGAGTCAACTCGGCGCATCGAGTTAATTCTGCTGTCACTAGATCTCATTTTACTACTCTATTTTACATTTTTACTTATTTATGCCGCACCGGTATAAACCGAGACTGACAGGTTTAAACTTGTAGGTATCTCGTAGTTCGCCGCACTTAAAGGTGGGTTCAAACAGAAATTTAATTGAATTTTAATTTAACCAAATTTATGGTTTAACTTTATTTTTACCACCCTCCTTCATAAAAAATTTATGAAACCAAAAAATATTATATTTGACCAATAAAATATGTCTATTTTCGTCCACGCAAAACAAACATGTCATTTTATTTTTTTGTCAATCAAAATTCACAACCTAACTTTTTAGTCTGCTGAGGAAAACCGATGGAGGAAGTTTTTTTTGGTTTATAAAATATAAAATCAAAAAACACGTAAACAATAAAACAATCAGTTGATTATTATTTGTGCTGTCAATTGAAAATACTTCAAAAGTCGAAAAATTCGGTGTCAATTGACAGCTGCTTTCTCAAGCATGCGCATTACCAATCATTTAATTTAATTTAATTCTAAAAGATAAAAGTTGGCCAACTTTTAAATTAAGTAAAATTAAATGCTAAATTATATTAAATTTCTGTTTGAACCCACCTTAAGTAAGAAAATATAAAATAATAAAGGAATTTGTTTAAAATTTCTAAAAGAAATCTTATTTGAATCGTAAATTTGCCCTTGAGTTGAGATTTTACTTGAGTGACTCGGAAACTCGAGTATAACTCGAGTGAGGTAGTAAAATTGTTCGAGTGACTCGTGTCACAAAATCCTATTCGAGTCGCATCCCTAGGTGAACCGTAGCGTGAGTGGCCGGCATTGCACTACTATTAAGTAGTTACATTAAGCATGCCTACTCCAAATTTATATTAAATTTCTAACTATGATTGATGGTTTGACTGTCTGACACAACGATAATAGGTGTACCTGTAACTCAAGTTATCAAGTCCTTGATCTCTACCTACATTTTTTGAAGAGTATTGTAAACATTGTATTTAGATAAAAAGATTATCTGCAAATAATACAAAATAAAACAGTTTGCAGATTTGAGTTATCACTGAGATGACCATATAATATAGATCATTAATAAATGAACAACTAAACAACTACATATTGTGTAACCAGAGGTGCAACCCTAGTAAAATTAGATTAAATCTGCAGTTACCCCATCCAAAAAAAAGTAACAAAGAGTTGTTGGAAGGGACAGAGATATTTTTAAACTACGTAATATATATATATATATATATATATATATATATATATATATATATATATATATATATATATATATATATATATATATATATATATATATATTTATATATATATATATAAAGATTCTAAATTCTTGGGGATTCGGTCTAGGGCTGAATAAAACTCTTTTTTACTAAACGCCGAGCTTTCGGAAATTTATTTTTCCTTTTTCAAGGGTGCAAAGTGAGCTTTCTTAAGGCTAGAGTCTTTATAAGAAACATAATCAATTTATTGTTTTACATCTTAGTGCTCATAATTTTTGAATTTAAACTTTTTAACATTTATACATCCTGGTGTTTTCTAGAACATCTTGTCGGTCAAGACAGTCAAGTCGGTCAAGACTACCCTTCCCTTATATATATATATATATATATATATATATATATATATATATATATATATATATATATATATATATATATATATATATATATATATATATATATATATATATATACAGGGTGACAGATTCGAGGCTGCATGGGGATCTCGCAAACCGTAAGAGATAAAGTCGTTAAATTATGGCAAAATTGCGCATAGGTGCCTAAAACATGCCAGTAGAAAGGAAAATTCCGAGTACTTCCGGAAAATCCGGAAAAAACAAATTTGCTGATTTCGTTTTATTTTCTGACGATTTAAAGAGATATGGAAAACAAAGACCCTTTCTCATGGCCACTTCTTAAGCTCTAAGAAACAGCGTTGGGAGGTTTAATAGACGTTTCGTTTAGTTAAACATCATCAACTTTATTTTTTAAATGCGGCACTCAATTGTTTATTGCATTTTTTGAAGCATTAAAATCCCAATTACAATAATGTTTATAACTCTTAATATTTTTTCTGCTAAATAAACATATTTTCCATAAGAGACAATGAGTAAGAAAAGGAACGCACATCATTTCTTATAAAGGCGTTCCATATTTGTTAATAAAAATAAGTGTTATACATTTTTTTTAATTGGGATAATAAGGGTTCAAAAAAATTAAATAAAAACCCAGGTCCATATTTAAAAAAATAAAGTTGATGATGGTCTAACCAAAACGAAACGTCGTACAGAAAATCTCAACGCTGTTTTGTAGAGCTTAGGAAGTGGCCATAAGAAAGTGTCCTTTGTTTTCCATATCTCTTTAAATAACGTCAGAAAAAAATAAAAACGAAATCAGCAAATTTCGGTTTTTTCCGGATATTCGAAGTACTGGAATTTTACAACTTTCTAATCGGCATGTTGTTAGGCACCTAAATGAGCAACTTTGCCATAATTTAACCGACTTCGTATCTCTTACGGTTTCCGAGATCCCCATGCATGACTGAATCGTAAAAATTTTTTATATATATTATATATTATATATATATATATATATATATATATATATATATATATATATATATATATATATATATATATATATATATATATATATATATATATATATATATATATTATTTTTATAGTGCGCAGTATAAGTTTCACTTATTTACAATTAGAAAAAATAAATTCAAAAAAAATGGATTATCATTTACGATTATGAATACTAGAAATCTCGAACTCGGGAATTCATCGATAATTGAAGAAGGCATTGAAGCTGAATACAATATTGAAGATCAACACCTTCAATATTGCATTCAGCATCAATGCCTTCTCCATGAAGATACGAGTATGCTTCTGAATCGATAGTGTTACCTTTTTAGAAATTTCGTGTGTTCCTTGCTGTTTTCTTTGTATCCTAAGTGACATAGAAATCCGAACACCCAGTTTAAATGGTTTTATTTTAATAAAATTTGGTGAATTTATTTATCTTAATTAAAATAACAATTGATGGAATTTGCAGCCTTATCAGTCTGAGACTATGGTTTTTATACTGCTTTTTTTAAAATTCACTAACAATCTAAAAATGAATATTGCAGCCGCAGTAAAGATCCAAATTTGGCGGATTTTGGTTCTTGACATTCTTTACGATTGGTTACAATGCCTAGAGTACGGAGACCTGTACGATTTCGTTAACTTAGTGAGTTTGAGAGGGGCCTATAGTGGGACTTCGGAAAGCTGGACTTTCTTTTCGGGAAATTGCAGTTAGAGTGCAAAGAAGTGTAGACACTGTGGTTAGGTGTTGTCAGGCATGGTTCCAAGAAGGCCGTACGCGAAGAGCAAGGGGCACTGGATGCCGCCGTAGAACAACAGACTGTGAAGATCGTCGCCTAAGATTATTGGCTTTAAGGGACCGTTGCTCCACTACCAGGTCCATTGCAAATGAATGATTTGCAAAATATTTAAGACCTATTGGCATGCGAACTGTTTACCGACGAATGAGAAGTTTTGGCCTGTTTCCATACCGACCACACTGGGTCCTCCCTTTAACTCCAGAATACCGACGTAATCGCCTTGAGTGGTGCAGAGAACGGTCACTCTGGGATCAGGAATGGAAACAGTATTGTCTTTAGTTACGAGTCTGGGTTTAGGCATGCCAGATGGTCGAGCCAGGTTAGAAGGCGACGTGGTGAAAGGAGGAATCCACAGTTTTTTGTTGAAAGACATGTTCATCACACTGTTGGAGTTATGGTTTGGGGTGCTATAGCTTATGGTTCCAGGTCACCTCTAATCTTCATCAAAGGTAACATGACCGCGCAGTGTTATATCCAAGAAGTTCTAGAACCCCATCTTTTACCATATCACTGACACCCTGGCAAATCCAACTTTCCAACAAGATAATGCCCAAACACATGTTGCAAGAGTCACAATGGACTTCTTTCACCATAATGATGTCACATTGTTACCATGGCCACCAAGATCTCCCGACTTATACCCAATTGAACACGTGTGGGATATGATGCGTAGGAGATTGCTTAATTTGCAACGTCCTCCTTAGACTCTAGGAGCACTTCGAGAGGAGTTGGAGATTGCCTGGAATGAGATACCACAGGAGTACATTAACCACCTGATCAGAAGCATGCCTAGACGCGCTGGAGAATGCGTAACACATCGGGGTGCATCCACACATTATTAAAGGTAAAAGGGCTTTAAAGCAATGCAATATTTTAATCATTTACTTATTATGCTTCATTAAGTACTTATACAAAATTTTATTAAAATAAAATCATTTAAACTGGGTGTTCGGATTTCTATGTCACTTATATGTATATTTTTAATACTTAAACTTTTATTTATGTTATTGTATTTTGCGTTCTTGTTTTTGAATAAAAATTCCACACATGTATAATTTACCTCAACTGAAATGTCAAAAATCGAAATCGGTAAAAATAAAAAAGAGAAAAAGTGACAGGCTAAAAATATCGATAATTTTGTTGCAACTGTATTTTATATTTTTGATTAATTATTATTTTGGTTTTTAAGTTTTTTTCATAAAAATCCAATAAAATGCTCAGATTTTTAGCAGGATATTTATTTTTGCCTGATTTTGAATACTAACCGGATTTTAATTAATTAATTCAATCTATTTTTTAAATTCACTTGGGCAAATCTGAGCATTTATGGTATTACCTATGACTCGACCTATGATAATCTCTCATTAAATGTTTAGTTTCTTAATTTTATAGTTTTTTTATTTTTATATATCCAATATTTCCAATATTTCCCGATATATTTTCGGAAATATTTCCCAAATATATATTTCCGGATATTTTCCATCACTAGTGAGGAAAGGTATTTTTCTCGGTATTTTTATTATTTTTCACCTTGTCAAAGTAAAGTCTAATTAGTCATTTTGATTTATTTATGAAAAATCTAATCACTTTGTCTTGTTTGTATAAAAAATTAAGTAAAAAATAGTTATTAAAAAATATATACCAATAAAATGTTATTGTGCAACCAGTTGAGAAAAGCACTATTTTTCGTAACGAGCAGATTTCTGCAGAACGAGCAAAGCGAATTTCGCAAAAGAATGTGAGTTATGGAAATAGTGTTTCCAACGCGTTTTACACAATATTTTTTCTAATTTTGAATATGATATGATTCTTTTTAATTTTTTCTAGTTTTGACATTTAAAATGGCACTTTTTAAAACTCATTTACGTTGTCAAATATCTTACTTTTCATCACCAGTTGCGAAAAATTTTACTTTTCGTAGCTGATTAGAAAAACTAAGATATTTGACATCGTCATTGAGTTTTGGAAAGTGTCACTTTAAATATCAAAATTAGAAAAAATATTGAAAATACCCTGCAACTACTTTGTTTTTGTTACATTCCAAAATTAGGTAAGAAAAAAATGGGTAATCATCTAAAAACCCCAGTACTCAAGGAGTATCACATTTAAATATCACATACTTAGATACTGCCAGTTTATGACCAAGCGCTTGACGAACGTAATGATCTGCAAGCCAACTGCGAGGGCAGCGTTTATAAATGGTTACATTAAACTCCATAAGTTTAACTTATGAACGGAAACTGCAACACCAGCGAAAACGAAACGTCAAGTTTATAAATTTACCTTAAGACTTCAATTATACAAGCTTTTATGAGCTCTTTATTTAAAAAAAAGGTTTGAAAAAAAAAACAGTAAGAACAAACCAGAGGCATTTAAATAAAATGACACGCCATATGTATAGTATCAAACTAACAAAATTGATAACAAACACGTAAGCACAGCATTTTGCCGGAGATGCCATTCTAAAAATAAAACAAAAGATAACACCAGATCACGTTTATAAATTACAAAAAATAATAGTTTGACTTACCTAAATACTACCCGTCCAAAAATCCGAGCAAAAATCCAGCTTTAGACCATCATAAAAAACATTTTTTTAAACCATTAATAAATTATGTCAAAAACATTTGTTGTTTAAATTGTTTATTTTTATCCTTAACACATTAATAAAAGTTTTACGTATTCTTTTAATCCATTTTAATCAAGTCACATAAAAATGATAAAACACTTTATCTTAAGTCAGCGTAGTCACTTGTTCATCACTAAAAACAAAACAACTGCTAGCGAAAAGGGGTTGCTTTGACGTACTGTGGGGTGATTCACTGAACTTTTCTAGGTTAGGAGTAAAATCAATAACTTGAAAACAGTTTTAGTGCAAAATACGGCACACACATTACAATAAAAATGGAACGACCAATAAAAGTTGGGCCTATTTTAATTTACAATTCTAAAAGTTAAAGATTTGTACAAGCACTTTTACGTTTTGACCGGAAAAACGTTTTGTTTATATGATGCCGCACAACGACGCATACCAACTTTGCGAGTTACCGAACTGTCACTAAATTGCAACGTTGCCGCTAGGCTTGCATCGGCGGATATAGTTCTACCATGTCGATAGAATCATGCGCTTTGAATTAAAAAATAATATAAAGAATAATAATACAATGGTGAGTACATGAAATTACGTTTACAAATTTTTTTAAGGTCCTGAACTATTCCTATATCAATTAAAAAAAATAAAAATACAGATACAAAGAGCACATTTTGTTTACTAAATTTCAAAAAGAAAAATCGGAAAAAAGGGATTTTCGCAGAGAAAAATAAAATTAAAGTTCAAAAAACCTTATGTATCTAGGTTAAGTAAAGTGTCAGATTTTACAACGTTGTCGGATAAAAAAAAGGATTTAAATTTAGCCTTAAAGCATTATGAATTAAATAATAATAAACAAATTACAAATTAAAAAAATCAATAAATGGGGTAGTTATTTGGAATTGGGGTACATCCGATTTTTGGTTATAAAAAATCGAAAAATTATATAACAGACTTTTTTCGATAGTGCATTTATGATAAATGATAAAGAAAATTTACAATTGAATGAGAAAGATCTAACCAGAACTAAGCAGGAGCTAACCAGAACTAGGTAATTGTTTGGTAGATATTGTTTGATAGTTCTAGTTAGTTTTCTATATAAAAAACTTTATTTTTGTCAAACGAAAAAACAACCTTCAATAATAACAACTTAGTAGAAAACCATCGATTTAAGCAGAGAAACAACAAAAGAACGCCATGATATCATCTCTTTCACATGCATATTCGTCTTACTTATTTTCATAATATTTATATTTTACATGAAAAATAAAGAAATTATGTTATTTTATGAAGTCTGAGTGAAAAATCAATTTTTTCAGACCCCAACTGTTTTATTATGGTGTAACAAATAAGTAAAAAAATATATATTACAATATTGCTATTTAAAAAAAGTTAAAAGTTCAAGAAAGGCTCCTACCTATTAAACAATAAAGATTATTTACTACTTAACCACTTTGAGCATATACCTGCTAGAGGCAGCCCTGCGGCAGTGCGACCAACGTGCTAATTAGTCGACAAGAAGGGGCCGATCAATCAGTACGCAGAACAAAGTAACACCCCTTCCACTGACCAGTCAGCACGTAATAGCGAGAAAGAAAGGTTATATTGCGTCTTTTTTCTCTTTCGAAAGCTTGTTAGCCCCGCCGAGCGGCAGGGCTGCTTCTAATAGATGTATGCCCGAAGCTTAACCGCAATTTATTTTTCCACGTTATCTACTTTAAGCACTTGCATTTTCTTTTAGACAAAATTATTTTACAGTACTTTTTGAGTTTTTACTCTCCCATCCTGTTATCACTTGTGAACGATTGGAGATACATACTAACCGAAACGTTGTGTATAATTAACAAATAAAGACAATGGAAGTCTACAATTTTGGTGTTATTAAAACACAACATTGTTTAACACCTTCAAGGAATCAAAAACTTTTGTTTTGAGTTTTGAGAAAATTGTCAACAAAAAAGTCTGAGATTTTTAAAGGGATGCTACTTAAGCAGTAATTAAATATTCCCATAGATACCTTTTTTACACCAAATAAGAAATTGTTGACACTACTGAAAGCATATTAAGAATATTATGGTTTAAACTATTTTAATTTTAAGCTATACATGTTATTCAGTGTCATAAAAATACCTAATATAATATCGAAATTACTGGTAGTTAGGTGTTAAATTGAATGGACTTAGCAATTGTTAAAGTTAACAACGGTTTAGAATCTTTAACAAAATGTCATATTTTGGGGTTTTTCATTTAATAACATGACATGACGTTTTTAAACATTCTATCCGTTGTTACACAACAGATATATTAACCGATCATCACCCAATATGTTCAAACCATCTGCATCCTAATACATTATTTGCCAGTTTAGTTTACGATATGCTATAATTTTGTGTACCTATTCTTGCCGATATTCAACGATGCGTCGAGATTTCGTTATAACCATTCTATGGTCAATTTTTCTATTTCCAACACACTAAAATGCAGAAAAGAGTCTAAAGATTTACAGCTGTAATGGAGATACTCAATCTATCCTATCAAACATCATTTCTGCAGTTGGCACTACATTTACTTTATAGAAATCAACAGCTGTTCAAATAACGAGTGTCATGTTCTTTACATATTTTTCACTTAAATGAACTATTATAAATGTTTGTAAATTATCCATCGATCAGATAGCGCATATTTTACAACCATTTTAAGTGTTGGAGTTAACCTCTAGATCAAATAAAAAAAGGATTTAACTATCGCATGCATGTCGTGATGGAAATCGCACCATTTTTAAAAAACTTGAGTGCATTTTAATAATATTGCACTGCATGCCTTTTAAACATAAGATATAATGAACAATTTGTTTAAGGTTCAGTAATGAACGGCATGCATTCAGCAATTGCACAAAGGGTCAAAAGGTCCCTCGATAATAAAAATAAAAACGGTGGATTAAAATGATTCGAAATTGCATGCCAATAAAAAGGATTAAAAATTTCGTTAAAATAAATTGGTATGCACCGCTCGTTGGAGCAAAGGTGGAAAATACGGAAAAAATTTGTGCAAATTTATAGCAACTTTTGGTAATCTTAAACTACGTCAAATAATGTTTAATAGTCATTTTATAATAAAAGAATTATGTAGCACAATCGGCATGCATCCTGCATATGCACTTCGTATTATAAACATCAGTTGAAGGAAAGGTGCAAGAAAAGTATGCAAATTTTTGTGACTTTGTTTTGTATACCATTTTGTATTCATTATATCATTTTCCAAAACCTTTTTTTCCAATGTTTGTGACTAAAATACCCGGATACTTTCCATCATTTTGTTTTGCATGTCATTAGGTAATTCATTTAAGTTTACAATGCAGGAAACAGCATTGTAAACTTAAATAATAAATGGCATGCATGCTGCATATGCATTTCGTATGATCAGCAATTATGAAAATTGCAAAAAAAGTGCAAATTTGGTGACTGTGTTTTGTATGCCACTTTGTTATTCACGGAAGATTGTTATTTCAAGTTAAAAAAATACATTAATGTAGTTACTGTACAACATAAAAAAAATATTTTTTTAATGCATCGAATTAAAAAAAAACTTTTTGTAATTTTGTTTTGATGTCTTGTGCATTTCATGGGTTAGTATCACTATACGCTTAAATAAAAAATAGCATGCATGTTTAACATAAAAAAGGGTAAAACATTTTTTTATGTTTTGAATGTAAAAAAGCGTTTATTATGTATTTTACATGCAATTTTTTATTTTATTAGGAAATACTATTAGGTGCTTTTTTAAAAAAGGCATGTTAGAAGCAGTCATATTAGGGTTTTACCTCAAAATAAGAGATACTAGGCTATAAACTCATATACACCTTTATTTTGGTGTTCTAAAAGTTGTCTCAAAAGTCTTATAAAATCTAGTGTCTGCGCCGTAAGTTATTCAAGGTTAAAGGTCACAAAAATAAGTTTTTTGCGATTATCTCGCTTTCTCTAGCTCCAACAATGTTAATAATTATTATAAAAATTGTAAAGCATGAAATTTTGACAAATTTTTTATATGCCCAACCGGTTTTGAGATAGAGGGCAGAGAGCCCGCAGCGCTCAGCCCTATTTATTGTAATGCAAGGTTAACCGTAAATCTTAGTAAATAATACATTGTATAAAGTTATTAAATTATTGAAATATCATTAACAATAAATAAGTTGCATACTTTCAGTAATTAAAAACTCGTTAGATGAAATTCTTATTTTATATCCTAATTTATATAAAGTAAATTTTAAGTAGAAAACTAATTAAGTATTTTTTTTTAAAAATGTGTAGTCCTTAAAACTTTCTTTTCTACTAAGAAAATTACGGAAAAGACGGTCGCCAAAATGTGATTCGTGGTGATGATGTAAACTTATTAAGTTTTGAAATAAATGACACATAAGTAAGCTATTATGACGTTTAGCCGATTTTAAAATAATAAATAATTAAAAACGAATTTTTGGCAATAACGAAAGTAAGCAAAAAACATAAAATGGGGTATACCCAAAACAAGAAATTTGGTAATTTGGATCATCACTGGTATAAAGTTTTGAGATATCAAAAGTTTTTTTTTCTTTATAGAATCGTACCATTTATGTTTTTAAATAAAAACTTTATATTTTAAAAGAATCTATAAGTCTCAACTTTGTTGATAAAAAGATTTTTATTTCGTTATAGACTTATAGACTATAGACGCTTACCCCAGTTATAGTTTTTTTTTATCACAATTGATGAATTAATTGTAAAACAACAAATAAAAAAATCAATAAATACAAATTGTAGGAAGAAGTAAATATTTTATAGAAAAGTAGTCATCTTCTAAAAAGTCCCGCAGAAGTAGCATATTATGTGGACCTCAGTTTTTTCTTTTAATATTTTAGGATAATAACCCTAATGCTTAACTTTAAAGATATTTTAAATTTATAATTATTTGTAATTTCTATACTTTTAAATCGTATTGTTCTTACCAGATTTTTGCGAAAAATCATAAGACTGTCTATTATTATATATTATATGAGACATCATATAAGCTTGTCAGCGATACGGGAAATAGAACTATATAGGACATACAAGTAATTGCCAAACTATGCAATACCCAAATGTTCCACGCTTCCTTAGGAACAATGCCAATTTTTTAGTCTTAATGAAAAAGAACCAGCAGATTTAAAAATAATTTATAATTTTCTAATTATGTATAGTGGATTTAGGAAAAAATTAAAAAAAATTCCGGAAAGTAATGCCAATTTCTTAAGGGTACAGTTCCTAAAAAAGTAAAATATTTACAGCCAAAAGTCAGTTGCTAAATTATGTATTCAATTCAATTAAAGCCCTTTAAACTCATCCCTATTGCAAAAATAAAGTATTTAAAGGAATTTAATTCACATAACCTTGTAGCTCTTAAAAATACCCTACAAAATCGTTTTTAAAAAACTTTCTATCATCAAATTAAAGAAGCTGTTTAAAAAACCAATCAATTTTTTTTTTGAAAAACTTTCAGATAAAAAAAGCCCTTTTAAAATTGAAGAAATTTTGTTAAAATAAAATTGAAATTGGTAATAAGGCAGGCAGTAATATTTTTAATTAATAAATCTGTCAAGCTATCCATTTTTTTTGGGTAATTTTTTTATTTAAGCTATAATAGGGGTTAATTTATGAGGGTTGAAAAGTTTGCAAAATGAAATTAGTACATATTTTAAGCATTCTAAAATTAAATCATTATAAAAAATTAATAATTTATTTTAGTGTAAATATTTTTTTTTTACTTTTAGTTTTAACAAAGATTAGTTTTTAAGGGTTAAAATATTCTGAAATTTAATTCCAAAGCATAAAACAATTATTATTTAACTAATCCAAAACAAGTTTTATCCATCTTAGGTTTAAAATTTTATTTTATAAGTTTTGACAATAAGCGCCATCGGGATGCTATAGAATTTAAAGTAGAGGGTAACAAGATTTTTTGTAAATCTTATTAGGGGTGGTTATTTAAGGGTTGAGTTATTGTAGTTAAATATTTATTATACCGTAAACTTCGTTATTAAGGACGATGTTTAAGGGTTAAAACGTATCAAAGATAATGTAAGTTATTACTTACAACATAAAAATATATTCATTCTACATATTTAAACATGATTTAAATTTAAATCAAGTCTATTTCTATGGGTTTTTAAATTTTTTGCATAAGGGGTGGTTTTTTCCCTTAGAAATAGAAAGCACACTTTAAGCATATATAAACTTTAATCTCGAGGGTAAAAGCAACCTAATTCCAAATTTTCTCCCCACACATTGTTCATTTGTTTTAAATTAATTTAGTTTTTTTTAATCGGATGCATAATGTTTAAAATTACAGACAACTACAATTTTCTATTTGATTTTTAGGATTTTTATTTTTAAGTGTTTTCACTCCCAAGATAGTTCTATAGACAAAACCGCCGGTATCCTGAATTTATGCCTGCAGAACGTCCTTTAATACTATATTTAATAAAATGGCATCAAAAATAAGCGTAATATCAGAAATTTGTATAAGGTCGTACTCGTGTTTTTCGTAAAGAAATCCAAGACTTAAAAAAAGTTATATACAAGTACCATAAAAATTATACAACTGTTTATATTGATTTTAATAATTAGTTAATAAAATTTGTTAAACTAAACTTTTTTTAAACTTTGTGTTCTAGCATGCTATTTAGTCCCTTGGAACCCTTTTAGTTTTAAAAGAATAAAATGATATACTTTTGTCCCGAAAGTATGAAAACATATTTTTGACTTCAATAAATCCGTTTGGGCTCTTGTAGGTTACATACAATCTCCCGGGGAATAAATACCTGCTAGTGAAAGGTACTTCTGCTAACAACGAGCAGCCGAACGTTATTTAACAATTTTTATTACAAATATTAGCAGGGCCTTAATTGTTGTAAATATAAGCAATATGTTCTTAAATACCATTTACCATTTACCATTTAACAGATTTATTTTTTTAAATTTCAATTTCAATATAAACTTATATATATAATATATATATATATATATATATATATATATATATATATATATATATATATATATATATATATATATATTACTATATATATATATATATATATATATATATATATATATATATATATATATATATATATATATATATATATATATATATATATATATATATATATATATATATAAATATGAATTTTCTTTTCGACGTACCTAATAAATTACAGCAACAAATAGCGGGAATGCGGTCTGTTATGGGTTAAATGATCAGGAAAACTGTTTAATTCTTTAATCCTCTATATTTCGACACAGTTTGTGTCTTTTTCAAGACATGGCTAAAACAACATATTCACATTAACAAAAAATCTATAAATATAAAATTTACACAAAACAAAATTTACTTACAAAGTTATTGTTATTAAAATACCGACAACATCACAAAACAAGAGATTTTACGAGACCACGTTCGATTTAGTTTTAACAGTATGGATTACATTTCAAGATTAAAATGAACACACGAGAGCTAAATTCTGAAAATGTAAAACAATCTTTACTATTTTTATTTCCTAAAATAATATCGGTAAAAAAACTTACAAAAGCACTTAAAATCCCATAAAAACTAAATAAAAACATCTACATATACAGGGATATTACGGACAACGGATATCCCAAACATATTATCCAAATTAATATATAACACTAATCCTTATGACGGCCCAACAGACGATAACCCTCCTCAAACTATCAAATATAAAAACTTCCTTACATCCAGGGACTAACGCATAATGTAATAAAAAACTTTACTAATGTTAAAAACTTAAAAGCTGCGAAGTATAACTTATTAAAATTGGTGACATTTTCTCGAGTGAAAGACAAGATCCCTACTTTGCATAATTCGAATATTGTTTTACAAAATTCCATGTTTGGGATGTAACAAATGTTATGTAGGCCAGACTTCATAAGTTTAAATCTGAGATAACACAACATAAAAGTGATTTGTCGAATTGCAAACGTTCATGGTAACTTTATTGTCACTTTGGGGATCTTGATCCAGGTGTTATTCTCATCAATTAGTTAGAAATAAATCACTTAATCACTTGAGATGACCCACATCAGTAAAGGCCTAACTTTGATCAATTCCAGATCCGATATTGACCAGTTAAGTGTCATTTACCCTGCAATATTTTGAAATAGTATTATTATGTGTCCGCCATTTTGGTTTTGTACTTTTTTCTCAACCTGTTTATTTTTGTTAGAACTATGTCTTGAATATTTCTGTATGTGCTTAGATGTTTTATTTAGTTTTTTGCCAGGACTAAGTGTTTTATGGATTACCATTATTTTAGAAATAAAAAACGTAAGGTGTTTTTACATTTTCAGGTAGCTTTCTCTGTTAATCTTTGGCCTCTTATTAATCCATACTGTTAAAACTTTAAATCGAGTATGTTTCGCTGAAACTAACGTTTGTTGTCGATATTTTAACAGCCAACAACAAGTAAACACTGTTTTGTGTAGTTTGTGTGAGATTTTGTTAATAACCAGTGTATTGTTTAACCATGTCTGAAAAAGACACAGGCCTGTCGAAATATAGAGGATTAAAGTAAAATGTTTCACGTTTATTATGGCTGTGAACCACGGTTTATTCAACATTATTATATATATATATATATATATATATATATATATATATATATATATATATATATATATATATATATATATATATATATATATATATATATATATATATATATATATATATATATACAATAAGTATATCTTCGCGCTCACTCCTTGTACCTTTTCAGGTTTTGGAGAGAAAGCCAGCCAGTAGAAACTGGGCCGGGGGCGAGATGAGACCCTGTGGTAGCTTTAGTTGATTTGTGTTATATTATTTCAACTTCCACCGGTAGTGACCTTTCGGGAGCTGTTATGATGTTTATTACGATTGTTTAAAGGATTATATGTTTTTGAGCAGCTGATTTTTAGTTTATGAAGTATTTTCGCAGGAAAAATATCACATAAATAAAAATCTGGCGCTCAAGCTATAATCCACTCAAACAATCGTAATAAACTGTATAACGGCTCCCGAAAGGTCTGCACCGTGGAAGACGAATGTATAACGCAAGCTACCGCCGAGCTCCATCTCGCCCCACTGTGGTCCATTCAGTTTAATATTAACATTTGTAACCCCATGTATTTTTAGTTCAGCTTGTAACTGCTTGTATTACATAAAATGTATTCATGCAAAACTCTTCCTTTTACCTTGCCAGGTCTTGGAAGAGAAGATGCCAACCAGTTAAAAACTGGGCGGGGCGAATGGAGCCCGTGGTAGCATAGGTTTGTTTAAGATCTTATTCTTTCAGCTTCCACCGGTGTGACCATACAAAGCTATTGCATTGCTTATTCCCAAAGTTGGGTTGAGTGAGTTAAAGTTAACTATAATTTTGTAATTTGTATGTGTTTTCAGGGGCGGGAAAAAAGATAATTAAAAAACCTGCTCGACCAGTTTCTACTGGTCGGCTTTCTCTTAAATACCAATAAAACTTTTAAATCCAGGGAATAATAAATAAAAAAAAAGTATGTAGCAGAGCGTGGTTTCGATCCACGGACCTCTGGGTTATGGGCCCAGCACGCTTCCACTGCGCCACTCTGCTAGTGTAAATTTTAGCTGAAATATCAAATTTAAACAAGTTGTCTTGTATTTTTAAATTAATTTAGAAAATCAATGCATGAAGGTTCTAAAATAAAAAAAATATTTTGTAAATTTTATTCGCAATAATTGGAACAACAAATTAATTTAAAATATAAATGTATAATAGGTTAGTGCCTTAAAAGTTGCCTCCTCTCCGATTTTGACCAAATTTGGTATACGGCAGGAGTTTTTGGGGCGCTGATCACGAATCTGAAAAAAATATTTTCAGCAACGTTTCGTTTCGAATATTCATCATCAAAGTTGAAAATTAAACCAACCTCTATTTTCCCCCTTCATTTGTACACAATTCTTATTTTTACACTAAGAGTGGCACACAATATTTTATAAACACCTTTTAAAACCAAGTATTTTATTTATTTTACACCTTTTTTCATTAAATTGCAGACTTTCAAGTTCAAGGCAGCAGCCATATATATTTACTAGTAAAGCTCAGATGTATTCATATGATTTGCGGTCATGTTGCGGCGTGTGGGTGGAGGTTTGCAATTAAGGGAAAAAAAGGTGTAAAATAAATATAAAAATAGTTTTTAACGAATTGTTTGTAAAATATTGTATTATATTAGTATGTATGAAATCAACAATTCTGTTCAAAAGGGGGAATAGATATAAATTAGGTTGGTTTGATTTTCAGCTTTGTGATATCTCGAAAAACAGAACGTTAACCTCTTTTCAGATTCGTTATCAGCGCCTCAAAAAAATCGATATACCTGAAATTTGGGCGAGCTTTCAGAAAAGGCAATTTTAGAATCGCGGCTCCACCTGTTTTGGCCATAAAAAATCGAAAAATTGAGTTATCGACAAGTTTTTCAAAATATTCTACTTTTCAGTGCATTAAAGAATTTAACCGAATATTCGATAATTTGATTTTCTCAGAGTAAATTCAATTTAAAAGACTTTAAATTTCAAATTTTTTAGTTTTTGCTTGAAATTTTTATAAAATAAAAGATAAGGCATATACTGTATTTTTTTTTATTTGGAAATATCCAAATACAGAGCCGGATTTAACTTTTTCCGCCCATAGGCTAATATAGTTTTGCCGACCTAATATGTCAATATTTTTTGGATATCTGAACGAAAAATTTGGCATTAAAAGAATATAAGCTTACACCAGAAATGACTATAAAAATTTTATAAACAAATTTAACAAAAGTAAAACATACAGAAACTAAATAACAATTCTTAAAACAAGATATAAATTTAAATGTTAAAAGAAATAATTTCTTTTGTACTTTGTATTATTTAATTATAGGCCAAAACCTATACAGCTTTCAGTGGCGTAGCTTGCCTAGACGGGCTCCTATATCAAGAATTGTGAGACGCCCCTTTACCACGACTGCTTGAGGCTTAATTAGAGGAGTAAGGTTTTCGAAAAAATAAACAAAAATACTCTAAGTATAGATAAGAAATTGTTACAATTAATAGTCCTAGAATGAGTTGGCAAAACTATTCAAATATATACATTTCTCCTTTTTTCCTTAACAAGCTTATAAATTATACATAGCTACTACTCGGAAAAGGGACGAAAAAAAAGGGACTATAAAATCGTTGTTCTCCTAAAATATTAAATTAAACTTTTACATTCGTCATGTCACGTTCGTCTTTTAGTAAAAATTAAATTTATCTGGTACCCACTTTTTATTAATGAATATTTTTCTTACAGCCAATAAAGAGTCGTATTTTGAAGACCATCTGGTAGGGCATACAGCTTCTTAAGGGGTAGTTTGTATTTTCGATTTATCGTTACTCAGCATTAACCAGCGTTTTATACTATTGCCAAAACAAATATATATTTTTCCAAATTATCGAAAAAAATGACACTTCATGGAGGCTTAAGGTGCGATTGTGAAATAGTTATTTACATAAAAAAGAAATGTATATAATTTTTCTGCTTTACTTTCATTTAAAGTTTCAAAACTAATCTTTGAATTTTGTCTTTAATTACTAAATTGTGGTTTTGATTGTTTTGGATAAACCCATTAAAAAACTGTCAAAGAATAACGTAAAATTGAAATTATTGACAAAACAACAGAATTAATTGTAAAGCTCGGTTGATACAAGGAGGTAAACATTTTACCTCTCTAGGGAGCTAAAGTGTTGTTTTCTACACTTAGTCGGGGGGGATGATAACCGTATTTTTTTTTTTCTAAGAAAGTAGTAGATGAAACATTTTATGAGATTTTGCTTCTAGTTACTACTATACTTTCAAGCTTTACTGCTGTGTCGGGGCCCTATATCTGGCTATTGATACGGCGCGGCGGTAAGCTATGCACTCCATAACATTTTTTCTCAAACCATTGTTTCTACAAAATCATTAATTATCATTAACATTAACAGGAGGTTATTGGTTATAAGCAGGTCTTGGGATCACCAGCGCCATCTGAATTTAGTGCAATAGAGGCCATTTTTGTAACACAGAGACGGTGATCCTGGTCTTTAGAACCCGCATGGTTGATGTAAGGGGAAGCCTACGCTGCGTAGGTTGGGCCGGATTTGTTAAGTGTTTTTCGTCAATAGAAGCCCACAAGAGCTGATTGAATTGGCCAATTACTTTTATCTATTTGTTAAATTAAAAATATTTATGATAATCTACGATTACTTTTTTATTAATCGTAAATTTGCCACCTAATATTTGCCACCCCAGGCTTCAGCCTACTCAGCCTTTGTAAATCGACCCCTGTCCAAATATAAAAACTAATTAATTTTAAGGTAACAAACTTATTTTTGTTTTAAAAAGCACTTTTAGGATCTTAAACACTTTTCTTATAAAATTGTTAGGTTATTGAATTTAAAGAGTCTGCTAAGAAAAGCACTCCCGCACACAGCTTTCCGAAGATCGTGGTCTAATTATAACCAGCACAGATCTACCCTTACATAACCTAACCAGAAGAATGAAATACATTCCATGCTGCCACTGAGTTCAGAATTAATGCCAGTATTGAGCTTTTTAAAAAATTATGTTACAACAGGACTGGTTTACAATTCTCTTTATTTTTTATAATATAATATAATGTATTACAAACATAAAAGAAAGATAGTGTTTTCTACACTAACTATATCCAACTAGGGACGGTTTAACTTTTTGCCGCCCATAAGGCTAATATTTTGCCGCCCTAATATGTCAATATTTTTTTGGATATCAGAACGAAAAATTTTGCATTAAAGTCTTAAACTCACATAAACAATTCAGGGCCACTAAGACTAACAAATGAGACATCATGAATACTTATATAAGATTCCCAGTAGTGAAATCCGACCCAATACGGTCGGGTGGGATAGTAGGTCAACATACCCTAATAGTACCATAAAATGCTGATTTCAGGGGTTTTTAATGACTGAATTCAAAGCAGTCGAGACTTTTAGTCATTTTCTTATACATCTACATCTTGAAAAATACTATAAAAACAACTTTGCTTTTGTGTGCCGCTGTTATATGATTTGTTTAAAAAAACTTTATGTTTTTTCATTATCTGATATATAGGGTTTCTAAGAGAACATATCTCGAATCTGGATTAGGATTTTTTTGTATCCGCCAATACCATACCTGTCTCTCAGAATATTGGAATTAAAGATTAAGTTTGCTGCTTTGTTAACATATTTTCATCTTCAAATATGTGACAATTTTATATTATGAACAAAGATGTTTATTATGTTTTTCAATAATTTGTGTTAATATTTGATAATATAATTATTATGTTAGATTTTTGGCATCGCCGATTGTGGGACTTGATAATGGTGTTTTGGTGCCTCCACCTTTGTGAAGCATTGTATACCAGCATTCTACTTTACTATGTATAATATTGTATGGAAATTACCGTGAATCAAGTCACATCATGGCTGCATGCCAAATTGTAACTTAATTTTAAATAAAATAAAAAGCTGTTTTAATTACTTAGTTTTCTTAGGTATAAATTTCAAAAAGAGAGGATCCTGATTTGTATCTAAACTCTATTTTTGTTTTTGTCCGTTTTTTTATATAAGTTTAAGTTCTTTGCTTCGCCTTGGAAGGCAAATTAAAATATGCATTCGTTTTCATTGATACAATTTCGTCCACCCTTTAATCTATGATTTCGTCTTTAAAATTACACCCTGCAAGACACATTTTTTATAATAATCATTTTTCTTTTGTAGTCATAGTAGCTTCACTTGAACGATTTGTTTGTTTGTTGCAATTAAAGCGCATTTGTTCTATTCAATTAATCTCTAATTATTGCTGCGCTTTGTTAAAGGACAATAAAATTAAGTTAATTTGTTGTGTACATCATATTTGGCAATGACAAGCTTAAAATGTGAGTCAGACACAAACCTTGACACATAATGTATATTTTACGAAGATGATTCATACCTTATATCTAATGGAAAAAGATTCCTAATGTGCTATCCACTAAAAGCAGAAAAAGTAAAAATAATTTTTTTGCGCATATCTGAAAAAACTTTACGCCACTGTGACTTAAGGTGAGAAGTCAGAAATTGTTTTACCAAGCTAAAAGCAGCAGTTCAGAAATTTATTTTGAGTACCGAAGATGAGAAATTTAATTTAATGTAATAAATCAAAAAGCCTTTATACCTTTGGCCTATTATAACAAATGCTTAAAATGTTTTCCAGCTCGTGCCCACATTGATTTAAAAATTTTAAATCTTGTGATAAATGGTTAATAGTTATGTTTAGATGATTATACAAGTCTTCAGTTGTCTATTTAGTGCAGTAAACCTATTTTGTCATAAACTTCTTTAATAAACATTGTACTGGTTAAACTATCCTTAAGTGTCAATTAACTCTTGGTTGAATTGTAAAGCAATGCGCTGACCTGAATACTTCAATCACAAGCATAAACCAATTATAAAAAATAAAAATAAAAAAACGAAAAACCTAACGAATATAACAACTCCCAAACAAAAAATTCCACACACAAAATTTGATTCCCTGACCCTCCACACCGGATCCGACATTTTTATGTTACTACTTTAAAAGAAGATTGAGTTGCCTTACGTTTTACTCGAAGGGTAAAAACCACGATTTAGAGCGATAATGGTAGTTCCGGCAGGGTTCCTGGTTGTTCAAGAAGCACAGCTATGATGTAGCTGAAACCGGTGGGAAGTATTCAAGATGGCGCCGAAGAAAGACGGTCAGGCAAAATCTGGAAGAACTTTTGAGAAAAAGTTACATGTTAACATTGTGATAAAATTGTTGTGTCTTAAGTGGCAAGAAATGTGCGGAATCTTTCCATCCTTTGTGTTAAGAACAAGCAGCAGGTCTTCAGAAGCAACCTGTAAGGACATCGCCAAGGAGAAACACGACCTTATGTCGCGTAGAAAAAAAAACGCATTACTAGTGTAAAGCTATAAACTATAGCGCAAAGGCTATCTTCTAGCTCTCTCATTCTCAAATGTCGCTATCACAGGAATGTGTAAAAGAAAGATAATGGACAATACAAATTCGTCTCTATGGGAAACATATAAGAAAAATTGTGATTTCACTATTGAAAAAAGCTACTACATTCTAGTTCTGGGCTTGGAGCCTCATGTTGAAGAAATAACTAGGGTCACTGCTGTCTCTAGTTCTCAAAGAAGTGGCAGTAACCATTATTTGGACCTTCGAAATAAGTTCGTTGTTGGACTTGATGAGATTCCACTCCGAATCATTAAATGACCCAGCAATTTCTTTATGGAAAATGGGTTTCCGGTCCAATTTATTTAAACTTTACATACTGATAGTTCTCCTTACGCCGATCAAAAGTCTCTACGGACACATAATAATCCTCAACCCCTCCAAAATCACCTAAAGGTCAGTACGATTTTTCCTATGCAAAAATGGGTTTCCGGCCAATTGTTTTCAAACTTTTGCATTGATAGTTCTAAACTCATGATAAACAGTCTCTACGGGCACAAAGCCCGAAAGGGCCTCCCACTCACTCCCAAAAGCACCCTCAAAGGTCACTGGAGATTTTCACATGGAAAATGAGTTTCGGCCAATTGTTTTACTTTGAGAACTATTACTTTACACAGTAATAGTTCTCAGCTATGCTGATCGAAAGTCTCCACGGGACACAAAACCGAAAACCCCAACCGTCTAAAATCACCATCAAAGGTCCTTACGGCTGATTTTGACTGATAGTTTTGGTCAAAAAATGCTGCCGAAGAATTTTTGATAGTGTTAAATAGTTACAGACAAGGCCGTAGCCAGTGGGGGGGGGTCAGGGGATCAGAACACCCCGAAATTTTCCAAAGTAAAGCTGTAAATACAAGAACTACTACTACAGTGAATAATTTTGGTAATGCTAGATCTTAAGGAGGGAAAACAAAACATCAGTAAAACTATCTTTCCAGTTTAATTTTTAAGTGTCTGTACCATTCAGGTACAAACGCGTGCGGGATAGAGGTTTACAATCTGAGTTGCATTATCTTTTAGTATTATACAGGTGTCCGAACGAAAAGGTCGCATCCCTATTTGTGACTCTCCTGAGCATATTTTAGAACGCTCAGACACGTCCATTTTGATTGCTAGGGGATCTCTTCATTTATAACCGTACAATACAGGTGGTCAAAGAAGATATCGCGTTGCACTTTAGATTTTCACCACAAATGAAATCTCCGGTTTTAAATTTTAAGAATCTCCATAAAGTTTTAGTAACTTTTTGTTTTATAAAGTTTATACCCTATCTTCAACCATTGTAGGCTTCTTTAAGTTTCTAATAAAATTCTGAACATAGTGATAATCAGGAAATATATTTTAAAAATAATAATCAAATAGTTACCATGGTTACAAGACTTTGCTAAAATTAAAAACAACTTTTCAGTATAAACAGAAGAAAAACTAGCTTCTACAGTCATACACATAAATAAAAGGTAAAGTAAAAATTAGTTTTCTATAAAGAAGTAGGTCAATGTGTGCTAAAAGTGATTGTCATTTACCTCCATGCAATAAAATATTTTTTCAGATCTATTCCTCACATTTTCAAACATGTAGGAATGTTTGTCTGCGTTCAGCCATGCGATCCGCTCCCAGTCTTGAATGAGATCTGGCTTCGTATTAAAAACTAGTTTCAAATACTAAGAAAGTATTTAAGGACACAAAAAGTCCAGACAGTATCGGCAGCTTCACTCAATGGGGCACTCGATATGATCCACTGATTCAGATGGTGGTATACCATCTTTTTGAAAGTGAATATCATTTTTATTTTAATTAACGTAATTTTCTAATGTTCGGTGTTTGTGGCTTTATTGTGATACTTTTCTTACATATCCAAGAACGTCTTGCCCGTCAAAGGTTTATGGGAATAAACAAAGATCCTAAAAATATGATTTACCATGAAAGTACCGGCTCACATTTATTTTCAGGATATTGCGGTGTACCTCTCGATACAAATGTGGATTTGAGTCACTCAATATCGACAATGTCTATTTTATGGATTCAATTTAAGTAGAAGGTACACTCATCCGAGAAAAAAATGTAAATAACAGATTTGCATTTGTTGATTAAAGTGAGGAAATTATTCTGAAACTCCAACCTTCCATTAAAATCGTCTTCATTAAAAGCTCATGGATAAGTTTTACCATCTGTTGGGTAGTATTTGTCTTTCAAATTCTCTGTACTGTATAGCTGATGTAAAATCCTAAAGTAGCCGGTCCTCAAGTGCTTTAGGTGTTGTCAAGTGCTACATGTTCCAACACTGGTTTTCCTGCCACTTTCTTTATTAATGGCGATTACACATCGAATATTAGACACAGATTCAGTTTCCTCAAATTTTATCATTAATATTTTTGTCTGGATGTAACGCATTAAACAACCGGGCAGTTTTAATATTACATCCACTTATTGAACGGCTAAAGCATTGTTCAATGTTTATCTTACAAATGGGTTAATTAAAGATTTGAAATCAACATTAAGGTTTACCTATACGATGACACTGACTGATGCTAAATGTTCTTGGTGATATCCATGATTATGTTGGTCAAATTTTATTACTAATAAATATGTTCTATGGTTGTGGCGGGTTCATGTTTCAGTTTGTTTTATTTTGAAATACTCGCCTTTTTACTTTTTAATAATTAAATGAGTATACAAAAATAAACAATGATCCAACTGAAACTATGGAAAGACAAATATGTAACATTTAAAAAAAAACATCAAAACAGCTTTGCAGATAGAAAAAGATTTACCTTCCACCCATAACAGAGTAAAACTTCCACACTTTTAGGTACAAAAATACACAAACCTGATATACCACTATGTCCTATAATTAGTTGCATAAACTCACCTATACACAAGTGGCACAATTTTTTTGCCTATTTTAGATGCTTTAGTAAAAACAATACTGACCTATACTTTAAAATTCCCAACATTTTCTAGAAAAACTAAGACATATTGACATAGACCCAAATAACACCTTGGTAAGTTTTGATGTTGTGAGTTTATTCACAAATGTTCCCTGTCGATAAAACACCTAAATATTAATAGATATAAATTAGAAAATGATGTGTCAACTTGGCAAGCAGAACCAAACTAAACATAAACTCTCTTCTTGAATTATTAACTTTTGCGTAGAAACAACATATTTCAATATACCACTGAATTTCCTGAAGCTTCTGGCATGGCCATGGGTTCACCTTATCACCATTATTAAGTAATATTTTTATGAAAAATTTTGAATCTAATTTTTTCAAAATCATCATTATAAACCTTTAGTTTGGTGGAGATATATAGTGACATTTTTTCTATTTATCAACATAACGAAAAGAATTGTCATATGGCCACCACTGAGTGTCTAAATTATTTCAGAAATTTTTCAGAAATCACGAAGTTTCTTGAAATATTCGTGAGTGAAAAATTTCGGATAATAATTTATGTTTGGTTGTCGATCGGTAGAAAAATTTCATTTTAATTATTAAATTAAAGAAATATTATTCAGCGGCGTTAATAAGTTTTAGAAATATAAGGCTGAGATAACCGTCAATCAGCACTTGTTAAAAGGAACTGTAACCATGGTGATGGCTCAAATATCAACTGCTGTCTTTGTAGTGTAAAAGTTACAAGAAATAGCTCGTTTTGGCAAAAAAGTACCTTTCAATAAGAAAGAAGTGGAAAATTTAACGCCCCTGTAACACAAAGAAATCAAAGTAAGTGTTTGGAAACAATTTTCAGGAGTTTGTCAGGAAAAATAATTATAACATCGACGGCGGTCCAATGTCAGAGCAATTTGCTGGTATTCTTGAGGACTGGGGTTTTAATATGAAAAAGAAAAATACTGAGGACTATAAAGAAGGTGGTAGAAAGTTTTGTGGAACTCCGCCGCAAAACAATTGCAGGGGAATTATATTTCGAAAAGTTTAAAACCAAATTTGATCCGTTTGGTGATATAGAGTTTGCTACTGCGAGGCTACGCGTGTGCCAAGCGCCGTCGGTTACAAGGGATCCATCGAAGAGAAAGTAAGTGCATCGATATTAACCAAGAAAAATATAGCAAAATTCTTGAATATATGATGAAAACACACCCAGACTGGTTAAAAAAAATTTTCTTTTACGTGGTCTCCCATGAATTGGCATAAAGAAGAGACGGAGAGGGGTCCTTAAAGCATCTATAAAACATTTTTCTGAAGGAAAAACGCTGACAACAGAGGCAATCTTACGAGACGCATTGAGTATAATCTGTATTTTCAAGACGGTCAGGGAGGATCTAAGAGATTGGCCGACAGTAAATGGTTAATAGCCAACACTTCATAACCTGAAATATATTCAGTTCGACTTTTTATAAAGACTCATGGAAAAAGAGGTGCCCTCTACAAACCGATAGACTGTTTCTTACATAAATCCTCAATTGAAATAATCCTAATTCTAAAAATTGAGTATAAAAATTCTCCAATTGGAAGCTAACAGTATATCATCTTGGTTCCGAATGCATCCATTGTAGGAGTTGACACAAAAAAGAAAAAAATTACAAACTATTCAGCGCGAGCGGCACAGTATCAAATATGGCAAAAAATGGTATCAGTGAACAACAACTTGTAAAAATCAGTGGACACTGTAACAATGTGCAGTCAATTAAGCCATATTTGCAATTGGATAAGAACATCACAAAATAATCCAGACTTTGAGGTTTGTTGAACGCTCTCAGAAAATAAATACGGAAAGCGTCGATATGAATAAGTTCCAATAATCACTTATAATAGTGTGTATTTAACATTAACAATAATAACTGATAAAAATAGTAATATCAACTCAACTAAGAATTACCCTAAACTATTTTTAAATGATAATTTTATAAAGCAATTGTTTTTGCAATAAAAAATTTGGTTAGATAATACTAATGGGGTGTTTCTCAGAATGAGAAACAATTGTGGGCAGATGTGCCATGTGCTCATCTGTTACTGCAGACCTCTTCATGTCTGCCTCTCAGGTAGTTAGTAAGTCTTTTGGATCGCGGAGATGTTTAGGTAAATCATGGTTATCAATAATGTTCATGTATGGGACGTCACTGACAAAGTCTGATAATGATTAAGAAGTGTAAAGTTCAAGAGCAGTATTTGTTATTGTAAAGTGAACTACTCGTGGGTTGACTACAAGCGAATAATCATATTTTAGTTCGATCTCTTTCATAAATACTGTACTAAATGCAACGTCAAACCAACTATTTAATTGAAGTTGGATTGGAAAATATATTTTGTATTTTTTGACAAATTTGAACTACTAAAGTTGGTTGATTACAAGGCCGAACCTATTAAATATTTTCGGTTTCAGTATTTTCCATAAATACCTATTTTCAAATGTAATAAATGAAAACCAGCCCCATTTTAGTTAAAGAAAAAGTTGTTACAGGGATTAAGGAAAATATATTTTATTATTTTTTGACAAATTTGAACTACTAAAGTTGGTTGATTACAAAGACGAACCTATTAAATATTTTCAGTTTCGAACATTTTCATAAACTACCTATTTTCAAATGCTAATAAATCAAAAACCAACCCATTTTAGTTAAAGAGAAGTTGTTGCATAGATTAAGGAAGAAATGTCTTTTATTATTTTTAACATTGGAACTTACTAAGTTGGTTGATTTCAAGAACGAACCTATTAAATATTTTCAGTTTCAATTATTTTCCACATTCTATTTTCAGATATAAACAAAATCAAACCAACGTTTTGTAGTTAAAGAGAAGTTGTTGCAGAGATTAAGAGGAAAATATACTTTATTATTTTTGACAAATTTGAACTACTAAAAGTTGGTTGATTACAGGCGAACCCTATTAAATATTTTCCGGTTTCGGTATTTCCATAAATATCTACTTTTCAAATGCTAATAAATCAAAACCAAACCATTTTAGTTAAAAGAGAAGTTGTTGCAGGGTTGGGAAAATATATTTTATTATTTTTTGACAAATTTGAACTACAAAGTTGGTTGATTACAAAGATGAACCTATCAAATATTTTCAGTTTCGGTATTTTCCTCAATGCTACTTTCAAATACTAATAAATCAAAAAGAATAACCCATTTTAGTTGAAAAGTTATTCGCAGGGTTCGGAAAATATATTTTGTTATTTTGACAAATTTGAATTATCTCAGCGGATTGGTTTGATTACAAGGCGAACCTATTAAATATTTTCGGTTTCGATAATTTCCTAAATATACTATCACTATTTGTAAATGCAAGTAAATCAAAACAAACTAATTGTTAGAAGTTGTTGCAGAGGATTAAGGAAAAATATACTTTATTATTTTGACAAATTTGAACTACTAAAGTTGCTGGGATCATGTATTGGTTTTTGCCTTAAAAAGTCTTTGAAAGCCCCATCGTGCATAAACAATGATGTAATATATTGTCAACGCTGGGGTGAGAGGGCCGTGATTAAATCTACAAATGTCAAACAACCTATTGTCATGTAAACTTGAATTTGCCTCTGATTTTATCAAATACCTAATTGACTGTCATTTATCATGTTTCAGTGGAAGGATATTAAATATTTTAAAGATGAAGAGTTTTGAAGAAATATTCAAAACAATTCAAGGGGTGGTTTTCCAAATTCATCTAGTTTGGAATTTTCCCAAACAGAACAAGATTGTATCAAAGTATTATGTATATATTATGAAACATAGACATTTATTAAGTCTTTCTAGTCAAATATTCACCATTAAATAGAGAAAGTGTTAGTAGTTTTTTCAGAAACATTTAAAGTGGATCAAACAAAATATTATTAAGTTTGTCGGCTTTCGTTAATTAAGTATTTCTGGTAATAAAACTCTTTAATTAGTCTAAAACTGTGTTTAAATAATTCAGGCAATCAAGTAACACAAATTTTTGTTTAAATGTAAGGCGTATGGTTTGACGAAAACCCAATCGATACCTAATATTTAACGGGACTCAAATGACATTGTCAATTTTAAAATTTTTTTGTCATCATTGATGAAAAATTTCTTATTAATTCTGCTTAGGGTACCCAATAAGAATAAAATTACCAAATTTTTGGTTGTCATAGTAACGACAGTAAATTACGTTCTTTGGTTGGGAGGAATATAATTGAAATTTTCAGAAAAAATTTTTTTTAACCCCTTAATACAAGAACCCACTAGCCCATTTCCTTTGAAGAACAAAATTCACAATTTCCCCTTTTCTTGATATTCTAATAAAAAAGTTTAAATAATTTAAAAACCCAAAATTTACGAAAAACCTACACATACAAACAGATACTTAGATTTTAACCCCTAATCAATAATGGTAAAAAATGGTTGAAAATTTTTTAATAATAAAATAATTTGTTCTGAATAAACAAAGAAATGAAAAAAATTAAAAGTATTTTTAAATTTAAAAAAAATTATCTCTTGATTTTATAAACAAATGCTTTTAAAATTTGAACACAAATTTAAGACAAAATCAAAATAAACCTTTACAAATCTATTTTTACTATATATTCCTGGCTTATCAAAAAAAAATTTAACGAATAATTTAAAAAATTTAATATTCGCACTATCTAAACATAAAACACTATTGAAACCCAATTAACAAAAACAAAACCAACAATATAAACGAAAACACAAAATGTCATTTATAAGATCCCCTTTGAATGTAATAAATTTGTATAATGAAACCGGACCTTAGCCAAACATAAAGAACATAGAACATATATTAGAAACACAGAATTCCACAAATAAAAATCTGTCAACCCATTTTTATAATAACCCATAATAAACTGAAATGCTTCTATCATTTTAGCAAAGAAAACTTGTTCAAAAAAACCCAAAAAAAAGGAAAGTGCATTTATTTTATTAAAAAAAGAAAATATTAAGCATCAAACTATTGAATTTAAATAATACATGGTTACCTATGCTTGATGCTGAAGTAAATTCAGGTAAACTTAAAATCAATTAACACACCATACCACCCCCCCTTCTGGTCTTTTTTTTAATAACCTTTCATACACCAGTCCAATAACCTAATGTCATTTATGACAAATCTATTAAAAAGTAAAAAAAATCAAATTTGACAAATTACCAAAATTTAGTTTAATTTTTTTTTTAGTTTCTCTTGACAACGGTGGCGACTTTTTTACCGAAGTGCTAGTATTTTGTGATTTTTGGGTTTTGGGTGGTTTTCTTCTTTTGTTCAGGCGATCTCAAGTTCCTTTGGGTCAATGGGCTGGACAGGTCCCGCCACCCGGGACGGACCCAAGGGTCCCTTTTTAAAAAGTATAAAGGGGATATCCCATATATTTTATGTTACGATTAATGATAGGTATACATTTTATCAATAAAAGTTACTAAAAACGTCATAAAGAATCTAAAAAATTTAAAAAAAAATAGGGGGTTTCCCTTTAAAAAAACTTAAGTGCAATACAATATCTTTTGGACCCCTGTATTGTACGGTATAGATGAAAAGACGTCTCCCTAGCAATCCTTGACGTGTCCCAGCGTTTTTCTCAAAATATACCAGGAGAGTCACAAATAGAGGTGCGACCTTTTCGTTGGGACCCTGTTGTTGTACTCCCAAAGCCCCCTGATTTTCCCAGAGTTGATACCCCTGACACAAAAACCCAACCCTTTCCCCCAAATTGTTGGTAAAACGTTACAGAGCAACACCCCTGACCCCCCTTACCTGGTTTCTTACGGGTATGTAAACCTCCCCCCTCCCCCCTGACTCCAGACTTCAATTTCTCCCAAAAATTATGCTTCCCTGTTGCCCGGGGCCGAAGCCATTATATCATGAATTCAATTCCACAGCCAGCTGTATGGCCACGTGGTGAGATTGGTGTCTGGATACCACGTGAAATCAGGTACGGGGGATGTCGCTGTTTCGGTAACTTTTTAATTTACTACTATAATTCGACAACACTATCAAAAATTCTCGACAGTTGACCAAACTATCAGTCAAAATTATCCCACTGACCTTTAAGGGTGATTTTGTGCACGGAATGTTATAAATTCGCTCTTTAACAATGCTGTTATACGAAAAGCAAAACAAAGTTTTATCACATCACATTAAAAACATGAGAGCTTCCACTCGTTACATGCTATATTCCAAATAAAAATTAAATTCTAGACTTTACAACACAGTATATGTCATATTTAAAAATACACTATAAAATCTTATCTTTTTACGACTTTTTGTGGATATACCATAAAAATCTAAAACATAATCAATTATTTTTTAATAGTCTTGGTAAAAAATCGTAAGTATTATGTTTTATAGTTTGCAATAATCTATTAAATGATACATCAAGTTTTATGCGAATTTCATAAAAGTAACTATAAATAATAATTACCAGTTGCTTTAATATTGAAGGTGCATGTTTAATTTATTGATGTCTAATGCATTTGTTAAAGATCAATTTTAAAAAAAAATCTTTAAATATACGGGTGGTCCCGGTACTTTTAAATTTAAAAGGGGCCCTGAACCATTTAGGAAAAGTTTATATGAACCTAGGTCCAAAACGCTTCGTTTCCAAGATCAAGTGTTAAAATTCGAAAAAAAATTTAAACGAAACTGTTTTGTACTTAATATCCTGTGTTACCCAAGTTAATACCCTTTATTTGTATGATATTGTATTTTTTATTAATTAGTTTTTACAATAAAGGTAAAAAAAAAATCAGCGATTGTATAAAAAAAAAAACAAGAACTTTTTTGTGTATTTTAGGTTGAATTTTAAAAAAAGTCGACACAATTTAAAAAAGTCTACCATCGATTTCTGAAAAACCTTGGCCGATTTCTATTATCTACGCCACTGTGAGTCCACAAATTTTCAATATCTGCAAATTATGGAGTTTAATGAGATGTTATCATGTACCAAGTTTAAATAATGGGGTAAGATGTATCTGGCAAATGGAAGAAATAACAAATTTTGCAATTTTAACACTCTTATATCTTGCAAACGAAAACGTTATATATATATATATATATATATATATATATATATATATATATATATATATATATATATATATATATATATATATATATATATATATATATATATATATATATATATATATATATATATATATTTTTATATATATATATATATATATATATATATACAGGCCACAGATTCGAGGGGCAAGCATGGGGATCTCGGAAACCTAAGAGGGATAAGTCCCCTTTTTTGCAAAGTTGGATATTTGGTAACTAACCATGTCCACTTTAGAAAGTTGCAAAATTCCGAGTACCTCCAGAGATATCCGGGAAAAAAAATTTGCCGTTTTTTTTTGACGTTATTTAAAGAGATATGGAAAAACAAAAAAACACTTTCTTATGGCCCTTCAAGCTCTACAAAACAACGTTGAGAGATTTTTCGTACGACGTTTGTTTTCGTAAGCCATCATCCCAAATTTATTTTTTAAACGCGGTTTTTTTTAAATTTTTTTTTTTGAACCCCTTATTATCCCAATTACAAAATGTATAACCTTAATATTTATTAACAAATATGGAACGCCCCTTTAAGAAATTATGTGCGTTCCTTGTCACTATTTCTTATGGAAAATATGTTTATTTAACAGAAAAATATTAAATGTTATCATTTTTAATTTGGGTTATAACCTAAAAAATGCAATAAAAATTGAGTGTCGTATTTAAAAAATAAATTATGATTTTCGAAAAAAAATTTTATAGACCTTAAAAGTGGCCATAAAAATTTTTTGTTTTTTCCCTATCTCTTTAAATAACGTCAAAAAAAAAAAAAAAACAAATAGCCAAATTCAGTTTTCCGGATATCTCAGGGATTCGGAATTTTACAACTTTCTGACGGCATGTTGTTAGGCACCTAAGTAACACAGCTTTGCCATAATTCTTCGACTCATATCTCTACAGTGAAGATCCCCATGCATAGTCTGTGACACCCTAATACAATATATATATATATATATATATATATATATATATATATATATGTATATATAATAACAGATTTTTTTATTGGTGTGTATTGAGGGAATGTTAGGACATGCTACCTTTCTTGTTTTTTGTTCTTTACTACCCACAACTAACCATTATTTTTTGTCTTGAGTTTTTACTACAAGTACTATAAAAGACTTTTCTGTAAAAGTATACGCATATGGAGTATCTGGTAAATAGTTTAAAACTAAAAAAACCAAAACTAGAAATATTACCGATTCAGTGTTTCAATAGCAGCCACTTTAAAAGCGCATATGCAATAAACCTGACAGAGAATCTAAATTGTAGATACGCATTTGTTTTTTATCTTGGGACAGTCACGAAGGCTGATGCTAAATTACTAACGTACCGTGGGTGCCTTAAGTGTGGTGAGAGGGAGTTTTCACTCGGGACTGACCTTTGGTGGGAGGAGAAAGGGAAGCTTCTGCGGGCAGCAGGATTTCCACAGTCTTGACACTCTAGGGATAAAGGGAACAGAAGAAAGCCAGGAAGTTCAGGAGACCTCTCTAACTGATCTGTAAAGGATGCATAAAAGTTGCACTACGGGTTGCTCTGTTGGGAGCTGCCAGAGAAGAGGGTATACTGGCCAACTCCTCTGAGCAGAAGCCGTGAAAATACCTATAGAAGAACGACAGATCCCCCTACAGCTCGACGGTGGGCAAGAGGAACGGCTCTTCTTTGAATGGAGTCAGAATGCTAAATGTTGTAGGGCGCCATTCCCCAGACATGAAACAATATTCTAAGGGTCTAATTTGGGATACAGGTGTACAGATTGGAAGAAGAGAGAAATATTTTCTGGCTCGGAAGAGGAATCAAGCTTTTTTGAGCTGCCGAGGCTATGGATGTAATGTGTTTATTGCCAGTTAAGGTTATTCTCCAAAGTAAGCATGACAAGATTAACCAGCTCTTTGTTCTGCAGAACTTAGCCGCTCATGGCAAGGATGAGTATTTGCAGACTTTTCATGACGCATTTCATGACTGTGTTTTTCGAGGCATTAAACTGAACAAGATTTTTTGGCGCCCACTCCAAAAATAAGTTTGAGGTCTTATTGAAAAGATATCTCGATGACCTGCGCTTGTTTTCCAAATCAAGTCACACGGTGGCTTATAGAAATTGAATACTAAGAGTGAGAGTACTATCGTCAAAGCAAAACTATGAATGAAGTTGGTTGGCAGAAAGAGAAGATCGTTAGTGTAGAAGAAACAGCGTGGGCATCCAGCACTGGGCCTGGGGGCACCCCGGCATTAATTTGGTAGAAACTGGAGAATGACCATCTACACTAACTGATATGCGTCGATTAGAAGAAACTGGAAAGCCAAGAACAAAGCTTGGGTGGAAGATCGTAAGAAGTTTGTTAAGAAGCCCATCATGCCAGACCTGATCAGAAAGCTTTGGATATGTCAAGAGCAACGATATGGGATTCACCAAAGCTTCAAGAGGACTCTGTTCAAGTTGTGTGAGACAAAGGAAAGAGAAGATCGCTATTGGATCTACTGTGACGGAATTCATATTGTCTATCATGTAGATCTTATGTTTTCAGATACTTTAAGATTTGAAATTAATGAATTTTCATTTACTTTACCAAACAACTGAAGAAAGATATAGATCTCAGTTGGAAGAGTTTTGGATCCTTTTTGGGGATAGGTTGCACACGCGCAGCTTTCCAACTCTCCGGAAAAATGCCATTATCGTAAGAGATTCGAAAGGGCGAGTTGGGATGGTGCAAGCTCAGGGAGCACATTTTGAGCGATTGCTGGTGTGCCATCCAGCCCAGACGATTTTTAGTATTAGAGAAGAAAAGAATACGCTTGATCTGTTTGACTTTAAAATTATATCGGACATTTTGAAAACAGGAACAACTGTTGGAAAGGAAGATTAATAAGAAGGGATCAAGGTAGAATTGGCCTTAAATTGTCTGGCAAATAGTTCAACCTCCTTGGAGGTAAAGACTCATTCACCTTCAAAGTAGGGTGGAAAAAATTTGTGCAAAGTTTTGACTAATATTTTTGGCAAAGGACCCACAGAAAGCTTTACTGCCATTCGAGCAAGAGGAGACTTTATCTTTTTATCCGATTGTTAAAACGGTCTTTTAGCTACAAAGATGTTTGATTATACAAATATAGCAAAAACAACATGTACGATCAATAACGATTAAGTTTTTTTTATTTCAGACTTTCACAATAACATAAAAAACCATGACTTTATTTATTTAAAGTAAATAATAAAACAGCTGTAGTATTTATTGTTATTTATATTTTTCTTTAAACAAATGATAATGACTTAAAGGGACAATTGCATCTTTCTTTTGCTTCGACAGCTTTTCTTCTTGCTCAACAATAATTTGTTGTAACTTTTCGATTTCTTTTTTGTGGTCTTCTTCCATGGATTCAATTAAATCTGCTTGCTCTTGTATCTTCTGTTCTACAGTTGAAAATTCATGCCACGCAGATTTTTGAACATCCTAGTAATTGGGATATATTTTTATTTTAGTTAATTTGTAGCCGACATTAAATTTTTAACAAAGTAAATTTTGATAGGTGGAATTCAATAGAAAACCTAAAAATACTATGACAAGTTCCCATAAACTTTTTTTTTCTACGACCCTCAACTACGGAGATACAGGTACATAACGGACCGTCCTGGAAATCGTTTTTTTTTTAATGAGTTTTAAAATACTAGGCGTAAATTAATATTTTTTTAATATGATGGTGACTAGATAAGTCTTCCTAAAATAAACTCATTAAATCATATTTGGCTTATTTTGTTTGCCAGGGATGGACTAGCTCTAACACAATGATAGCAAATTTTTAAAACCCTCTATGATAAAAGCTCAACAATATTACTTTTGGATAGGTTTAACCTTAAGTAAAAAAAAAGGTATTCGTGATTGACATAGATAATATTAACTGTTTACGAGAAATAAAATATGGTTGGTATTTTTTTCCATTATACAGGGTGTCTTCTAATTAAACGTCAATATTTAAGGAAGCAATTTTGGGTTCATTTTAAGAAGAAAATTTTATATGAACGTTTGTCCTAAACGTCTTAACGAGATACAGAGGAATTAAAATTTTCAAAAATAAATAATTTAATAATAATATCACAACCCCACTGTAAAAATATTTTAATTAAATTTGGTATACATATATCATGTATCAAGAGGCATTTTTAAGTGTACTAACACTATTACCACCAGTGGCGTTCGTACGGAATTTGACCTACCTATTTTGGCAGACATTGATGGTACGTTACTGATTTCTCTCAAAATATAAAATTTTCAAATCAATTCATTATTTAATTTTTAATATATTTTTAAAAAATAAAAATTTTTTATATAAAATATTAAAAATATAAAAAAAATTATTAAAAAATATCGGAAAAAAATCGTAAAGTTTAATTTTTAGGTTTTCATAAAAAATTAAATTTTATTTTCAAAGGGATATTTTTCCCGATTTTTTAGATATAGAAAACGGTTTTTTTTTTAAAAAAAAATGTTAGGTCAATTGATTAATTTGGCTTGTGGATTTTTAAAAATAATTTTAATTTTAAGAGAAGTCAGTGGCGTACCATTAATGTCTGCCAAAATAGGCAGGTCAAATTCCGTACGAACGCCATTGGTGGTAATAAAAAAAAATGTGGTACAGTAAAAAATGCACCTTGATACATGATATATGTATCCCAAATTTTATTAAAATATATAAAGTGGTATTACAGATATAATAAATGGTTTATTTTTAAAAATTTTACCACTCTGTATCTTAAAAGTGAAGAAGTTTAGGACATAATAATTTAATTGGTTTACTTTAAGAAGACTTAGCTACTAACCATTATATTAAAAACATATTAATTTACGCCTAATATTTTAAAAGTTATTTAAAAAGAAAACGATTTCCAGAAGCGTCCGTTATGTACCTGTATCTCCGTAGGGGAGGGTCATAGGAAAAAGTTTCCGGGAACTTGTCCTAATATTTTTAGGTTTTCTATTAGATTCCGAGAGATTGCCCATATATTCTGGGACACCCTGGATATTGTACAGTTACCCTGCCTTTTAATTCTCTCTGTTAATAATTCTATGTTATAGGTATTTATATAAAATTTTTAATGAAAAAATATCAAAAAAACGTCATGCCAATCCATTCTTAAAAAACAGGAGGATTAATAAAGGCGATTCATGATAAAGGCCATTTAATGTTAAGGCTTAAGATCATAAATCCCCAATATGGCGGTGATCTATCACTATCGACGAAATTTTTTAAACAACTTACACTAGTTACTAATTAAATAAGTTTTATTAATTGGTTTTTAAAGAAATTATTGACAGTTTTCGACAAAAAATGTGTTTCGTTACCTTTAAAAAAATGCCCAACATGGAGCATTTCAATTTCTGTTTTTTACAAAAAAAAAATAATAAAAACACGGATGGAATTTTTTTTTATACACACATACATACTTACTTTTAATTGTATCTTTAAAGAATCCATCCTAACCGCCATTTCGGACCCAATTTTTTTAACAGCTCTATTTTCTAATTGTCTTTGATTCAACGCCCTTAAAAGAGTCTCCTGTTCAGCCACCATGTCTTTTGCAAAACACATTGCCTTATGCAGCTGCTTGCGACATGCGCTTCTAGATAATTTTATTTCGTTAAGAGAATGTTCTAAATCCAAATATTTTGCCTCGGATTTTCTAAAAAAAAATGATATTACTTAAATTTGTGTTTATGATATTACTTTCTTAACCAAGCAATCCTTTTATATTACTATCGATATGTTACCGAGAAAGTCCGAAATTGGTGAATGTCGACATTCACCGGTGAATGTCAAAAATTTAAAAAAACTGAACGACAACTAACCAAAACTAACCACAACTAACCAACAATATTATTTTTAACCAGAACGTACCAAAGTTGTTGGTTTTGGTTAGTTTTCGTTCAGTTTTTTTTTTAATATTTGACATTCACCGGTGAATGTCGACATTCAACCATTTTCGGACTTTCACAGTAACAGATATATTGCATTTTCATAAACTTATTTTTCAAGTTTATTTAAAGTTAGATTTAAAACTTTCTTGCAATTGTTCAAAAAGTACAAATCCTAAACAAATACTGGTTTCAATTGATATTTTTCCTTTAAAACCCTTTCGGCCTAATTAAACAGTTCGTAATTTCTGCAATACGCTGTAGGCATTCAAATAAAAAATAAAATAAATAAATATAAAAGTATTTTTTGGAAAAAGTTAATTTTCATTTTGAATATTCTTGCGGAAAGGTATTTAGTTTTTTAATTAAGCAAATATAATAAACAAGATATAAAAAATAATAAATGTCAATGATTAACATTACCTGAATTTTTTAAAATCAATATTTATTATTTTCGTTTAAAGATTTGCTGCGCTTTTTTTTCTTAAACGTATTATATTTTTATAAGGACATATAAAATTAAAAATAAAGTTTGTAAGTATTATACTTACTTCTTCCCCAAAGTATTTTATTTACTGATTAAAGAAACTACATAATTTCTTAAATATGCTAAAAGCTTTTACCAAAACCCTAAGGCAATGGAAAAAATAACATTTTTATAATATTGTTTATTTTTTATAATATCGAATCTTCTGATTTTTAAAAGGTATCTTCGCCATTTTGTCAACAAATATTATTAGTTTATTAAAAATTTGTTAGTTAATAATATGATGACAGTTTTTTTTTAATAAATACTAATAGTTTTTTAACAAACAAATTAATAAGGCGATTAGTGATCGGGGCCATTGAGATCATTAAATAATGTTTGTATTTGAATGACGAAGATAATGTCAGGTACAAAGCACAAGTAAATAAAAAAAACATCATCTTGCTTCGTTTAAAAAATAATACTACTGATGGTACTTTTTCAATGTGTATACTTTCTTGGTTAATATTTATGGTAATTGTCTCAAAAGTTGCCTCCACTCCGATTTTGACCAAACTTGGTATACTGAGTTTTTTTTGGGGCGCTTATCACGAATCTGATTTTTTTTTCTTGGCATCGTTTTGTTTTCGAGGTATTCATCATCAAAGTTAAAAATCAACCTAACCTCATTTTCACTATATTCCCCCTTTTCTTTGTACACAATTTTGATTTGATTTTTACATTGAATTGGCACATAATATTTTATAAACACTTTTTAAAACCATTTTTATGTTTATTTTAAACCTTTTTTTATTAAATTGCGAAGCTTAACTTTTAAACGGGGCGGCCATGTTTGCTAAATAATTTCCTAGTGTATACATGGTTGCAGCGTTTAAAAGTGAAGGTTGCAATTAAATGGTTAAAAGGTATAAAATAAATAAAACAACAGGTTTTCAGAAGGCGTTTATAAATTATTATGTGCCAATTTAGTGTAAAAATCAAGAATTCTGTGCAAAAAAAGAAAGAATAGTATAAATGAGGTTAGTTTGATTTTTAACTTTGGTGATAAATCCTTGAAAACGAAACGTTGCGGATTTTTTTTTAAATTCATGTTCAGCGCCCCAAAAAACCGTACACCAATTCGATCAAAATCAGAGTGGAGCCAACTTTCGTGACAATTACTATATTTATTAATTTTATTGAGTTGAAATGGTCTAGAATGCTTTAGTTTCTGGCTACTGTTTGCACATACAAGCAATATTTAAATTTTAAAATAAATAATGATAATTAGTAGTAGTTTTGTTAATAAGCTTCCTATTAACTGATAATTAGCGTTATAAGACATAAAATTTTTTTACTTCTCGGTTTTGAACTTTTTATTTTTTAAATTAATTATATTCAGTTCGCTACAAAGGTTTTAAGCAGCAGCCTGGGCAAAGATGAAGGATCCACACTAGTTGTTCGATTTATAGTTCATTCTATTGACTACCGACACCACAGCTAGGCTATTACGATACAAAAGTAGAGAGAGATATAGACATGGGGTTAGCAACAGAGTACACGTTCTACAACTAATGACAAGTACAGACATCTGACGGGACACATCAGTTATATGCGATGTTACAGACGAAACTGTTTTACCATATTTATACCCGTTTTCTCGTAAAATTGAGTTAGTATTTAAAAATTACAATTTGCCTTTAAATATGACAAAAAAATAAAAACTAAGTATTAAATAAAGATTTTTTAAACATTATGAATTTACAGCTTTTTTTGTGACAAAGTGTATTTAATAGAATCTAATTAGTTCAATCGTTATTTTAGGGAACTACTAGAATAGTCCTGTCATTAGAGATTTTTTCTCTAACCTCCACCAAAGTTGATGAAATTTGGCATACTAGAAGATTTTGAGGCGAAAAATTGAAAAATCAAGGAATCCTTGCTAAGAAGTGTCGGAAAAAGGGCTAAACCCCTAAACTTTTGAACTAATTTTTATTTATGAAAGGATAGTTTTTTCTTTAAAATAACGCTGTCATTCAAAAGAACGGAAAATTTTACGTTAGAAATGACTATTCAAACATCTAAGATATTTTTGTTCTAAGGTTAAGAAATTTTCACCACTAAAAACTCACGAGAGCGCGCGAAATCGATTATTCAAAAATTTTCTGACAGTTTCCGTACTGAAATTGAATTTTTGCTATAACGTGGAAGAATCTTGTGGAGAGTAATATACCAAACGAAAGAACAAATTTAAACCTTTATTTCTTGCCCAGTTATACTAGAAATTTTGTTAACATAAATAAACAATGTTATTGCAACAGTAAGACATGGTCAATTAACCTTCATTAACATTTATTTCAATCTTATATGCTTGTAGCTTAAAAATTACAGCAACTTGAGGGTCAGATATATTTTGCGAGTCATGTGTTTATTATTTCTACCATTTGGCTGGACAGGGTTTAGTTCTTCTTTGTGTTATGAGTTTTTCAATACGTATACTTTTTTGACCGTCTCACCATGTTAATTAACAACTCAGATTTCGATCATTGTACGCATTATAAGCAACATGTTAAGAGTATCATTTTAAAGGGGAGGGTTAGATCTTTAAGAAAATATGTCTACATTCTTCAATATACTTAAGAAATTTAAATACTTCGAGGTAGAACAAGAATTTATAAGAAATCGTATCATCTGAAAAAATGACACGAGATATGGGCCAGAGTGGTCTCGAAAGCTTCCCCTTATACTTTTCTGAAAGAGCAATGCTTTAAAATGCATATACTTGAATTTGCTGGATGCTCATGGAACGGCTATTTTAACTTGGAATATCGGCTAAATCTTAGGGAAAAAGTTCGTATCTCCTGTGGATGCAGGCGGCCATGTGGGATTGTACGCAGAGCAGGCAAAACAACGCGTCGTCTTTGCACAGGCGGCATGCTCGGTGTGTTTACAAGCTGACTTGCTATTACCGGTGTTAAATAATTTCTTGTGGAAGTGTTTATTTATATACCTGCCAATAGTGGACAGAAAAATAGAAGAAATAGGAATTGAATAGAAATAAAATTAATAATTATCAAAAATGTTTATATAACTTTTTATATAGACAATTTGAAAAGCTCTATTTTTTGTTTTATAATTTTTTTGTATCTCTTATAGTTTATAAAATATTAACATTATTTAACGTCAATATCTCAAAAACTATAAAAGAGACAACAAATTTTATATGACATGAATTATGTATTTTTACAAGACCTTTAATTTGGGTTATTTAGCTTTTTTGTCTAAATGCAATACTTTTCAAGTTATAATAAAAAAAGTACAGAGTTCCAACTCAAGATCTCAAAAATTTATAAAATACAAGCAGCTCTGTGCGTATTGCCGCCCCTGCCCTCTCCCTAGCTACTAGCCTAGTCACAACTTGAGGATTTATCATGCTGTTTCTTTTATCGCACTTGTTAAGTCCACATTTTTCCATGTTTAAGGGTGATTTTCACCCCCTTTTTGACATTTCTGAGCAAGGATTTTGATATTTTTGATTTCCGGTTACCAAATATTATATCTGTACCAAATTTTATCAACTTTGGGCTCGGTTAGAGGTAGGGGCTATTTTTGCCTCTAACGACTGGAGTAGAACTAGAGCTTTAAAGCTTTTTATTAAGAATATTTAATTTTTTTCTTAAATTATTTATTTAAATACTAACAATTTTTTTTTGTGAAAAACCCTTATTGAAACATTACCAGAATGTAAATAATAATGTTTTAGAACAAGATTTGTCCTTGACTATAGGTTTACCTAATGCCTTAAGAGTGCATTTACGCTACACCTTAGGGGTCGGGCGAAAGGACGCGGAGACGGTGGGCGGAGACACCACAAACTTCCACTATCACAATTTTCGTATAGCCGCATTAAAAATATTATAATATTTTATTTAGGTTCTTCCAAATTCGGAGAATCGATGCGTTGTTGTTTCCGATTGCAAGCCTACAGGAGATAACGTTTTTCGGTAACTATTTTTCACTTAAATGACATAAATTATACACCATTTTAAAGGTAAGGAAATAATCTATGCCTCGGCTGTAACGGATTTTTGAAATATGAGTCGAGTTAAGAAAAAATAGTATCTAAACATAACCGATTTTAGGGTGACTTTCACAAGGAAATATTAAAAACTAAATCCAAATTTAAAAAAACTATTACAGCAGAAGCCTAGATTTAAGTGGTGGCTTTCATATAGTTTTTGAAAATTATCGATAACTTATACCGTTTTTGAGAAAAACTTTATGACCCGAACCCCAAATTGGATCCAATTTTCGCGGGCGAATGGACTCTTAAGTAAGCAACTTGTCTCTATTTGCTAAAAATATACCACGAGAATTTAACTAGATACCTACATCAAGCATATTTTTATAAATTTGATACCAACTTACTTCAATTCTTTTTCCTGTCGATTTATTTTACCTTCCAGTTCTTCTTTGGATCTTTTTAGTGACATTATAGTGCTATTTAGATCTTCAATAGTTTTTGTGTGTGTTTCGATACACTGGTTTAGTTTAAGTTTTTCGTTATCATACTGTATTTTTAATTCTTCATACCACCTTTAACATGCAGAAACTGTTAACAATTAAAGATTGAATTATTTGAAAGCAATTAATTAAATATTATCATTAACCAATCTTTAACGATTTTAAAGGTTAATTGGTTATGAATAACTTAGTTGATACCACAAAAAATCATTTAAAATAGTTTTCAAAAATAACCTAAAAACAAAAAATATTTTAGAAAAACGGTCTCTAATGTATGCATTTTTTAAATCTTATATTGGACAGGGCAAGTAAGTCCTTTCTCGCCTTTTTCGACTCTTATTGGTCAATTTATAATCTAATTGATTACAACGTACTGTGGTAATTCCAAGGTCAAAGAATAATTATAACGCGCCAAAAACGCCAACACTAAGTTTTAATATTTCGATTGTGAACCATTATCAAGATAGATGTACACATGTCAACTATGATATCTGTGTAACCACGTGCTAAAAAATGAAATAAATGCTGTTTTATTTTTAAACATTTACTTTGGCACTAAAATTACAGTTAACATAACATTACTTTGTTGCATTAAATTATTTATTTTTACTAACTATACTAAACCAAAAATTGCAATGATGTATCAATATAGTAAACCCATAAAATAGGCTATTTAATCACAAACTTAACAGATAATTCAGTAAGTGGTTTTAGTTTACCGCCTAAAAGGCGGTATTTATCATCAAATTTTAACTTTTGCTGCAACAGATCTCTTTCTGTTAATAAAAGTTTTAACATGTGAGGTAATGTTAATACATTCAATAATTTTAAATTATGTCCAAATTTGTCAAAAGTCATCTTGAAAATAATGCTGTGTTAGTAAGTCTAATAGATTTATTTAGCTTCCCTTAACTCTCTCCGATAACAGGTATTACCAACTTTCTTGCTAGCCATTGGCAATATTATTCTATCCACAAGCTCATTTGTATCATCCCAGTAAACGTAACCAAAATTATTATTGAAATGAGCTACTGAAGCCTTCCAGAACCATGTTTTTTTGAGATACCAACCAAATTGGTTTGGTGAACATTTCAAAAAATAGTAAAACAGTTTGTTTCAAACATTTTTTTTCTCATTTTTTGTAAAATACGAAGAAACCCTCGTATAATTAAGTGTATTCCTGGAGACTAAATTTTTTTTTTGCCCAAGTAATTATTGGTAATGAAACACAAGAAAGAATACACGTAAGAATTTCTATATATCCATCTTGCTTTATTGCATTTATTAATACATGTAGTCGCGTATCTTAACCAGATGGTGACGAAATGTTTATTCAAATACTATACATTATTTTTAACGTCAAAAGATATTACGGCTGCGTTGCATCCAATTAGATTAGAAGGATGAGATGGTGTAAATGAGTTTAATTTAAAAATCATATTTAAAGATCGATATCTGAAAAAAAAAAGACGTTGTCAAAAAAAAACTTACTTTAGATTTGTAATCAGCACCTCTGTTTGCAAAAAAAATATATCGAAATTGGCGATGTTACCTTGGATTTGCAAGACAAAACCATACAACCTTTAGGCATTTTTTTACGATATATAAGTAATAAACAATTAAAACAAAATTATAGTCACAATTTAATAACACTAATTACTAAAATAAGAAGGTTTTTATCAATCCAAAAAACTTCTGCAACCACAAAAATAAATCACACAAAGCAAATACGGCGCAAACGACAACGAAACATGTAACTCGCTTGGAAGGGTTGATGAGACGAGAGCACCGGCACGGACAGCACAGAGCGGGTTGGTTTCATACGCGCCGCGCCGCGCCGTTGCTCGCGAAAACAGTACTACGACTCTGATCAAAATATAATGTGTTGCCTACCTAAACACTAATTTATCAGTCTGTAGGTAGGCACACATTACAAAATTTCGTGGAATTTTGTTACTGCGCAGAATCATAAGGGCAACTTAATGACAGTTATTTTCATAGTGGGCCGGATATTTTTTGATCGAATAGGTCATAGCATTGCGCTTCCATAAACCTTCAATCTGCCTTGGGCGTTACTTACAATGCACAATATTAGATTTAGAAAATTGCTCAAAAGGTGCTTGCTATCAAATGAAATATCTGCATGTTTTGGTAATTGGACATAGTTAACGAAACTTAGGCTTCATACAACCCTTGTTTTACATTATATTTTAAACAAAAGACTTGTTTTTATTTAAAAAAAAAACTTACTTTTTGCATTCATTTACACTAGCTGTATGAACCGAAATTGGAATATAATTCTGCCTCTCATTTCTAAAGTCATCTTGAGAATTTACCAGGGATTTGATTTTTTCTTTTAGAGATGCGTTTTCAGTCCTTAGTTTAATATATTCGTCATGGATAACCTGATAATCCCTTTTCATCTGGTCAACTAAAATATCGCTTTCAATTTAAAAATAATTATAATATTCAAGTTTTGATTATCATTCTAAAAAATATATAGAATATCTACGTGTCTTATTAAAATCATTTTAAGCCTCCAGATACTGTAGTTTCAATTTTTTTAATGGAGTTGTGTGAATACAAAAAAATGAGGCACCATTTTATTGTAAAGAAAAATTCATTTGATTGCAGATTTTAGACACATAATACTTAGGTTATTTTATATGCCTAACCAGAACTAACCAGTACTATCTAGTGAGACTTCAGTAATAATGACTATTATGATAACGGGCCCCTTGCGTAAAATTTATTGTAATGCAAAAACACGTAAAATATTGTACTTGGCCTATTTAAGAACCATCTGCTAAGTGTATTTTCTCAGAAAAAAATAGTTTCGATAAAATTACGATCTGAAGTTCACGTCTGCGCCTTTAAATTTGACATTATACCAAAATGGCTTGTGCTGAGCTCCAATATTAGTTTTTTGCTCTGTTTCTTTATCTTACTCAGCGCAAAAACAGAAAATCCATTGCGTTCTTTTATTCCGTTTTAAGATAAACCGGTTTAAGAAGGAAACTACCTTGTTTGAAACGTTTGTCACAAAATCTCAAGTTTGACCGATTTTCTTGAAAGCTGTCATAAATTTTCTTTATACGCCCCTTAATGGCAGGAACCAACAAAAAATCAAATTTTTCAATTTTTATTATTTTTTAAAAATTAGTAAAAGTTAAAAAATAACTGGAAAAAATCTACCTTTTTTGAGAAACCGCAATTTTGCAGGATTTTTTTTTGTTTCTGCCATAATGACATTAGTACTGATAAAGAATCTACCCTTTTTATTTTTCAGATGACCAGAAGGTTGGGAAATGTGACAAGACGTTCTTTTTTCCCTCTACTTCAACACGTGTAACTTTGTGTTTTTTTTTCTTGAACATTTCTTTGTTAATTCTTAACATATAAATAAATAAATGATAAAATAATGGATAGTTTCGAAATTCGAGCTTACAAGAATACTCCCTTTATGTTAATTAAATATATAAAATAATAATTTTCATAATTTTCAAAATCCATCGCAATTAACACAAAAAAGTACAGAAAACAGCTTAAAGCTCTAAAATCTGTTCATTATAGTTTAAGAAAAACACCTGGTACGTAATCATGATTATCGACTTTTTGAACCATTGCAACACATCTTTCTTGTTGCAATCATGGTTACTGACTTTGCAATACATTTTTTGTTCAGGTGTTTTTATCGCATAAAAACGAACAGATACTAGTATTCTACTTTTTAATAAACAAATGAAAATGACACTAATACACTAATTAAAACGCAACAACAAAGTTTTTCAATAACCGGATTACCTTCGCTTGCTATTCTATCCACTCGGCTCTCATCAGAGATATGATATTGGAACTTAACCTTAGAGGCCTGTGCCAGCGAGGCATTGTGAATAGGTAACCTTAGCCTCTCGTGACGACAATATCGTTTTGGCGCCAACGTTTTATATTTAAATTTTAAATGCTTCTAGCTCTGATTTTTTCTCGTATGAAATAAATGTTTGTCAGAAGTGTTATTAGGTACAAAAGTTTATTTTTAACCCTTAGGGGCTTATTATATTAAATTAAAATACGGGGCTGTAGGATGTTTTGTTTAGAAATGTGAATTTAAAAATCCATAAAAAGGTAAACATGCAAAATATATTTTAAGTAAATAACCTTTGTTTTCATATATTTTTAATATTTCTTCTATTTTATCTTGCTTTATAGAGCATTTCTTTATTAAGGCATCATTTTGATCTTTGGTAAGCTTTAGCTCTACTTTAATATTTTCTAATTGTTTTCCTAGTTTTGTACTACAGTTCTCATCCTCGATTAGTTTTTTATAAATATTTTCATTTTCTTCCGTAATTTCCTTTACCTTACCAGTAAACTTTGCAAATTCTTGTTCGTAATTCTGAATGATTTCATCTTTTTCATTAATTGTGTCTTGATAAGCATCTACAATTAAAATAATAATAATAATAAAATTAGAAAAAACAATACAAAAATTAGTTTAAAAAAATATTACAATAGTTATAATTTATTTAAACTGGGGTTTATTAGGCAATTTTAAAAGTTTGCTTACTATTCTTATTATAAATCTAAAAAAAAATAGTTATAATATGTTAATTTATTTTTCAGAAAAAAGTATTTTAATCCGTTTAAAATAAATAAACTTAACCTCATTGGCAAACTTTTTAGTAAAAACAACTGTTTAAGAGTTCCCATTAAAAATAAATAATAAACAAACCTACGCCAATATAATCAATTTATTCTTTTTGTATTTTGATATGCTACAACGAACGCCTTAAGAATAATAGTCCGTCGGAAGGAACACAAAGCCTTTTAGTTCCGGAGCTAAAAGACTAAGGTACAACCAAATGGGACCCTTACTATTTAAAAATTCATGTTTTCCTCATAGAAAATGGGAATTGAGGTCTCCTTCCAATAAAAAAAAGAAAACAATTTTTTTTTACTTTTTTTTCCAAAAAAGAAAAAATAATATTTTTTACGTTTTATTCTACATTCAGTTTCCATTCATTTGATGAATACTTCATTAAAAAAATTGTTAACTATTTTAAAAAATAATCATATTAAAAAAGTACAAAAAATTGCCAATATTTTTTAGAACTTACCATAACTTTCTTATGCAAAAAGCTAGTTAAACGTTTTATTTTAAAAATGTTGTGTTTTGTTTTATGACATGTTTATGGTGGTTTTATTTAAAGCAATTTTAATGTTTATTTATGGATAGACAATTATTAAATTTCTAACTGCATTAAAACAAAATATTTTAACATATTCATTAAATACATTTTTAGCGGTAGGTAAGTAATTTTACTGATGATGGTAGAGGTAAAATAAGGTTTAAAACATTGGGTTAAATTTTAATATCAGTGGATCTACTGTTCGGTTTTCTATCGAGTATGGCGATGATCAATAAGATATTATTACGATAAATAATATTTTTTACCTTTTTGTCACTGATAATGTGCAGTGGTTGATGTTAATAATAACTAATAGATTAATAAAAGAGTTATAATAAAGGAAAAATCAACGGGGAATAAAACTAAGTTAAGTAAAAAAAGTTAGGAAAAAAATGTTTTTTTTAGTTTTTTGCCTATATCTTCGATCTCGCCAAGGAAGAAAGTCATCAATTTCCGTTTTCTTTGTAAAAAATAATGAAGGTCCCATTTGGTTATAGCTTGGGTTTTATCCTGTGCATTCTAGATCGGGCATTCCGACGGAGTATAAGACTGTCTATCTTAAATCTTTTTTTGTTGAGACTCCCTGTTATTCTAAATCATTATTTTCTCTTTGTTTTTTTAAACTCTTTAGCAATATATAAATTTAAAATCCAGGAACTATAAAGCAAAAATACCTATTAAAAGAAATATCTGTTATTATGTTTTAATCATCATGTTATACGGCCTTGAATTAATAACCCACAAAAATATTAATACAAAACGGGGTTTGCGTCCACCATTTTGTCAGATATTTTATTACATCGTGTAAACATGAAATTATAAGAAACACATCAACATTATGATGTCACTTTTGACGAATGTTATTATTTTTACTAATTTTATTTGTTAAATCATTGAGAGCTGTCATTTTTATCATGCGTTATAATTTTTACGGATATAATATTTAAAATATATTAAATATTTAATTTTTAGATACTCATGGTCATATTGATCATGGTTGTCGGTTGCCATAACAATTGATAATGACGATTAAACAACTTTTTTTTTGAGGTGTATAATTTAAATTTTAAAGTACTTACGGTTATGATCAACATAGTAATTAGTCATCATAGTCAATAAAATTAAGAGAGATATGTAACTTCGTTTTAATTAAGGGTTACTTCTTTTTAAACATTCCGCTTTTTTAATATAATATTTAATAATATTTAAAAAAATAAATAATAAAATAAACTTTTTTGTATAATTAACGTGTTTTCATGTTATATATTTATATATTCATTGCTCGCTTGGGTAATTTTTAGGAGTTAAAAAATCTTTAAATTTTGTTAAAACTATATTTTAATTATTTCTGGTTATTCTGCAATACTAGCACAGTAAAAAGGGTTATACCTAAAAGGGGTCCCAAAGTATGGCTATTTACTGATCCCCAGGAAATTGGAGTATGCCTATGATTTTGATGATCACTTGATAGAATATTTATAATTTCATCTTCTTTAATATGACTAGTGGAAGACTTTTGACTTTGAAGGAGTGAATACTTATCTATGCTTAAATTATGTTTTCTTAATTTCTCCTGGTATCGTTCAAGTTGAACATTTAGCCTAAAAAATAGTAAAAAATAAATTTTGGTGGATTTATTAGTAGCTAAGAAATATACAAATAATACTATTTTTTGTTTTTAATAATTTAGCAGCATTAAAAAGCAAGAACAGTAGACTTCTGTTCTCGACTTGATCATCGAGATTCGTTGGTTGACTCATATACTTTTTTCACTTAACCTATTTCTCGTTGATACTGATTTGCTGGTGGAAAATAAGCAGCACTATTTACCCACGTAGAAGTCCAATATTTTACAAAATGATGTTTTTTTTTGGACATCTCCGAAAATACTCACTCGAAACTTTGTACTAATTAAACCATTTTCGTTTCTCCTATAGTTTCCAAGAGGTGTGGGTGTGGGTCATGTTTAAACATATCTGTGACAACGTTTTATCCACAACCAAAAAAATAAGGAAATACTGTTTTACTTTTAATTTATAAGTTACCTATCTTTATACCTATAAAATTTGTCATATTTTTTTAACTCTAACCACCATGGTTACAATCGTTACCTATTACGTAGGCATTTGTTTTTCTAAAGAGTCAGTTCGTCCTGTTACACTACTTTTGGCACAAAAAATCTATTAAAAAATTACAATAAGAGATTTTGAAAGTCTCCTCTAAGAAGTAGAAGTTGCCGCAGTACATGCAACGGAATCATTATTGCCGATCAAAAGATGAGAAAATATGCAATTAGTTTTTGACATGGTTTGATAACAAAAAGGTGAAAAATCAATGAAATGAAAAAGTGAGTAGTATGCCAGCCCGAGTGCGAGCTAAACCGGTCAACAACCCAATCCATTACAGTTAGGCCTTCACTATTATCATTATCATCATCAGCGCAGAGATTGTTTTAAAGAAATGTAAAAAATGTGTTATTATTATTATATCTAGTAGCACGAATTTATATCAAAATATATATGGTTGTGTTATATCAGGTAACCAAATAAGTTTGTGCGGTTTTTGGTAAAAAAATATAAATTTTTATTGAGAAACAATAAAACACTATTTATTCGTAGAAGTAATTAACATCACACTCAATGACCTTTTGCCAACGTGGAACCAATTTTTGTATGCCGGTATTGTAGAACTCTCTTTATTTGGAGTCAAAAAATTGGCGGACTCCATTTATTACACCATCTCGGGTTGTAAAATGTCGGTGCCTCATACAATTGCCAAGAGACAAAAAAGGGTGATAATCACTTGGTGAAATGTCTGGAGAATTTTTCGGGTGCGGTAACGTTTCCCAGCCGAGAAATTTTTTCTCGGGTCACTCTTGCGGTATGAGGCTTGGCGTTATCCTGCAAGAATATCACTTTTTTCCGATTGATCAACGAAGGCTTTTTCTGGATGAGTGCTGCTTGTACTCGTTGAAGCTGCTCACAATACAAGTTAGCAGTGATGATTTGACCCCTTTCCAAAAACTTATAATTGACAATTCCAGTTGCTGTCCACACAACAAAACCTGGTTTGGGTGCAAGGAAGTTTTGGGCGTCTGTGGTACCGAATCAGTAGGCGACAACCAATAATTATACAAACCCTTAGAATTCCAATACAAAATGGTAAGGCGACTTAATTTGTTATCATTTGTCAATTCATGTGGGACCCATTTGCTTAACTTCCACGTCTTTCCTAGCTGATGAAGATGCAACCGAATAGTTTCAGGACTCAAATTGAACATTACTGCAAGTTCTTGGCACGTTGTCCTAGAATTTGCGTCCACAACCTGTCCTTGTTGTTCATGATTCTTGGTCTCCCTGAGCGCGGTTCATCGCTCAAACTGAGATCCCCCGAAGAAAAATTTTTGAACCACTTCTGTGCTGTTCGATCAGTAACGGCATCATCTCCAAATGCAGTACATATTTTTCGCGTCGCCGCTGCATCTTTTGTACCAAGTTTGTACTCATACTATAACTAGGAATGAAACAATTTTCAGCAACTTTTTATGTGTGTGAGAAAAGAAGAATTCATAAAGTGCAACCGCACGAACTTATTTGATTACCTGATAGATTCATAACACTACTTGTTGTGTTATAAGTCTTATAACGTACCTCAAATGAACGGTTGTAGATAAAATATTTTTCGGTAATCGTTTATTTGTAGTGTATTATTAACGTATACAACAATCACGCATTAATACCCTTATTAATGATTGACTTTTTATTATTAAACGACTATATATAACTAATAAATTCACAAAACAAACACTTACGGCCGAGTGATGATCGCGTTGTTAAATTTAGCAATGGACTTAGAAATTGTTAAAAGTTAACAACGGTTTAGAATGTTTAAGAAAATATCAGATTTTGACAGGTTGCCTACTAAAATCATTGAATAACACGGACAATGACGTTTTGTTAAACATTCTAAACCGTTGTTAACTTTTAACAATCGCTAAGTCCATTGCTAAATTTAACAACGCGATCATCACTCGGCCGTTAGTCTATTTATAACCTTGTCATCCGAATACCAACCACTAAAACATCTGTCAAGTTGGTTGCCTAAACCCGAAATACATACGCAAAAAAATTTTTTAAAAATATATTTTTTTGTTAAATAGCTAATTAAAGACGATTTATATAAAATGGTTTCCTTTCATTTTTTTTTACCTACTTTTCTCCAATTTTGTAATTGTTTTTCTAATACGTTGTTTTAAATAGCATACTGTTTTTGTTTTACAATTTTAAAATGAATGCATATGCATATTCCATATAAATACGAACTGCAACGTGTACCTTTTGTTAAAATAAAGTAATTTTGTTGTCCTTACCGAAAAACCACCGTCTTTAGCATACCCAAATCTTCTTTTACTTCATTATTCTTTTTTCTGAGAGCATCATTTTCATCAATTAATTTTTGATTGTGCCCTCTTAACTCTTCACAATTTTTGCATATTTTACTTAGTTCCAACTGACTTTTGACATCTTCATAACATTTGACTATTTCATAATATTGATGCTTTATAGATTCAGCATCTCTGGTGACATCTTCGTTGATATGTTGTAAATTGTTTACTTTTTCCTTGAGTTTAAGAATTTTTTAACCGACAAATCTTCAAGTTCATTAAATTTAGCAGCCATTTCTTCATTATCTTTACTTAGCCTTTCTATTTCCTTACATAAACTTTTTTTACTTATTTTGCTAGATGAATCCTTCTCGGGAATATCAATAATAACCTCACTAAATTTTTGGGCTGTTACATTGCCATTACTGTCCTGTTTAAGTCTATGTTTTCTGGAGCTAAAATTGGCTGAATAAGTCTTTTTTATTTTTTGACCTTCATGCTTATCTTTCTCGGGCCTATGTACGGGCACTTCTACAAACTTCCTTCTTTGTTTTATGGGTAAATCATTATTAAGCATACTTATCTTTTTAAAAACTAGAAAAAATAACATAATATATATTTTTACTGTTTCTTTAATAATTTATCTGCGATCAAAAATTTTATTAAAATAAAGAGAGTTTAAAATTTACCTACATAAATTTTTAAATAAAGTAAAACTGCTGAATATCAGTTTATATTATTTAATTTCCATCACCCAACGAGACACTGAAAAAGGCATATTTGCGGCTTTCCTCGTGTTAAGGTAAAATTTCAAAAGAAGCGAAGCCATTTATAGGAATCTCCAATTTATAATGTATTGTTCTTTATATTTAGAATGTTCCAATTTATTAAGGAAACAATAATATAATATGACTTTTTTTCAAAACTTTTGATGTTAGAATTTCAGGCGGCTGACACTTTTAGGAAAATCATTGCTTCTCTTGCTTCCATCGACCGCACGATACTGATTTTTTTCTTAAAAAAAATAACTTAAAAAAATAATTTAAATAAAAACGAAGTTAAAACATAAAATTAAGATTTTTCTTTAATAGAACAATTTATTTATTAGTTTGTTTAAATGTCTTTTTTTATGAGTTTTAATAAAGAATTCGTAAGCAATGTTAGTTACAATAAAATTAATTTAGTTTATATAAGAACGATAACAATAAATAACCGAAATAACAAAAAGCAAAAAGTCAAGATTAATTTGACATTTTAGGTGAAGGCTTAAATTAATTATGTTGTTACTAAAAACCTTTTTATCAAAACTTATTAAAATAAGTGCTTTCCAAAAGGAAAAAATAAATATGTCCTTTTTTAGATGCTACAGGGAAAAAATACCCTAAATGGCCTTTTTACTTTTTTTAATACGAAGTCATTGTTTCTTGCTCGTTGGATGACCATGTACTTTATAATTAAAACTATTAACTTTTATTAAGTGCAATTAATTATTTTGCCTTAAATTCAGTTTATGGTAAACTATTTTAAAATCTGCTATTACCTACTATGTTAAAATGGCATCTGTCATGAAATTGAGAACAGTTTAAGGTATATTATATTAAAATAAGCAAAAGTTACATTTTTTGTTAAAAAAAAACTAAAATATTAAATACTTCTTTGTTAAAAGTAAATTTGGAATAGGTACTATCGACAGACAGCTTTATCATGCTTTGCTATTTAAAATTTTAAAAGTGTAAAAGAATATTTTTATATTAATATAAATGTATTTATTTTATTAATTTAAAGACTTAGCTTTTGCTTTTTGTTCCTTGTCTTTCTTACTAAGTATAGGTCCTGACATACCGCTGTGGCTTAAGTGGCAGAATCAAAAATTGGTTATAAAATTTAAATAATTAAGATATGAAACTTTGAATTAGATCCTTATCAACGTGTTTACAACCCATTTGCGAAATTTGGCAACATTGTGGAAACAATATTCTGTTTTTAATATGAATTCTTAACAACATCCTAAAACGGTTGTGACTACGTTGCTAAGGAGCTAATTCAGACTTTCATACCTTAATAACCAATTTTTGAATCTGCCAATTAGGCCAAAACGGTAAGTCAGGGACCTATACTATGTTATATCATTGGAATACAATAATAGAGAGAGTGCTTCATTAAAAAAAAATGCAAGAAACAACAGTTTGCGAACATTGGCAACACTGCGTATGCGTAGTTTTTTTACAGAATTTTAAATCAGAAAAAGCACTATCGTATAAAAAATATTACGAATATATTTACATAATTGCATCCATTCTAAAGATAATATCTAATAAATTTGTAACGGTGCATCACAGACTCATAGTCATTTATATCGTTAAATTTGTTATTAAAAGAGCTATCCAAAAATGTTATAAAATATAGGGTTTTTAATTGAAAAAACTTTGTGTTGTCGCTCTATATAAAAACTTAATAAAATTAAAAATACCTTTATATTAAACAAGTTTTATACAAAGCGTTTTTTGTATAACTTATAGTATCAGAGAAAAGGTACAGACTCTTAATAAATGGGCCACCCTGTACATACAGAAAAAAACAGGTTTTTAGAGCATATCTACTTTAAAATCAAATTTAAAAGAATAAGTATCTCGCAGTACCTATAAATGTTTTATAGTTCAGTAAATGAAGTCCGAAGAAACCTCAAACCTGAAGATCAGGTTGGGCCGTCACATTTTTTTTTAAATTAGCAGGTATTAATGTATACAATAACCTCTGAAAATATCATGTATAAAAAATGTCCGCAAGGGCCCGGAAATCCTTTTTTTCAACTAATTGGGTCGATATCTCCCGAAATATAACACTTACGCAATTCGTGTTTGGACGAAAATGAAGAGCAGTTTATTAACTGCAAAAATGATTCCCATTTCCACCTTTGTAAAAAATTTGATAGATTTGCAACAACCGGCGCCGTTTTTTTATTTACAAACAATCTGTGTAAATAGGATTGTAAATTTTTAACGCATACTTTTATTAATTAAGAAGAAAGCGTAAAAAGTGAAAAAAATTGCCTTACTTTTTATTTTTGTTTTCAGAGAAAACGTCTTTAGAGAAAAACGTGGCAATATTTAAATTTTTCCACTTTTCTTTTTTTGAGCACAAGGTAAGGGTTTATTTTTGTTATCCAAAGTTACATAAAGATCATCCATTTATCATTTATATTAGCTGGTAGTTCACAGAACAGACAATTGGAACAAAAATCAAAGACTGGGCTTTGTGGGCTTTTCTTTTTTTCTCTTGGGGCTTTGAAGAAGGTCAAATCTTTTTGTCAAGTCGAAGTGACTGTTTGAATAATTCAGCTTACCATTATTCATTGGGGAGTACTTCAGCCTACACTTACTATGCATTTCCAGAGAGGATTGCTTCTGTAGAAACACATGGAGGTTGTCCTTTCACATTTTGCTTACATCTATTAAAGTTGTTAATCCACGTGTTACCATCACGTCTTCACTCAGATCTTCGTTATAAATAAAACCTTCCATCGTACCAGAATTTACTTTGACTCTCATGTTTCTGCCACAAAAATAAAAGGCAACAAAAATTAGGCTTTCCTACAGTAAATAAATAATTTTTATTAAACTTGGGATAACAAAAATAAAAACTTACCTTGTGCTCCAAAAAGGAAACTGAAAAAACTTAAACATTGCCCCGTTTGTCTGATAACTAAAATAAAAAGTAAGGCGATTTTTTTACACTTTTTACATCCTCTTAATTAATAAATGTATGCATTCAAAATCTACAATCTTATTTACAAAGATTATTTATGGTCCTTGGATATTTATTAATTTCCGATAGATTTTCAAAAACTCCGGAAATTCAAAAAACGCCCTAAGAAAAACACGTTCTTTATAAAAATACACAAATATATTTATTGAATTTTGCTTCCAAAGCTCCATAATCCAAAAGAATTCGGTAAAATTACTTTTTATAAAAAAAAATGAACAGATTGATAGGAGAGTGAAAATATCGAGCAAAAACTAACTTTGGCTCGAGTTTTTAATATTTTAAAGAAACAAAAAAAAGGAAACAACAACAAGATATTATTGCTACCCGTTTCTTATTTATTTCATGTAAACTTCTATCTATCTATCTATCTATCTATGTAGCATGGTGAGTTCCCTCGCTGGGGCCCTGAGCACTGAGGCCTTAGCCCATTATGCTCTACACCAACCCTTAAGAATACACAGGTTCCGTCACCCTGTACTGTCCCTTACGTATGCATTCCTTTTACACTAATATGGTGCTGTCGTTTTGCTTACTAGAGCCCCAACTTCCTCACTAGTGATGCGAGTCCCGTTAGTGGTAGGAATCTTATGTCATTTAGGTCCAGCCATGCCGTACCCAGACATTTCCCCCTGATGTGCCCTAGTGCTGGGCAATCTCTAAGTACATGTATGGCGTCCTCTCTTCCCTCTCCACACGATCTACATGTACTTGTCTCGCTTTTTCCTATCTTGTTGAGATAGTGTCTGTTTCTACAATGACCTGTCAGTATGCCTGTCAGGTTTCTCATTTGCACCCTATTGAAGTCCTTTATGTTCATCGGTAGGTCCTTCTGGTCTGGTTTGTCTTTTTCCAGTTCTCATCGAACAGTTTCTCTATCCATGTTGCTATCTCTGTCATATCCGTGTTGTAAGAGACTCCCACGGTATATTCAGGTCCGTTGTCTTCAGCTCCCAAATTGGCGAGTTTGTCAGCCATTTCATTCCCCGGGATCCCTTTGTGTCCAGGTACCCATTGCAGGGTTACTCTGGCGGTTTTCGTTAGTTTATTAATTGCTTCCCGACATCTATTTGTAAGTTCTGATCTGTGATTTCAGTATTTGTTAGCGCCCCGATCGCCGCCTTACTGTCAGTACATATAGTTATTTTTCCCCTGTATCTTCTATTCAGGCAGTATTCTATGGCTTTGGCTATTGCCATAACTTCCGCCTGAAATACGGTTGCATATTTTCCCATTGTTCCATAGAACTTGTAGTTCGTCCTTTCTACATAGAAACCGAAGCCTGTGCGGCCTCCTCTTCTTGAGCCATCTGTGTATATAACTGTTCCTTCGCTTGGTGTCCCACAGCGTTTGTGAGCCCAGTCATCTGCCGATGCCATATCCACCTTGTGCATGAGGTCTAAGTGGATTACTGGGGGGATGCTATCCTGCTTCATCGAAAGAGCCACAGTTCTTACTTGGCCCATGATGTCACAGTGCCCCCCCTTGGTCCTCCACCGTCTTCCACACTCCAGTCTTAGTGCCTCTGCCCTTGCTGAGGCCTTGATCATTATATGGAGAGGTGGGAGCCCCTAATAATCTCCAGCGATGCCGTCGGAGTAGTGGATGCTGCCCCAGTTATTCCTCTCATCGCCATTCTTTGTATGTGTTTCAGCATTATCTGTGCCGTCTTAAGTTCCGTGCGTTGCCACCAAATCACGGAGGCATACAGTATCCGTGGCCTGATGACTGCTTCGTATATCCACTTCATGACCTTAGGAGAAAGTCCCCAGTCCCGTCCTACGACTCTTCTACAAGCCATAGCGATCCTGTGGCCTTCTTCGCTACCATTTCAAGATGTGCTCTCCAGTTCAGCTTGTCGTCTAGTATCACTCCAAGATACTTGGCTGTACTGGAGTATTCTAGTTCTCTCTCACCGAACTTCACTTTCCTAAGTCCGGTATGTTTTCTCCTTCTAGTGAATAATACGAGCTCTGTTTTTGATGGATTGGCTGTCAGTCCGTTTTCCTGACACCATTTTGCCACCATTGCCAGCTCTCTTTCCATAATATCCACTATCGTGTTTGCATGTTTACCTTTGACCATAATGGCCACATCATCTGCAAAGGCTTGTATATGTGTACCTCTCCTACTGATTTTCTCCAGTAGTCCATTCATGACCAGGTTCCATAGAAGTGGAGATAAGACGCCCCCCTGAGGGCATCCTCTGCTGACTGTAGCCTCAGTTGTGGTATCTCCAACCTCCAGGATGACATTTCTATCAGTTAGCATCAGACGGATCCATCGTATGATAGTCTTGTCGATGCCATGCTTCTCAAGTGCATTACATATTGCCACTGTCGTGGTATTATTAAATGCTCCTTTTATGTCTAGAAAGGCCACCAGAGCTTAGTCTTTCGTATCTCGACATTTTTCCAAGTTTCCAACAAGCTCATGTAGTGCAGCTGTAGTGCTGCTTCCTGCCGTGTATGCGAATTGTCTCTTGTTGAGTGGGGTTTCCTTTAGGTATTTAACTTTTATATGCCCATCTATCATTCTCTCCATCGTCTTTAAAAAGAACGATGTGAGACTTATGGGTCTAAACGTTTTACTGTCGCAGTAGTCCGTCCCGCCAGGTTTTGGTATGAAGGCCAGTCTGGTCCTCCTCCAGCTCTTGGGGATATACCCCAGAGCCATGGAAGCCCTCATGACCTTCAACATGGGCAGAGTGAGAATGTCCAGAGCCTTCTGCAGTAGTGCCAGGAATATTCCATCCGGCCCCGCCGCCTTGAATGGCCCAAACGATCCCACCGCCCACTCCATCCTCCTGACATTGAGGATCTCTGCTGCCAGCTTCCAACATTTTTCTCCTTCCAGTCTGCGTTCTCCAATTATGGCTTCATTGTTCCTTCCTGTTATGTGACACCCAGGGAAGTGTGCTTTCAGAAGGACTTCAGCTGTCTCTCCGAAGTTTTCTGTATATATTCCATTCTCTTTTCTGAGTGTTCCCAGTTTTGATTCTGGTTCCGACTTCAGAACCTTTAGCAGTCTAGATGTGTCTTTGGATGTCTCTATGCTTCCGCAGAAAGTCTTCCAGGTTTCTTATTTCGATAAAGCGATTTCCTTCTTGTAGGTTCTGAGAGCCTCGTGATAGAGTTCCTCATCCTCTGGAGTTTTGGTTTTCTTGGCCTTGTTGAGCCTCTTCCCAGTTATTTGCCTCATCTTAGCGAGTTTCTGGTTCCACCATGGTTTTTTTCTTTGCTTTGCAGTCGCTGAGCAGGACTCATGGTAGGATGCTATAATAGCTTCCTCCATATGTCTCACCGCGATCTCAATTTGCCTAGCTGTTCCGTACCTTGTCGGAAAGGTCGCCATCCGCGTCCTAAGTTTATCTCGATATTCCTCCCAGTTCGTGTGTCTCGGATTCCTAAACACTTTCTCCTTTTCTCTCTCAAACGAGAGGTCAAAGAGTATGTGCTTGTGGTCCGAGAGTGAGGGTTCATTCGAGACTCTCCAGTTTCTGCAGTCATCTTCTATGCTCCGTGAGCATAGGGTCAGATCTAAGACTTCTGTTCTTATTCTATTCTGAAAGGTGCCCACCGAGCCTCTGTTCAGAATCTCCAGATTCGTACCCATAAGATATTCCAACAGGTCTCTTCCTCTTTGGTTAATGTCTGTGCTCCCCACACCGTGTGGTGAGCATTAGCATCCATACCTAGAAGAAGATCTTTGCTATTATTCTCGCACCAGCGCACCAAACCCTCAAGTTCCCCAGTAGGTGCGTCCATGGGGTAGGTACGCTGATGCGATTATCAATTCTTTATTATTACCTTTATTACTTACTTTTACCACCACCGAGGTAAGGCCCAAACTGCATTGGTCAGGAATTAACATTGCTGTTACTCCCTTCACCACAATACAGGTCCTTGGTCTGCCCAGGTTTGGAGTCCTGAAGATGACACATTCTCCTCCAAGCCCTCTGATGATACCAGCATGTACCCATGGTTCTTGTATAAGTACCACAGCTGTCTGCCTCATAGATAGCCACTGTGCCAAAACGGCAGTAGCGGCTTTACTATGTTGCAAGTTTATCTGAAGACATTCTATTTTGTTTTCTGAGCCCATCAAGAATGCAATGGGCTCAGTTTTTAATATCTTGTGGAGGTTAAGTTGGCCCTACTTACGATTGAGTGTGGCCCCCCTCCTCCACCTGTACCGCCTCAGCGTTCTCCCCATCCCCTTCAGCTTGGAAAGCCTGTTCCAGCGCCTCCGCGAGCCGGGCAGGAGTTCTGTTGGACCTGACTGGCACACGTCCTCCTCTTTCTTCTCCTTCTTCTTTTCCCTTTTGACGTCCTGGTCCCCCTTATAATAAAAGAGGGCCCGGGACATACCCAGGTGTGGCTTTCCCTTCAGGTGGTCCAGGGTCTCTAAGGATTTAGGATCCACCCCCAGGAAGATTCTGCCTCCTCGTTCGTCTGGTTTTTCGACGGAATACACTGCCCATCTCTCCGTGTGGAGTCCTTCATTTTGGCTCTTGAGGAGCTCCAGCACTGTCCTTACTGGTGGCACTGGGTTGGGAATGTGTGCCACCACTCTCTTTAACTGCAGGATTGAGCTAGCCTACCTGCATCGGAGGTTAGCCCCTTCCCACGGCTTCAGACCGACAATCAACGACTTTAACCAGTCGGCTGACTCCCGGTCTGCACAGATTGTGATACAGGCCCCTTCTCTTGGGCTTGCGCCTGTCCTTGATTTTCAGGATCTCGGCCATCACCGCCTCCTGGATCCTCCACATCTGTGCCTCGCTCAGCCCAACCTCCGGGTAGCCGTTGGGAACAACAGCCACCCGGTTCGAGCCGTGCGCGGCGTCCGAGTACGAGACTCCAGGGGCCGTGCGATCGAACCTCCCTTTCTTCGCGTCTCTTTTCGACGTCTCTTCCGGGGTGCTCTCGTATGTAAACTTTGAATCATGCAAAAATATGCATTTTTACGTGAGTTATTTAAAAATTAGTCCGTCCGTTTGGAAGTGTAAGTAGCTCAAAGCACCTTTTGAGATACGGGGCAGGTGCAAAAAATACTCGGCGCATTTACGGCCGATTATTGCAAAAACTATCAAATTTTTGACAAAAGTGATGGGAATAATTTTTTCAGTTAATAAACTGCTCTTCATTTTCGTCCAAACACGAATTGCGTAAGTGTCATATTTCGGGAGATATCGACCCAATCAGTTGAAAAAACGGATTTCCGTGATCTTGAGGGCCATTTTCAGGCCCTTGCGGACATTTTTTTTATATATGATATTTTCAGAGGTTATTGTATACATTAATACCTGCAAATTAAAAAAATTGTGACGGCACAACCTTACATATGAGCGGCCAAGTTCTGCAGAACAAAGAGTCGTTTAATCTTGTCGGCGTTACTTTTGAGAATAACCTTAACTGGCACAAACACATTACATCCATAGCCTCGGCAGCTTCAAAAAAGCTTGGATTCCTCTTCCGAGCCAGAAAATATTTCTCTTCTTCCAATCTGTACACTCTGTATGTATCCCAAATTAGACCCTCTTTAGAATATTGTTCTCATGTCTGGGGAATGGCGTCCCCTACAACACTCAGCATTCTAGACTCCATTCAAAGAAGAGCCGTTCGTCTTATTAATGATCCAACGCTCACAGAAAGGCTTCCTCCTCTTGCCCACCGTCGAGCTGTAGGGGATCTGTCGCTCTTCTATAGGTATTTTCACGGCTTTTGCTCAGAGGAGTTGGCCAGTATAATTCCTTCTCTGGCAGCTCCCAACAGAGCAACCCGTAGTGCAACTTTTATGCATCCTTTTACAGTTCAGTTAGAGAGGCCCCGAACTTCCCGCTTTCTTCGTTCCTTTATCCCTAGAGTGTCAAGACTATGGAACCTGCTGCCCGCAGAAGCTTTTCCTTCTCCTCCCAATCTCCAAATATTTAAGTCCCGTGTGAATAAACTCCCTCTCACCACACTTAAGGCACCCACGGTACGTTAGTACTTAGGCATCAGCCTTCGTGGACTGTCCCAAGATAAAAAACCTAATCTTCAGGTTCACACATTCCTTTACTGTACTATTTACTTTTTTTATTTTAATGCATTTTTTGTCAAAAAAGGCACAATTATATCTATGTATATAGAAATGTCTACATTTAATAGGCATCGATATATTGTGTTGTTTCTAACTTTGCGGAATTCTTTAATATTTTCTTTGACAAGAAGAATAAGTTTAGTGAAATATAATGGTTATGGTACCTATAGTATGAAAACCTAGGCTATGCATACCATATTTTATACTTAGCGAGAAAGTAACTGGTGTATTAAAAATTATAGTTTCCGACAATTTTTATTTTTTTTTTCAGATGTATACCTTGAAAAAATCCTGAAAGTTCGGTTTTTTGATTATAACTCGAAAAATATTGCATTTAGACAAAAAGGTTATATAACTTAAATTAAAGGTCTTGTAAAATAGATAGTTTACGTCAAATAAAGTTTCTTGTATCTTTTATAGTTTTTAAGATATTGACGTTTTAAATTAAAACAAAATATGTGACATCAGATTCGTGTTTAGTGGAAATAAATACTCCAGAAAATCCTAGTCCGACAGCCAGCATACATCACGCTTTTTTTGTGGGCCTGTGTTATTTTATTATTAGCTATTTACAAAATTAGAGTTATTGTGAAAATATAGTAAATTGTACACCACGCTTTTTTACTACAATTGAATTATTTTCTACTTTTTAGTTTGGTCTGCTATATAAACGTGTTTTTTAGTTCATAATCATTTGTTATTTTTTAATCACAAAACAATATCAAAATTGGCAAATGCGCAAGTATTGCCATTTTAAGAATGTGTTATTTTATTTTGTTTTTTTTTTAATTCTGGTCATCCTAGTTAACATATTAAATCAAAGTTATGAAATAATTCTATTGTCATCAGCTCTTGACTTCTGTACAAATTTTCAAATTAATCAGACTTTTTAAAATTGGTGAAAATTAAGTTGATAGATTCCGTTACATGGATACATAGTTACATACATGTGAAGCTAATAAAGGCGTGTTAAAAAGGATCGATTTTTTCTCTTTTGTGCACTGAATGATAATACCTTTTTTTTTAATCCAAACAAAAAAAGCTTCTGTAAAGACTAAATCTGCATAAAAGTATGATTTAGTTTCACAAAAATTTTAAGTTTATTGCAAATTCTTCTTTAAAACCTTATTTTACACTAATGATATCAATGTTAACTGCATTCGCTATTTTCTTTTTTCGGTTCAAATTTGGTTTCAACTATTAATAATAAGAATTAGCAAAAATGTAAGTAATATTAATAATAAGTAAAAACAAACAATTTATCTTATTATAATAAGTCCATTACTGACTCATCTATCCTATCTAGACACACATGTGAAATTTCTTCCTGAATCAAACACTTCATGAAAAATGTGTCGTGGGCTCTTGGGGTATATTAATTATATAAAATATTGTGCTTTAAAAATATTACCTGATCTAAGTCCCTCTTACCACACTTGAGACACCCACGGTACGTTAGTACTGGGACATCAGCCTTCGAGGACTGACCCAAGATAAAAAAACCTAGGTTCATCAGGTACCGTGCATTCAAAAAAGGGGTTAATTTTTTTCCATAAAAAGTGTTGGATTACAGGAAACAGGCAATCACTTTTGAGGAGATTAATTTTAAATCAAACAACCGGAAAGTCGTATTACTAAAAATAAATAAAGTGTTTGATTCACGCTGATCTAGACAACTATAGGTTTCTTTGTTATTCAAAAATAGTGTCCACTATTGTACACTTTTTTTACGTAAGCGTTCTAATGGAAGGTGTATTTTAGAACTACCTAAGTAGAAAAAGTGTAAAATAATGTTAAATTTTTCCGTACAACAAACACACCTCATGTGAGATTTCTACTTGAATCAAACACTTCTTGAAAAATGTGTAATGGGCTCTATAACACCCCTGATTTAAAATTCATTTAGATTCGTTGATAGTTTTTAAACTATTTGTATACATTTTTTTAAATAACATAATATTTTATTGTCATTATTACTAGTACTAAATGATGTTAGGTAGCATTAATAACAAAAATAAGATATAAATGACTAATAATAAACTGTGGATTTACGCGCATCGATTAAATAATATCTATTTCTATTAGGTTAATAGAACTATATCAATCGGATCACTTACCTTTAAACACTTTACTTGTAGGACACTATTGACTAAACAACTTACAAATTAATGTCAAAATTGGTGTTAGATGCAGCAAGGTACAATGGAAGACGTTTGTGAACAAATATATTACCACGTTGTAATCCACTCGTTTTCATTCGTTGCTATGGAAATCCCCCTGTGCACGTGGCTTTGATATTTGTCGTTCTTGTAAGTGGCCGAAGTGTTATGTTAGAGAAGGCCCTCTATACTTTCCGCATTTAACTCCATAAAGTGTAAACAGAAAGAATGAAACCTATCGATTTTGTTTTATTATTCAAAGAAGTTTTAGCTTTATACAGGATTGCTAAAAAAGTAAAGCACACCTTAAGTTTTTTTTTTAACGGAGTATCCTGAATAAGAGTATTATCTATTTTTTATCTTTATGGTAGGGGTTTGGCGTGTTTAGATGTTTAAACCATTTTATCCCCCGGTTCCGTCAATAATGCCCAAGTAACGAAAAATGCGGTTATTGCATTTTACGGCACCTTTTAACTCGCGTCTAGGATTTATGTCCGTTTCATCAGTTCCATTTCATCACTTGTCCCTGTTCATCACTTGACCCTTCCGAAATTAGCATTAGCAGGTATTTTAGTGGCGTTTCAACACTTAGGGCCCGGACACCGAGTGTTTTTTCATATTATTTTTACTAGTTGTGCGTTAAAATGCCAAATTTAGTGTTACTGCAGAAAAATATGTCGATATGATTTTTTAAGTATTTAAGGTAAATAGAAGTCATATTATAGTAATTTTCGCTTGATTCGCATTTTAACACAAAACTAGTAAAAACAATATAAAACCTAACTTGCACTCTCTTATACAGTTTAAGAAAAAGATATAAGGAACAGCTTTGATAGTTATTAGAACTATTGAACTAAAACAAAAATTACTAAAAAACTCTTTATTAAAAAAACATAATTTAAGAGAACAATTTTGAAATACCAGTACACAAAAATATTTCCCATACACATGATCATTTGAAAAACAAAATTTGTTGATTAATTAATTTTTATAATATTAAACAATATAAAAATTAATATAAAATATATACAAAAAAAAACAACTAAATTTTAGAAAACTTGGCGCATACCAGTTTTAATTTAATTTTAAGATATATGTTAGGCAACATAGTGTTTCACCTATTGATTTAGTATGTTCTAAAAAGTTTTTTAATATTAAATTAATTCTTTCATCTAGTTCGCTGTACTTTTTAGCTCTCTTGAGTGTATGCATTTGTAGCTCTGTTCGTTCATATATCATATTATAATATATTGATTCCTCTTGTAAGGCCTTAATTAGTTCATAGACATTGGAATGGCTTTTTTTAATTTTCCTGTTCAGTCGGTTGTGCCAACCTTCAAGACATTTGTGGTTCGATGTCTTTCTTGGTAGCATACCCAAAGGCGATCAGTTTCCAACCACTGGGACACGAAATAATCGTTAAATTGTGTAATTTGTATGTCTTCTATATTTGACTCCATTATATGTAACCATCCATCGTCTACAAATTCTGGCGGCAAATGAGCTAAAGCTGCACATGATCTTATATGTCTTTTATAAAGTTCATTATCTCGGTATTTAGTTACTAAACCAAGCTCTTGTACTTTACGCCAAATAGCTTGGTTAAAATGAAAATTGCATATTTTAATAGTAGCACTAGGAAACACTTCGCGAAAAGCACAAATTGTAGCCACTTCGTGATCTATTATAAATTTTGATGGTTGAAAGTCCGAAACTTTTTCCTTTAACAATTTAAAAAGTCTGTGATATGTATCCTTAGTCTTGTTGGGGAGTAAAGCGTAAATAGCCGGTACAACATTGGTTGTTTCACTTGTACTTCCAATATCCACGTGAATTGTGTACAGCTGCATAAATAAAGGACAGCAGCTTTTAAAGGTCCCGTCTCCAAAAAACGTGTTAGCGTTTTGTAACAATTTTCCACCATCTTTGGAAAAAACCAATAGTCTATCTTCACAGCCATCATCAATCAATAGAAAATCTGTATATCTTTCTGGTATGACAATATCTTTGCGGTGCTTGGGAATACCCAAGGCCTTATGCCTTGCCCGATATAATGCGGATTTAACAGATGAAAATTCTGGAATACTGGTCACAAAATCCAGTTCAGTGTCTTGTACACTCATTAGCTCCTCACGAAAAATTTCTGGTACTGGTGTAGCTTCTTCACGAACCCTCTTTTTGGCTTTATAAAGGCACACTTCGACCTCATTTTTGGTGATATCGGGCTCACATGTGTGTTGTTTGTTTACTTTTAAAACGTTAGTGAATTCACCATTTGTAGTGAGGCTCCCGGAACATTTTGTTTTAAAACACTTCCAGAACACATTACAATTTTTATATGTATGTTTTTTAGTAAATCTGTATCCTTGATAAAGAAGAATACAACATCCCCTTTTTGACTCAACAATATTAATTTCCATTTTTCAAATAAACACAAGTTCTTGATAAAATCACTAACTGGTGACTATACGGAAACTAAAGCACACTACAAAATTTCTTAAAATTTATACAAAAAAATTATCCCTTACCTTTAATTAGTTATTTAGTTTAGTAGAAGGCCGACGATTCGCCGAATGAATTATGATAATCCATTAGTAATAAATATATTTGGGGTTTATGGTGTTTTTATGACGATTGTTTTGTAGGTAGGAATTCAAGTGTTAAAACGGCACTATGCAAAACTCATTAAAATGCCAAGTGTTGAAATGGCACAAATACAGGTAGATTTTCCTAAAGTGATAAAACGGGAATTGATGAAATGGGAAGTTACCGCGTCTAGAGACACCCCGAATGATTATGGCAAGCTTCTTGACAGTGTTGACACATAAAACATGCTTTATTGTGCAGGGACTCGGCTAAAAAATTACTTTTTAGTGCAATAATTTGGGGTCCTTTTTTAATATGTTGGGGAAAATAAAAAGCCGCTTTAACTAACCAGAACTAACCATGACCGACTAGAACTTAGGGCTTTTGAATTTGTCTAAATTATTTGTAGAAGCTATAAACAAAATTTTAACAACGTATTAGAAAAAACCCGGGCAATATATAATTACACTTTTAAAAATGTTTAATACTTCTACCATATCAAAAATTAGAAAAATTTTGTTAATAACTTCTATGTAGGGATAATTTAGACAAATTCAAAAGCCCTAAGCTCTAGTCGGTCATGGTTAGTTCTGGTTAGCAAAGCGGCTTTTTATTTTCCCCAATTATATTTCGGACGTGAAAATGCGAGGACGTATTAGAAAAAATCCCTAAATTATTATTTTACACATTAAAGTTATTTTTTTAGGTTATTACACTTCAAAGAAGCTCGCCAGCCACAATTATCCGGAATGTCTCTAGACGCGCGTCACCTTTTACAGTTTAACGTGGATTCCAAACCAGACCCAACGGCACACGGTGTTCGCTTAGCTTCGCTAATCTCACGAGAAGCGGTGTTTCAACGCAATAAAGGTTTTAAATTTTGCCTAAAATTTTTAATCCTTTTTATGTAGCATACCTAATTTCAATCTTCAGCTTCACCAAGATATGAAATATCCACAATATAACAATAAAAATTGTCAAAAATATAAGTACTTAATATTAATATTAAGTAAAAACTAAAGCTTTTTAAGAATAAAACCTAGTTTTAAATTGTAAATTACTTAATTAAGCAACAGAAAATAGACAATTTGGCAGTATCCTAAACGTAAATTAAATTCGTTTCGAACGTCCTCAATACCCTGTTGAGAAATGTATGTGATATAAGTACCTAGTTTTAATGTTTCTAAAACATAGTGCCTTTTACACATTTTTTTTTTCAATGAAGAAAATGGAGGGGTAATAAGTCTGCTGAGCGTGCTGGCTCTTCTACATATCCATCTATGTGGGAAAACCTCGGTATTCTCGTATCGGCGCGGCATAATGGTACTGCGAAGGGTCTTGTTGCAGCCAAAATATTTTTCTTTTAGGAGTATCTTGCTTATCGTAATTTAAATGTAGAGTTGCTAGAACTGGAATTAATTCAAATTGTCTAAATACCTGTCTCCATTAGTAACGAGTCACTTTATTATTCTTTTTAGAAGTAATCTGAGCTATGATTCTTGCATCTATATGGAGCCTTTTTATGCCGATGTCAATGGTTATCGACGTTATTGACCCTAACTGCACGTATTATCAGGAACTTGTCGAGGGACAACAATACTATATTTTTAATCAAGAATACCCACAGAACTATAGTGCAGGGACATCCTGTCAGTGGATTGCGAAAAGCCCTTTAAGCTCAAAGATATTTTTGTCGTGTAATGATATTACAATGCCCAAGGTAGGTGTTTATACTTAAGTAGAAAAGTTTTCAAAATTAAAATTAAGGTACATTACAATTACAGTTACAAGTTATTTACATTTTAAAAACGATGAAGTTCTGTTTTAGGAATACTACATAGAATAATTTAAAGTAATATTTATCTCTAATTGAAAAGGATTGGGTACTTTTATTTACAAAATATGAATTTTAAAGTCTTTTACCTTAAAATCTGTTTAAAATATATTTTTATTATAAATGTTCTGTGTTAAAAAAGATTTCTTAAAAAATTAAGTTAAAATCGTAAATCTTTAATTATTTACATTCTAAAAAGGATTAAGTAGGGGAGAACCTGCGTGACCTCGGTGATTATACACTAGCGCTCATAGTGGCAACATTTAGCATTTATATTGTGAGACAAATTATGTTTTATACTTCTCGCTATAGTAATTATAAATTAATTATTTGAATAAAAATGTCAAACTTTGTAATAATTATGAAGAGTGGGTTTCAAAAAATAAATGTCTCGGATTTACGAGCACCATCTGGGCTAAAGAAATAGTAAAATTAATATCATAATAAATATTTTACAGTGTGTACATAATACAGGGAACAAATTTATTATTTGCTGAAGCAAAAAAAAATAATAAAAATTTTCTTGAATACCTAAATTATAATTTTAAATTGCTCATTTTTTTAACGTAAAATATAAATATACATGGTAACTCATGTAGCAGATATGACATCATCGACGATATTTTTAAATGGAGACCCCGGTATTTTATTGCAGATTTATAATCTCCAAAAAGAGCTATTTTTTAAAACACCTATACGATTTTAAATGGCAGTTTCTTGGTTACAAGGTGATAAAAATTGTATACATAATATATAGAACAAATTTATTATTTGGTAACATAAAAAAAACAGTGAACATTTCCTCGAACACGTAAGTAATAACTTTGTATTGGGAATGTTTTTTTAATTCTTATGAATTTAATTTACAGTTTTCTGGGTACAGGCTCTTATTTTTTTGCTTTTTTCTTAATTTTGTGTAAGTGGGTACCAGCTATACTTAAAAACGCTTTTTAATATATATCTTGTAAATATGGTAATGCCTGTTATGCTGACCAAATAATATTTTTTGTCAAGTATTTGAATAATATTATTAAATTACTTATGCATTTATCTACTTCGCAAACAATAGAAATCATTATGAAAACAATTACTTTAACACTCTGTAACTACGAAATTGCCACCTAAAACTTTAAGTATTTTATGTTTTTCAAATCGGCTCTTCTTGGAGATTATAAATATGCACTAAAATGTGGCGGTTTCTGTTTTAAAAAGCCATCGATATCATATCTACTACATGAGTCACCTTGTATATTTATATTGCATGTCAAAAAATGGGCCATTTATAATTATTATTTACGTGTTCGAGGAAGTTATCTTTTTTTTGCTTATGCAAATAATGAAATTGTTTCATTCATTATGACATACTGTATATTTATTGTCAATGCATATACACTTAATACGACTTACTGCTTTTATCCACTTTTATCGGCGTTAAATTAAATAAGGTTTTGATGGAAACGAATTAAATCTTACATTTGACTCAGTTTTACTGTATTATGACACAACACAACACAAAAACCTGTGCCACCAGATCTTGGCTTGTTTTTAACATTTTTCCATTCGTAATTTTTTTTTTAGAATTTTTATTATTAAGTAAGTAAAACTTTTAAATGTCACATCTTTCTGTGTAGATGATTTTTAACAACCATTTATTACTTTTATAAGCACAATGAAGATGCTTTTAGAATAAACCAAGATGCATGAACTTTTAATCTAACCAGTCAAAGTTCTGAAAATCAAGGATACCAAATAAAAGTAACTAATTTAATTATGACACGAGTTATTAGTAACATTAAAAAAAATCTACTAAGCACAGAATTGTGAAATGATTCGAATACTGCATGACAATATCGGTATCAGCAAAAGCTGTGAATGTAGTGTTTTTGACTACTTTTACATCAATATTTGATTGATATACATAAAAAATGCCAAAACAATCATTTACTTTCAGAAAAGAAGATTTTCTTAAATATTCCTATTACTTAACATTATGACTAGGTACCTAGACCAAAATAGTTAATTTTAAATAAAAAATATTGGTTTTAGACATTAGGTTGTAAAGAAGATCGTCTGGAGATTGCTTCTGGGGGGAATGGTAACTTAAGCGAAAGTCATAGCTATTGCGGAGAAGGATCTTTTTCCCTTTTAACAAAGGAAAACGTTCTTAGTGTGGGTAAGCCTACAATACTTTAAAAATGAAAATTTATTTTGTTACTTTTCTTTTTCAATTTTTAGTATTGCGTACTTCAAAAAAATCTACTGGAGGCAGATTTTTATGCTCTCTTACTGCAGTTGAGAACAGAACAACATCACAAAGTTCAGCCTCTTTTCCAAGTCCGTCTGTTCAACCAAACTGTGAATGTGGATGGAAAAATGATGTATGTACCAATTTAATAATGATAATAAAGTGTGAATACCCTAAACAAACATGCTTTACTTTTTCAGGCGTAATTTTAGATTTACAGAAGTAATAGAGTGATGTTTTAAATTTACATTAGGCCGTTACACTCACTTACAGCTGTAGAGTCATACCAATCGAATTTAATTAGTTGAGCCCCAACCACGTGGTTTACGGTACAGCGTAGAGTTACAAATTATGACGTATTTCGGCAATGGGCGTAAAGCAAGTTTAATTAGATAGCACCTATGTGGCACTAGGGCAGTAAAGCATACCTAAATCACTACTAAGTACGTATATCGTTACTAGATACTCTTATAGATCCAAACATGCACGATTGCTCTTATAACGCATAACTAATGAACCAAAATAATTTTATACAGTCGAATAAACTCCTCTGATTTAGAACTCTTATGGAATCAACCAGGGTTGACCACCTATTTAGGTTAAGTCAATTTTAATGGTTTAAACGAAGGGAGGCTTTATTTAATGGTTTATCCGCTTTTATTAACCTTCTAATCTAGAAAAATTAAAACCCTACCTATTTAGTAACAATCCTAAAATGGGTTATATAATTTGAAAATACCCATGTTTTTTAAGACGGATTTTATAACTTAACACTTATTTTTTTATTAAACTTTTTTAGAGATAATTTAATACCTATATAAATCAATTTTAGAGTACTTACATTCTGTATGGATATATATCTACCCCCACCACTTTCTCTCGTCTTCTTTCGTCTGGTTTCGCTGGTAATAAATATATGATTTTCGTAAATATACATCTAAGAGCTATTAAAGGTACAAGTTAAGCATATATTTCCGTTTGAAATTAAAAAGGTTGCTTGCATCTAGTCTCAAGCACAGTGGGAATATAGCAAATGGTCAGTCATTTATCAGCGTCGTTTTTATAATTTGTAATTAAAAAACTATTTTCATTTCTATCAACGAACGTAAAAATAAACAAAAAAAGAATAATATTAAGCATTACTGTAAAAAAGCGTTTGTTCATTAAAGAAGTTTTTTTTTTGATGTTAGCTCTCTATTTTTTGCGTTGTACTTCAAAATCCTTGGTCGACAAAACGAGAGACCTCGAAAAAAACGAGAAACTCTTGGAAAGAAAAGGGCGTTTTCTCATCTTGTCTTAAGCCTTTAAATGACAGGATATTCAGTTTTTCTTCTTAATTAGACAAGACGAGGCAAGACAAGAAACAAAAATCTCTCATCACTAATCCATAGGCAAATATATTTTCTATTTTTTACATTCAGTTTGTCCGTTTCTTTTTTTCTGGATTGTGTAGAGTGTAAAATCTGCTGTCTGTTGATGTTTTTCCTTTTCCTCCAAATTTATAAATCTTTTGAATTAGTGGTAAATTAGTGCCTGCTATTTTACTGTAAACTCAGATGATACATTAGTGCTCACGCTGCGCTGGACATAAAGAGCTCTAAGATTAAAAAAAAAGTTTTATAAAATGCAATTTTGTATTATAACCTCCGTATTCTGAAACAATTTTACTTATTTATTTATATAAAATTAACCAAAGGGCCAAAAAGTAATCTATATATCGAGACTTTTAAAATGTTTTGCTTTTGTTGCATAACCTTAAAATTTACTAAGACTCTTTTTTTACTAAGCTTGGTTTAAAAGTTGTTCTCGTATTGCTCTAGTATAATGTTTACGACTTCATAGTTCAATTGAAAAAGTTACGTTAATCATTTGGTGCACACTACCCACTTCATATAACTAAATAAATTTAAAAATAATTAGAAGTGCGTAATGTCGCAGCTTAGCATTTATTTAATTGCTGTATTCATTACCCATGTGAAAATAATGGATAAAATATTTTATTCTGCCATAATTATGTGTTGGTATTTTAATTTATTTTATGTTATTTTTTTAAAATTATTATAATTGGGCCAAAACCTAATCTACTGGTACACGTAGTGCTCTTTAAATTTATTTGTATTCTATTTTTTTTGCAATAAGAACTTCTTTAACACCTTAAAAAAGTATAAGGGGTCGTTCACTAACCACTTACATTTTATTTGGTTTCTATTACCCTCTGCTTTAATCTAGCAGCATGTGGACAATAAGCTTGACCACTCCATCCTTGCGTAACGAAACTTTTCGCATTAAACATAAATAAACTTTCTAAAACACATATATTTATAGTTGGATCAATATAAAAATGAAAATTCGGTTCTCTTTAAAAGAAAAAAAACATAAAAAGTAGCCGAAAAGATTTAATTTGAACTAGCGACCGCCTTTGCTTTTTATAATGTGCCGCTTCACGCACGTGTCTGTAATAATAGACCGTACAAAAAGCCGACAATAAAAATTAAAACGTTTTGCTACTTTTTATGTTTCTTTTTTCTTTTCAAAGGGCACCGAATTTACATTTTAAAAATGATCCGACTATATATCTAATACTTTTATTAAAATTCTTGGTGGTATTGTCTCCATATATTTTTTCAAGCTAAATTTATATACTATATTTTTTTAAATAGGTATTTTTACCGAAAATTTTATAACAATTAAACTTTTTAAACAAAATATTAATATTACAAATAAAATAAGCCTATAAAATATTTAAAAATTGTATGTAAATTAAAATTAACAGGTTAAGTTACGCGTTCAAAAATGACGATAATTAACTCCTATTTATTATTTAAAAGATAAAGGAAAAAAAAACAAAATTTTCTAACTGGTAAAATTTTTTAAAGTAAAAATAAATATTACAAATAAAATAAGCCTATGAAATATTTAAAAATTGTATGTAAATTAAAATTAACAGGTTAAGTTATGCGTTCAAAGATCATTTTTACTTAGTAAAATCTGTCAACCAATTGGAGTTTTAGAATGACGATAATTAACTCCTATTTATTATTTTAAAGATAAAGGAAGAGGAAGAGGGATGGGAATAGGGAGATAACCCACTAAGCAAAAAATCATCCTAATTACGTTACATTTATGTTGTCTTGTTCCTTTGTTACGTTAATCATCTTGAAACAATAACAGCGCCTTAAACCTAATAGTTTCGTTATATTTCCTTCAACTTAACAAAATCGTAGTTACGTTAAAAATACAACGTTCTAGTTTCGAAACTTAAACGGCCTTGTTATGTATTTTGCATTGGTTAGGCCTAACACATTTTTTGATACATCCACGCTATATAACTTACGTTATAAAGAGGATTTTCTAAGGATTTAAATAGACGGTTTTGTTATGTTGATTATAAACAAACTAGTGTTTTGTAATATTTCCGTTATTTAGTTAACACTAAAAGATCTTTTTGATCCTTAATGTGTGGTTTATGATAATAACACAGAATGTTTAATTAAGTATGGTCGTAAAACTCGTAAATCGTATTTTGTTTACGATTTAATGTACAGCTTTAAAATAAGAATTAGTATAATGAAGATGGCTTTAAGTCACTAAACCTATTAGGTTGGCGACTTTATCGCTAGGAGGCGCACGATACCAACTATTAAAAAGGGCACACTTTTTATAAAAATGTTGATATCAAAGTAATCAATCACGGGAATTACTTAACTTCCTATTAAACTTAAACTTACTATTAAACTTCTAGAGTGGGCGAAAATTTACTTTTATGCAAAAAGCACTGACAAAGTAAAACATATTTTTTAAAAGATATGCTGGTCAAATAAAAAAGATTTGATTAAATATTCTTTGTGTTTACGTTTTGTAAAACTAAAACTGTATAATACCCTATCGATTATTAAAACCTTAAGACATTATTTAATTAACAAAATTAAAAAATTGTTTACCTCAAAGTTTTAACATTTTTATGTATAAAAGTAAATGTTGCGTCCACTCTTTTATTAAAGATGAAAAAATATGGATGCAAAAACTGGTTGTTATCGCTTGTTAATTTTGATAATCATTTTTTCGTCCACCCCGAAATAATACAATAGTTTCCAAGATATAACAACTGACAACTGACTATCCCTAATAAAAAAATGCTGACTTGAACTATAAGGAAAAATTTATTCATAAAAATATCTGATGTCTACAACTCTCCTTTCATTTTCCCCAAATTTGTGTACAGACTATTTAATAGGGAAAGCTTATTTTCTAAATCTACACAAAGTATAACAGTTCATATATAAAAATGTGCATGTGGTAATGTTTATCTTTCTTAATTTACTACATGAAAAGTCTTAAATATTTGTGATGTGTTAATAGGAGTAATATTTAAAAAAAAGGTCTAAAATTAGGTATAAAAATTGCCTCCATAATTTATAAATGTTTATTAAAAACCAACTGTATGTACATCCATTTTTAATATCCATATTCTGTTCTATTTTTTTCTCGTAGTTGCACCTGGAAAAAGAAAACTTTGTAAAATATTTGCCCCAAAACTTTTGGTTACTGACATAATTGCTTCATTAATTAAAAAGATAATTTTATATAGCAGATTGACAAAAAAAGCTTTATTTGCAGATAGTGTCATAGATACTTTATTTTCCTTATATAAAGGATAAAAACCTTGTTATGGCTTAAAAGCCTACAATTTTTTTTTAATAGTCGCAATTTTCTCTAATATTAGCTACTCGATTAGCCATTACTAAATGGTAGAGTAAACTACTGATAAACCAACCAATTTTGAAAAACATTTAAAAACTTTGTACTATATTATTATTTTGCTTCTATTTGATAAACAATCCAAATAAAAATTCAGTTTATCCCTTAAGAAAAATTTTACTTACAGTTATACTAGTTACTTCACTCGAGCATGTTAAACCCATGCCTCTCTTTTTAACTGCAGATCCACTTTCTGATTAGTTGTTATTTGAAAACAGACTAAACTGCATCTACAATTTATTTCATAATTAATTTTCTAATAATTCTATAATTATTATTATTAATGTGTCAACTGTCTAATATCAGGGCCTCTAAAAATGGGTATTGTTTACAAGTGGGGACAACCCTATTTTTGGACATATCTAAGGTGAAAAATGTTATTGCTTTTTTACGTGGCGCATTTATAATTATGTTTTTTTTGATTTTTTAGTATATATATATATATATATATATATATATATATATATATATATATATATATATATATATATATATATATATATATATATATTAGTTCTTAGAGTTTACGGATTTTTATTCCGGGAGTATATCCGCATTTTTTCCCTTGCGGAAGTTTGCAGACGTAGATCGCCACTTGGCATTTTCAATGCTGTCTAACTGTTTTTCGATCTTCTGACACCAGTTAGACAGCATTAGTGCAGGGGTGAAACATCTGCAAGCGCGCAGAAAATATGTGGATATATATATATATATATATATATATATATATATATATATATATATATATATATATATATATATATATATATATATATATATATATATATATATATATATATATATATATATATATATATATATATATATATATATATATATATATATATATATATATATATATATATATATATATATATATATATATATATATATACGAAATATTTGTAAATATAAAATACTAAAAAACGAAATATTTGTACTAACCAACTAACTCTACTTTTTTAAACGTAGATTACAAAAAAAAAAAAATAACAATAAGCTTGAAGACAATAAAAACAAAAGTTATTTAAGATTATTTTAAAAAATAACGATTTTATAAACTTTCAAAGTTGATTTTTTAATTAAAATATTTATTTTTTTGGTATTTTCGCTATCATTACCATAAATCCGATGTAAAAACAAAAAAATAAAAAAAAAATATGATGATCCATAAATTCATCTATTTTTTATGGCCAAAAATAGGGTTTACCCCACTTGTAAATAATTACCCTTAAAATTACAAAATACTTATAATACATTACAATAAATACTTTAAGTTACAACTTTGATGAAATTTATTCAACGGAAGTATTTCATTTATTTAAAATACCCAATTTTTGCTATTTAAGTCCCCTAAAAAGTATTTTTCGACCGTTTGGAAAATACCCATTTTCTGGAGATTTTTTTGGCCAGAAAGTAACTTTTTCTCGGGCTAGACCAGAAAGTGGTTGTCAAGAACCAGGAAAAATATTTTGCTGGGCTCATTTGTTACTTTTCTAGACCCATTTGTTACTTTACAGATCCATGAAATAAAAAATAAGCTGCTTATTATACAGCATTATTATACAGCACAGCTGTTTTTGTTTATGGTTGTTACGGAAACAAACTTCAGTTGATTTTTTTTATCTTTGGACAGTCCACGAAGGCTTAGGCCTTAGTACTAATGTACTGTGGGTGTTTTAAATTATTCTTATTGTTATAATAAGTGTCAAATCCATGTCAAGAGGATAAATAGACCTGTTTTCGATCATTAAAATATTTATTATTATTATTTTTAAATAGTTTCGGTCGAAAAAAAACATTGTACGTTACATGACCGAAAAACAAGTGTTTTGCAGGTCTCGCCAAGCTTTCAGGACTCGCCTACCGCTCGCCCTAGAAACCGCTTGGCTCAACCAGCAAAACACTACTTTCCGGTCTTATAACATAAATTACTATTATGTAGGTAGGTATAAAGTATACTTTCTTTAATTCATATGTATCTAGGGAATGGAAGGTACCTCCCGAAACTAAATCCGGGCTTATTACCCCAATATTTGGGACAAATGACAACTTTATCCTAAGGAAACTACTTATGCTGGATTTTCTAGACTGACCTTCAAAATTTGGATTTTTGGTCAGTTTATCTATATACCTACATACATAAAAACTAAAGTGTAGTACAAAATGGTGTAATATACTTACTTTCCGATCCATATTTCCCTTTAATATTACAGGAAAAAACTTAAAATTTACAACACAAAACACAATTGTTTTTAAAATATAGTAAGGTTATGTACTAAGTACTAATACTAAAGCTAATAAATCTTTCTTTGTAAACTTGGCGTCGTTGTTAAAAAATGTAACAATCTCGGTGCGGGGTACATTTAGGCAAACGAGGTCGACATGTTAACTTTTAACAAAACAGACATGACAAAATAACGTTTAATATAAAACGTTATCACAGTTACTTTTAAATAACGTAACAAAACGTGCTCAAGCTGTTCTTTGCTTAGTGGGAAGTGTTTCGTAATAATTATACTTTATTTAATTCATTTTCCCATTTTTTTAACGCTATGCATATATTGGTGGTAACTGCCCTTAACAGCGTTACATGGTTTCTGGATAATTCCTAATATGTGTAAAATTGTATATTGAGGGACACTTAAATACGCTTGACCGAAACGGTGCCTTCACCATATGTGACACCGCATCTCTTATTGTTACCATATGTGATACTTTCACTTGGGGAAATGGCTATCTGTGAACTATATGGGGACTACAATAATTGCACGGTCAGTGTGTAGCGGAACTCCCTTAATTTGGTACGAAGTACCCCCCCTCATGAGGAAAGCTGATAACCTAACCCTGACCCCAGCTCTTAACTCTCAACCCAGGACTCTCGACTTTCGGTACGGTTATCTATTTGCACTAAACTTTTGCTAATTGTTTTGAAATCTTGTATAAGCCAATACCAATTGAAAAGCGTGACTGTTCGTGCAATCAGGAATTTTTTGAAAACCTTGTTTTAGTTGTCCAATGATGACACGTTTATTATTTTAATTTTAAGGTTGCCATACTGGGTGCTATTTTTTATAGTCTAAAAAATATACAAAGTAATTATTAAGTACTACCATAAATAATAAAAAAAATATAATTTATTTTTAGAAAAGGATTGTTGGTGGACAGGATACTGGTGTAAATGAATACCCAGCAATGGCAGCATTGGTAAATATAAATAGAAATGTGTTTTGTGGAGCGTCGATAATATCCAATCGTTTTGTCGTAACAGCTGCTCATTGCGTAAAAGACAGAGATCCTACCAGTCTATTTGTATTAGTAGGAGATCACAAATTATCGACAGGTAGGACAATAGGTACAATACAACTTTGGTAAAGTTACAAGTAACTGTAGTAAATAAATAGATAATTATATTCAAAGTTTCTTATTAGGATTTATAACTAAGATACTTTTACAAAAAACGAATGTATTAAGTATACGGATTTAATATATACTAATTAAGTTATTTAAAGCTGCACTATTTTTACTGTACACCAAGAGTTTTAAGTTAACTTAGAAAAAAATTGCAAGTTCCTCTCTTGAATTTTCACACCTGCATCCATTAAGCTAAAATTGCTTAAAACCGTAGCTGCTTAGGGCATTAGAAGTGGTTACATCCTTAACTTAGCAGTTTTTTAAGCGTTTATTATATGTCAGTTCAAGTAAATCATGTGTTAGGCCTTTGCCCGTAAGTGTTTAAGCAGTTTAAGCTTAGTGGATAAAACTGTGACACTTTTATTATGATTTTAAATTGGTCACTAGAGTAAAAAAATAATAATCAAACTTTTTTTTTATAAAATAACCATTTAATAATTTGCAATTTTTGGATTACTTTACCGCAGAGCTGGGACCGATCCTTCAAAAAAGAAATCGTTTCACGGATTCGGATACTTATAAAGGAATCGAATCACCAATACGAATCACGATTCCCTTTTTGAGAAAACCAGGGAATCGATTCCTATTTATCGGATCACGAATCCGATTCATTTTTAGTTTTTATACTATGGTAACTACGCTACGAATGATACTTGCAATAATCCAAATGATTAATCAAGCGTCAAAGATTTAAGCACGGAGCCCGAGCCGTGATATATACTTTTAGAATCATGTTAAGGGACTTTTAGCCATATTAGTTTTTGGTAAATATTCTTTAAATTTGAATATGATATTTCTGAGATCAGCATGAATCGAAACTTGCGATGCTAGATTTTTTAACATTTTTATATGTGATTCTTGAGATAACCTCAAGCGACTTATAAATGGAACATTTTACTGTAATTCATGGGTGGGTTTACGGAAAGGCTGAGTAGGCTAAAGCCTAGGGCGGCAAATTTGGGATATTTTTTTTTTAAATTAATATTTAACGACTAGATAAAAAAATTCCAGCCAAATTTACTTCAATTTTATAGGAGTTACTAGTGTAGTTTACGTTCTTTTAATGCTTTTTAAGATTTTTCGTTCTGATATCTAAAAAATATTAAAATATTAGGGCGGAAAAGAGTTAAATCCGGCTCTGCTGTAATTTTACAGGAAGTTTTACCAGTAGGTAGGTATGTAGGTAGGTTTAAAGTGAGTGGGTATAGCACCCTTCCACCGCGACCGATCGGTCTATTGTGGCTCACACCTTTTTATATTTCTCCCACCAGATCCAGACTCCTAATAAATCTGATGAACCTGTTGGGAGAGAGATCTTTCACCTCCCCCGGCAACAAGGTGTCATTGCCGAGGATTGCGAATCTTAGTCGTGCCGTTGCTGGACACGAACACAGTATGTGTTCTGCCGATTCATCCCCCTCCACGCACATGCGGCATTCGGCGTCTTCCGCTAGGCCGATCTTGTGCATGTGTACAGTCCCACTAGAGTTTTAAGGTGTACCCTTGATTGTTCCAGTAGTTTGACAGTACATTGTTGGTTCGGTGGGCTTATGAAGGCCTTCGAGTGTCTAAGACCAAGAAGTCCATGCCAGTACCGAAGATTTTCTCTTTGTGTCCAAGCTGATATGAACTGCTTGGCCGTTCCATAAGATATACCGATGACCGGTTCCGGCCCTGTAAATTTTGTCTTCGCCCCCCTTTTGGCAAGGAGGTCTGCGGATTCATTACCCTCTAGGCCGGTGTGTCCAGGTATCCACAGTAGTGTAAGCTTATTGTTTTGACCCAGTTTGGTCAACGCATCCTTGCAATTCCAGACGGTTTTCGAATTGCACCGGCTGGATTCAAGAGCCTTAAGAACTGCTTGACTATCGGAGAATATTTTAATTGTCTTACGTGTGCAGTGCCGATCAACCAGCGATCTAGCACACATCTCAATAGCCAATACCTCCGCTTGAAATATGGTTGCGAGAGTACCCAGGATAAAGGAAAACTCTGCCCTCGGCCTCTGTCCATATATTCCAGCTCCAACGCCGTCCTTGGTTTTGGAGCCATCGGTGTACCAACAGATGTCAGCCCGGAGCAGGTCGGACGTTTTTCGACTCCAGTCCTCCCTTTGTGGGTAGACTACACTGTAGGGCCGGTTGTAATTGGTTGCTGTAGGCATTATGTCTGAGGGCATTCCCAGTCTGTCACAGGTCAGGACATTCCTGAGGAGACTGGTGCTCTCCCTATGACACGCCTGCGGTTTGTTGACCGCTTGATAGAGTCTGTATGTTGCCCACCTTGCCTCTCTCTCCAAGTAGATATGCAGAGGAGGCAGTCCTAGGAGGGCTTCCATGGCCGCCGTTGGTGTCGAGCGCAGCGCGCCCGTGTTCATTAGGCAGGCCTGTATCTGTAGGCTAGTTGTTTTGCTTGGGTCAGCCGCTGCTGCCCCTTGCGCCACCATGCCACAGAGCCATAGGTGATCATTGGTCTCATGACTGTCACGTATAGCCAGTACATCTGTTTTGGTTGCATGCCCCAGGATTTGCCACAGATCCTGCGGCATGTCCAGAAAGATAGGGTCGCCTTGCGGATGACTTTTTCTAGATGCGAATTCCAGCTAAGAGTGCTATCTAGGATCAACACCAGATATTTAGCTTCTTTCGCAAATGGTATTGTTTCACCTTGCAGAGTTGGTGGTCTCAAGTTAACCAGGTTTCTCTTTCGGGTGAAGGGGACAATAACCATTTTTTGAGGGTTTATTGTCATTTTTTTCCCTTTGACACCAGCTTTGTGTGGTGTTTAGTACTTCTTGAAGGATGTTCGAGATCATCTCTTCAGAGTTTCCTTTAATTAGGATGACTAGATCATCTGCATATGCCTGCAGATGGATCTCCCAGAGAGAGAGAGTATGGCCAGCAGGTCATTCACCAGGAGCGACCAAAGCAGGGGGGACAGAACCCCTCCCTGCGGACACCCCCTGGCGGCCCTAAATCTGATCATCTCTCCCTGCATATGGGTGGTTATGTTTTTGTTTTCCAACAGTTTTACCAGTACCGTTTAATAATTTTTCTGCTTACGGAATATAAAAATGTATTAAAATTTTAAATTCGTTTTTGGATGACACCCTAAACGGAAATAATTAAATGTCCTATTTAAAAGTTTCTTAGGGTTATCTCAAGGATAACAAAAATTCTAAAGATTGAGCAATCAGAACTATTAACATAAATGCAAGTAAAATGTATGCCCGTTTTTGGATACCACACTCTATGGTTACGAAAAAATATATATTTAAATGTTGTTTCTTCGGACCTAAAAAACAACATATTTTAGTTAAAAATCACTGACACACGCAGTGTTTATATTATACGAAATGTTGCAGCGTGTTTCTCCTCCGCTATCATAACTTTGTTATCGTTCCACAAAAATATAATCTACGCACACGGTGGTGCGCCAGGCTAAGATACGGCCCGATGCACGCAGTGTGTATATTACTCGAAAGGTTTGAGCCTGTTTTTCCCTCTATATAACTTCATTATCGTTTCAGTTATAGGTACAAGATTTGGTATGTAAATTCATATAAGTATTTTAATTACATTTGAAAATAATAACAAAGATATGTAAAGTGGTTATTAAGATATTCGAGTTTGAAAATTGCTCATTTTATTACTGACTGTCTAACTGACTCATAGACAGAATTTTAAGAGGTCGAGATTTTTAGAGAGGAACTCTGCCTCATTTTACATAGATGTTTTTGGTGAGATATTTATTACAATACATAAGAATTAACAATAACATAATACCTGTTACTATTAGTATTTTTAAATTATGTTTCTTGTCGAAAGTGGCATCTAAACCTGGTAAAACTCTGCGAAAAAAATATACAATTTTTCTCTAAAACTATTTTCTTTTTGGTTTTAAACAGTGAGGACATAAGAATAAATAAAAGCATATTACTAGCACACCTTAGACTTTTATTAAAATCATTTTAAAGAATTTTCTGGGCATTTGTAAACAGGTGTAAAAATTTTTGGAAAATATATTTCTTCCGAAACAAAAAATATTTTAACATGCTATTTTATACAATTCTAACCATTTTAGTTATTTTTTGTTACCCTTACAAATAACATTACTTTAATATTAAGTCAAGATAGACAATAATGTGGTGGTGACACTAAAGAAAAATTAAACTTCCATTGTTTTTATTTTGATTATTCACACACATTTCGGGCAGTTCTATCTATTTCCAATCTCAGGTGTAAATTAATTTTACTTCTAAAGCTACTTACCCTACATACAGGGTTAAATGCGGTCAAGCGTGAGGTTGTTCACTCAGGATGCTCACTTGATGACATGTTGTTTGGACCAAACGTGGTCGTGTGTTCTTTATGTTCTCCAATTTTTACATTTAAGGGATGTATTGTTTCTCTAATATACAACTTCCCATATTCACTTTCCTCTGTTTAGATGAATTACGTTTTGTTTTCATTAAGATGCTTCTTAGTGTTGATCCAGACTTAAAAACCGTTTTGATTCGATACTGCTAAGTTATCAGTCTAATCTTTTCAGAGTACCACCATCTTGCTCAGGTGGTGGTACTATTGGTTTTACATTACATTTCTCTACAATCATAGTTACGGATTTCTTAGTATAACCATTATGAAGTAGATCCATCTTGATGTTGCTTAATTCGGCATTAAGAGTTACTTGGTAACTGCATAATGTGTAGTTGGTCGTTTACTTAACGTTTTAATTATTCCTAGTTTGGTTGCTTTAAAATGGTTTCATTGGAAATTAAGATACTGTCCCGTGTGTGTGGTTTTCCATATACAGATATATTAGTTAATTCATTATACCCACTTACGAGAACGTCTAAAAAAGGTAGACATCCGTTATTTTCTTTTTTGATAGTAAATCACGCCTGACCACACTCAACCCCTTTACGAGAGAATGCCCTACCCTGGTATCTAAGGTCAGTAGCTTAGAAATTAAATTAGTTTACCCTTAAAACGGACAGAAATAGAATTGCTTGAAAGGTTGTGTAAATAGTTAAAATAAAGATAATGAAAGTTCGAAATCCTTTTGGTGTTACTACAAAATCATGTCAACCAAAAATATTTTTTTAGGCTCAGAAACAAGTTTTTCAGCGCTATATCGTGTAACTGCATATGAAATGTGGACTGGATATGACCCAAATACCTATCAAGGAGATATTGCTCTGGTACAAACAGACCAAATAAATTTTAATGAAAATGTGGGACCAATATGCTTACCCTTTAGATACAGCTTTAATACTTTTGATGGAGAAAACGTTACCGCTTTAGGTATGTAGTATAGATATAAACTAGGTAAAAAAGTTCTTTAACTTTGAATTTTTCTTAATGTGTTTTCTTTTGCAAAAAAATTCCCTGCGTTCCATATAACCATGGATTAAATATATTATGAAGTTTAAATTAAACAGAAAGGTTTTCACCTATTTAAAATTGTCTTCAAAAAAACACTTTTTATATTGAAGTAAAAAATTAACGGCTGTATTCTGTTTAAAGCAATTAGTTACTATAATAAGAGATTACGGCTTCCAAAATAATCCAAATTTAATACATTGAAGTGAATCATCAATTAATAACTGAATTTATAACATTCCAACCATACCATAAATTAACTTCGCTTTCTTGTATTTTGTGGATGGTAAGTTATAACATGACACACAAATTAGAATTTTATAGATAAAGGTAAACAAAACTTTATCTCTAAAAGATTGTAACTAGTTAAAAAATTATTAAGCTGACATTTATTTACACAATTTACTGCTTTAAAACTTGACCTCCACCCCCGCATTTTCTGGAAATCTTTATTCATTCTTCTAGTGCTTTTTTAAAGAATTCAAAAACGAAAATGAAAATTACCAGGCAATAGGGAGGATAGTCGAGTGAAGTCCATCTTATTTCTTTAATTTGGCGCAAGTTAGATTTGAAGTATGTAATCGAGCGATGCCATTGATAAAAATCACATCGTCAGTCGTTTGCATAGTTAACTCTTTACAAACGATAGCTTAGGTACACTAATAAGCTTATGGTGCTTATACTGGTTTGAGAACGGTGATCATGTCCTTTGTTTTTAACATTTCACGCCCTTCCTTAAATTTCTTATGCTTATCAAACACACCTTCCATTGGCAGTATTTGACCCCTAAACTGTTCACTCAATCTTAAAAGAATTTGAGCTGCTCTGAGGCCTTCAGGAGCAAAAAAAATATAGTGCGTTGCGCAGTAAAGGGATAGATTTGGGGCTCCAACATTGCTACTGGGGTTCTGAACTGAAGAACAACCGTCTTTCCTGACTAGAGACAACCCTATCCCTATCAACGGATTCTAGTAGTGTCCGCAGGCTCTCTTCCACCTACACGCTAAAAAGCAAAAATCTGGTTTATGTTTGTAATATAAAAGATGCATTATAAAAAAAAACGGTAATTGTCTCGAAAGTTGCGGCAACGTTCCTTTTGATAAATTTTGGTGTACGTAGGTTTTTTGAGGCACTTATAGGAACACGTTTCGTTTCCACTATATTCCCCCTTGTTTTTGCACACAATTTCTAATTTTACCACAAAGTTGGCACTTAATATTTTATAAACACATTTTAAACACATTTATTTTACATCTATTTTTCCGTTAAATTGCAAAGTTACACATTCAAACGCCGCGGCCATGTTTGCTAAAAAATTCTTAGTGTATAATAAAAAAAAGGTTTGTAATTAAATGAAAAAGAAAGGTAATAAAATAAATTTAAAATCAAGTTTTTAAAAGGAACTCGAAAATTGTGTGTCTGATTTTCAAGATCGATGATGGCTATCTCGAAAACGAAACGTTTCCTACTATAAACTTCCATATACCAAAATTGGTCAAAATCGGCATTGTTGCAACCTTCGTGACAATTACCAAAAAAAGTCTTTACTTACAGAGTGTTTTTTAGGATGGGGTCAACTAGAATTTTCTGGACCCAATTCAGATACTCTTCAGGAGGTTGAACTAAATGTGATATCTAATACTGAGTGTCAAGAATCTACAAGTGAAATAATTATTAGTTCCGAAATTTGCACCTATGCCTTTGGAAAAGATAGCTGTCAGTCCGATTCAGGTTATAAACATGTTAAATAAGGTGGCAGCAGAGCTGTCAAAGTACTCTCAAATAGTACTTCAAGTTCAAGTACCAAGTTTAAGCTTTTTTAAAATGTACTTCAGGGACAAGTACAAGTACTCGTTTAAATGTACTTGCTTTTCTAAGTAAGTTCAAAAAGTACTTGAAGTACTAGCAAGTATTTTACTTGAAGTAAAATAAACTACCTAAAGTAAAATAAAGTACTTGTCGTAAAAAGTATTTGAAGTAAACCAAAGTAACTGAAGTAAATAAAAGTACTGTAAATTGTATAAGCGTAAAAAAAATGTATATATTCATAATTTTAACGATTTACCTTACCTGTACAGTCTGTTATTGTGATGTATGTATTGAGATTTTTAGCAAATTTTTTTCTTTGGTAATTTTTTGCGTTTGAAGGTTTTAGAAACAAAAAAAATATATATTTTCAAAAAATTTTTAAACTATTATTTATACAATATTTTGATATTTTTTAAAGTACCTATAATATTAAAGGTATTTAAAAATAATTATAATTTTACCATTCTTAGTGCCATTAACAATTGAATTGAGAACTATAATGTATTCAAGTACTTTTTTTACTTTAAGTACATTGTAATATTTCAAGTACCTAGAAAAATACTTCAAGCAATTTACTTGGTCAAATCAAGTAAAAGTTCAAGTTTTTTGATATAAATTAATCAAGTACAAGTAAAAGTACTTGAAGTTAAATACTTTAAGTACAGAAAGAAAAGATTTTACTTCAAGTACTTCAAGTTTTGACAGCTCTGGGTGGCAGTATTAATTTTAAACCATATATTTTTAAAGAAGTATTGTTATTATAAAACTTACGGCCATGATTAATTTTTATGTGGTTTATGAAAAGATGGTTTAGTTCTGGTTTATAAAACATGGTTAAAATGACAATGCAATAGAAAAGGTTATTCTTTTACACCAATTTCAAAGTTAATATTAGTCTATGATTCGAAATAGAGACGACCTTCACCCATCTGTCAACCGAAAAAAAAAATTGGCAAAGATAATCTGTCAATAAAAGTATCGTCAATGGGTTGCCTAGAAAATTGATCAAAGCAATGATTAATTTTGAAAAAAATATAATTTTTTTTTGTACTTCCTGTATAATGTCATTTTTTATTTTTTTATTATACATGACAGTAATATACCACTATTTTTTTTCTGCAATTTCATAAATAAAGCCCTTGGAAATTTTTAAAATTTAAGAATTTAAAGAAATAATTAAAACTTAAAAAAACAATAATAGTGATATATTAGAAGTGTTACATAGAATAAAAAAATAAGAATTTTCACAAGGAGTATTAAAAATTTTTCTTTTTCTTTTCTTTATTTAATCACAGCCTTAATCATAATTTTTTAGGCAACCCATTGGCGATACTGCCCGATTTTATTAACATGGGAGATTTGGAGGTTTTTGAGGAAAGGAAATACATCTGGAGGTAGCAGATTCTATAGTCTGGACACTCTAGGGAAAAAGAAACGAACAAAGTAGGAAGTTCGAGACCTTTTCAGATAAACTGTAAAAGGATGCAAAAAAGTAACACTACGTCTAACTCTACTGGAAGCTGCTGAAGGAGGAATTATATTGGATTATTTCTCGGAGCAGAGGCCGTGGAAATACCTATAAAAGAGCGACAGATCCCCTACAACTTGCCGAGGAGCAAGAGATTAAAGCTTTTCTGTAAGAGTGAAATTTTTTGTAAGGTGAATGGTTCTTCTTTGGATAAAATAAAAAGTGCTAGGAATTGTGGGAGATGACTTTCCCCAGGCGTGGGCACAATATTCCAGAAAATTTTTGATTTAGAGTACATATAGAGTATATAGATTTAAAAGTGAAAAATCGTCCCTGGCTCAACAAAGAAATCGGAGCCTTTTTAAAAATGCTCTAGCGAGAGGCTAGTTAAGATGGGTTAAAGCTTAGGAGCATAATTGACGGTATGCTATTCAGCCCAGACGATTTCTTGGTATTAAGGGAAGAAATGATACGCTTAATCTTCATGACCTTTTAAATAGGATCGGACATTTAATGAGGAACAGGGACAACTGTTGAAAGAGGATGAGGACGAGGTGAGGTCAAGGGTAGGCAGTAAAGAGGTTAAGCAAATACTTTGGTTTTTAAGTTGAAACAATTTACTCTTTGGAGGTTAGATGTTAAAAAGAATTTGTACAAAAGTTCTGACTGATGTATGTTTTTGGCAAAGGATCAAAATGATTTACTGCCATTCGAGCCAAAGAGGACTTTATTTTTTATGTAATTAATTAATGGTGTTTGGCCTCTGCAATAGTTATTAGAAATAATTGTATTGGTTGCTTGCTTGGAGGCTAGCTTGTCGATTTTCACGAATAGGTATTTGAAGAAAGTTTTTGTGAGTTTGAGATGTCTTGGTGCGGTAATTTGTTTAAAAAATTCTAGGGGATAATAAAAAGAATTTTAAAAGTTGGTGACAAAAAAATTTCTTAGACCACCCCAGTTAACTAAGTTTTAGTACCAAACGGTGCGTGGCGGCATGCATTCAGTGACCTCAAATTGTGCAGAGTATAATATAGTAACCAAACCGTGATCTAAACGACCAAGAAAAGCAGTTACTGATAATTGGTAAAGTTCAGGGTTAGAAGTAAGAAAAAGATCCAATGGGTTTGAATTGTGATCGGGAACCCTAGATTCCATAAGGATTGGCGAGAGAGTTAATGGCTGCGAAGGTTACGGCTGCTTTGCCCTGAGGGTCAGTTTTTGTAGATCGTAACCAGGCCTTACTATGAAAACTAAAATCACCAAAATCAATTAGTTCGGCCAAGGCAAACCGGGAAATGATATAAGTAATTTTTATTGTTTAAAAAGTTAAAAAGCTTGATATAAGAATTATCAGGTGGTCGATATACAGGGTGTCCCAGAATATGTGGGCAATCTCTCGGAATCTAATATAAAATCTAAAAATATTATTTCAAGTTCCCATATTTTTTTTTCCTATGACCTTCCCCTAAGGAGATTCAGGTAAATAACGGACGCCCCTAGAAATCGTTCTTGTTATAATAACTTTTAAAATACTAGGCGTAATTAAATATGTTTTTAATATTATGGTTACTAGATAAGTCTTCTTAAAATGAAGCCATTAAATCATCTTTGGCTTATTTAGTTTGCAAGGGACGGACTAGCTCTGACACAATAATGGCAATTTTTTTAACACCCTGTATAATGAAGGCTTAAAAGTATTAATTTTATATAGCTTTAACCTTAAACTAAAAAAAAGGTATATGGGAACTTGTCATAATATTTTTGGGTTTTCTATTAGATTCCGAGAGATTGCCCAGATATTCTGGGACACCCTGTATACAGTAGATGAATGTAATCAAAGACCAAAATGTAAGTTTGAGCCAAATGATAGAGACCTACTTGATAGTCCTTTGGCTGGACCCCTTTGAGCATGCCACCAGAGGTCCATGGATTTTTGCAATGGTATCCAAAGTCTTTTGGGTCGCTAATCATAAAAAAAATGGTTTTAGAGGTCAAAAGTGGTCCATTTTTTTTATTCGCAGTTTTTGGTAATTTTTTGGAGTTTTTTGTAATTTTCCTTTACTAATCGTTATTTTATGGAAAAATAGTTTAAACAAAAGTTGTAGAGAATTTAATTTCGGACAATTTATTTTTTTTTTCTGTGACTTTTCTATACGTTGAGTAATCGATTGGAAGATGTTCATGCGCGGCCATTTTCTAACCTTTTTTGTTGTTTTTATCGATTATATCGCTATTTCCGCTTATTTCGAGAAAAGAACTTCTTGGAAAAAAAGTAGTAGACAATTTAATCGGCAGTTTTTGACGTATTTCCCTCACCCATGAACACTTTACAGTTCAATTAATCATTGAAAGCACGAGGTCTATTCAGGACCATCACATTTGCGGGCAAATGCTCATAGCAAAGAACATAGAATATTTCACATTAATTAATAATTGAATAACACAATTTTTTATGTGGCTATTTTTAAATTTATTTCTAAAATCGTTATCACACACAATGCACTTCACAGAAAAATGGTTCGTAACCATTTGGTTGTTTAATTAATTAGTTACAAATAAAGAATTAAACTGGTAAATGCTATGCAGCGGCTAACCTCTTGTTATTCTTTGTCTAGATCAAGTTCCCAGATTAGCAGCGCGCAAGGACCTTCCAGTCCGTTATTTGATGTAGAGAAGAGTGGGGTAATATGGCGCAGGCGGTTTATCCGGCATCATTGACGCCGGCGCCGTGTCAGGGGAAACAATTAATATTCAATCAAATGTGTTTTAGTACTATACAACACAACGTGCGTCGCATTACTCCACGCGTCACATTACCCTCCCCCCTACACTTCAAATGAAAAACAAGAAGCAGGTTAAATGATTTTGAACAATTTTTGTTTTCATTGTCTTATTTAAGCACATCATTGTGATCTCGATATAATCGGTAAAAACAGAAAAAGAGGTAAGGAAATGGCCGAGCATGAACATCTTCCAATCGATTAATCGACGTACAGAAAAGTCACAAGAAAAAATGGGATATGTTCGAAATTAAATTCTCTACAACTTTTGTTTAAACTATTTTTTTATAAAATTGCGATTTGTAAGGAAAAATTACAAAAAACCCCAAGAAATTACCAGAAAGTGCGAATAAAAAAAAAGGATCTGTTTTGGCCTCTAAAACCTCTAGACCTCTGGTGGCATGCTCAAAGGGGTCTAGCCAAAGGATTATGATTCGAGGTAGAAACTTTGTTGCAAGAGATATTTTAACTTTCGCAATGGGGACGAAAAGATGACAAAAGTTAATAATCCTGGAAAATAAGGTAAAGTGGGGTTAAGATGATTCAAGGCAATGGTGAACGGAGTCTAGATTGTGAATGAGTCCACATATATTTCCAAAGGATATTAAACTTTCTTATGGTAGACACCCGAAGATCCGACTGAAGAGATTATTTCTGAAGGTTATGGCATGTTAAAATTAAATATAGGTTTCCAATAATTAACCATATTGGAAACTTACCTAAATGTTTTTTAATTATTTTCTTTAAAACCCTTTTGTTTTGAAGCGAATAATTGAAAAAATTGAAAGCTTTTAACGCTAATTATCCGTTATTAGCCGGCTTATTATCAACACTGTTTGTAACCTATAATAAAGTTATTAATTAGTGATATTTTTTAACCAAAGAAGAGATATGTTTGTTTACAAAATGTTGTTTTTTTTTACGGCGATTCGCTCGAAAAACAAAAGTAGGTATGTGGCAATGTTACTTACCGTCAGATGCACGTTATTTTTAAAAAGCTTTTTTAGTAAAGCAAGTTAAAAAAAATAATAAGTAAAAGTTTAGATATAGAGCAAACGTTGACGATGAAATTTAATAACAGAAAACTGCACTAAAAGACACAAAAGGGATTAGAAAAAAACATTTAAAAAATATTACTTATAAATAGGGTTTTTAAAAAAACGATAAATTTCTATTGTTTTAATCATCAAATTGTTTATAAATCCTTATTGGAGGATTGCCATACTAAATGCTATTTTCTCATAGTTTACGACACATTTTAATGTATACCAAAGAGATAATCGGTATCGTCCCCGATTCCCTTTTGTGTAAGAAACTACGAAATTTTATATTATATTTAAAGGAAATGACTATTCTAACAAATAAAACATTAATGAGTTAATATTTTTTCGTCCCACTTAATATTTGATCTTTAGAAATTGAATTAGAATCTTTTTCAAATAATTTTTAAGATCTTTTACAAAATCATATAGATGATTTCCAACAATTTGTAGCCCCTTGTATTTCTGTTTTCATGTGAATATATTACGCTTTAAGAATATTGTTTGCTACAACCTAAACACACACACACACACACACACATATATATATATATATATATATATATATATATATATATATATATATATATATATATATATATATATATATATATATATATATATATATATATATATATATATATATATATATATATATATATATATATATATATATATTTAAATATAGGGTGTCCCAGAATATGTGGGCAATCTCTTAGAATCTAATAGAAAACCTTAAAATAGTATGACATACATACATGACATAGTATGCCCTACGGATATACAGGTACATAACGGACACCACTGGAAATCGTTTTTTTTTTTAATTACTTTTAAAATACTAGGCATAATTTAATATTTTTTTAATATGATGGTAACTAGATGAGCCTTCTTAAAATGAACCCATCAAATCATATTTGGCTTATTTATTTAGTTTGCCAGGGACAGTATTATTTTTTGGATAGACTAGCTCGGACACAATAATATCAATTTTTTTTTTAATAGGGTATTGTCTAATTGTACGTCCTGTATGATAAAGGCCTCAACAGTATTATTTTTGGATAGCTTTAACCTGGTGGAAATAAACAAAAATGTGGTACACTAAACAATGCTTCTATATATACTTCTTGGTTATAGGTTATTTCTAGTAAGTTAACCAGAACTAACCTCTTGTCACAGGGTGAATAACCTTAAAATACCAAAACATTGAGTTAATAACGACATTTTTCAGGTGGTCCGCTTCTTTGGTTCAATAAGGGAAACAGCCGATTGTTTTTACTAGGAATCATTTCTCATGGATTAGGATGTGGTTCAGCGATTCCAGGCATTAACACCAGGGTTACTTCCTTTTTAGAATGGATACAAAGAAGAACAGGTAAGCTTAAAAATATAATTTGGAAAATGTTTTAGTTTTTGTTTAGTTAAGTTACTTTTCAGATTAGTTTAATAGAGATTAAATCTGATCTAAAAATTTTCTTTTTTTTACGAATTTATGTTTTTTGTCTTCCCAGATGCTTACCGTCTGATTATGTTAAGCTCACGTTGACTAGATATATTTAAAGCAGTAATGACGCTATGTGGGGCAGGGGTGGCCCAGGAGACCACAAAATTATTTTCGGTCCCTCCTAAATAGGCACCTTGTGAATTTCAAAATATATTCCTTATTATATGCCTATTTAAATTTCGTCTTGAATTATATTCTGAACATTTGTACCAAGGTTATTCTGTGATTCTAAAAAATAAAACCGTCACATATTAATTAATTAGTTAATGGTGAGGTGTCGTTTAGATGCTTAATTATTAATAAACAACAATATTGATTTTAATTTTTAATAGATTCTGATTTAAAAGTTTAACAATTTCCATAAAAATTGGCCTTACATTTCCGGTTTCTACAGCTGCTTATGAAAAATCGATTTCCTGTCTGAAAAAAGGAAAGGCGTATTTAAGAAATATCATGGTTAATGATAATTCTGTTGAGAAGAATGAGTTAAAAATATTGCCCTGGATAGTGTTGTACTTGAATTTGGACGAAATCACAATAACAGGATAATTTTGTTGAGCCTATAAATCATTTTTAACTTATACAATTGCTTATGTTAATTTAGTCTTTTATTTCTTTTTCTTTAAATAAAAACACTTTTAAATGCTTTATAGGTCCATATTTATGATATTAACCAGTTTGTATTTTGCAAGTATTTATTTATTTAAATATTTATTTATTGATTTATTACTATTTTATTTAGTGGTTTATTTATTTAGTTATTTATCTGTTTACTTATTTTACTTATATACAAAATTGCTGAAAAGGTGTCGTTAAAAGAAATATCTGCAAATTTCGGTGCTTGTACAGCGTCGACAGAACTGGGGAATAAAATGGGTTAAACATCTAGAAATCCGACACCCACGGTACCTAATACTTAGACTTTACAAAACCCATTGTGGGCTGTCATAAAGATAAAAAATATACCTATATTTAGGTTCCTTCAAAAAGTCTGGCTCCTTCTTGGCCACCCTTATTAAAAAAAAACCTGTCGTCGCCACTGATTTAATGGTTCTGCGGTGCTGTAAAATGGCAGTATTCTAGTAATACCAATATTGACAATATTCACGTATTAAGAAATGTTAGCTTATGTGAATAGAATTACTATTAGGCAAACGCTAAAAGTGGGGAGTAGATTAACATATCTCAATGATCAGGTTAAGAATATTTTTTTAACGTAATTAAAGTTAACACTGCTGGTCTGCGTATGCTACAAAAATTTAGTTTTTCTAAAGTTAGGTGCGCATAGTATAAATAACATTATATGCCGTTTAAAAAGGGTTAAACATTTTCATATCCGAAAAAAAACTTAAATTTTAGAAAATTGTTTAAATTTTGGTCTAGCTTAATTTAAAGATATATTTTAACATCAATTGCAAATTTACTTTTCCACTTTTTACCCGCTACTTAATGTTGCTTTTAGATTTGCCACTCTTTCTTTTGTCTTTCCATCACCATTACCAATTTTATATTTTCTTATATTCATATATAATATTTTGTAATTTTGGAAATGCAAGGGTTACATCATTACAAAGACAAAGAAGGAGTTATCAAAAACTGTAGAAATCAAATATAGTAGAAATATAGCACTCATAAGAATTAATAAAACTTAATGTATATAAATATATATATATATATATATATATATATATATATATATATATATATATATATATATATATATATATATATATATATATATATATATATATATATATATATATATATATATATATATATAACCCATAGGATATAACCATAAATTTTATATCGAAATAATTCCGTAGAATCCAAATTTCGAAAAATATACAGGAAGTGATTATTGAAAAAAATCCAAATTAATATGTCGTTTCCGGCCAAATACCGGAAATAATAGACACATGTTATAATATCCAAAATCCAGCATCTTTAATATAATATATCATCGTAAAATTTAAGAAAATATATGTTTTCATTCGAAAATAAAGGGCTGGTAGTATTTCGTGTCGCGTATATATATATATATATATATATATATATATATATATATATATATATATATATATATATATATATATATATATATATATATATATATATATATATATATATATATATATATATATATATATATATATATATATATATATATATATATATATATATATATATATATATATAACCCAGTAAGTACGATATACTCGGTATTTAGTACGTAGACTTTATAGGTGGGCTTCTTATGGAAATTAAAAAAAAAAAGATTATTCTTGCTCTTAATTTTTTGGTCAATACAGAGTCATGTTAAATCTATTTCCTGCCACCAGCCAACAAATAACTGAGATATCGTAAATGCTTACAAGGTAATATAAAACTTTTATATCGCCTTGTAACATTTCTTAATATGTGTTTATTGATACTTTGATCATCTTGAGATTTTAATTTTTATATAAATATATTTTTTATACACTATATAAGTAATGTTTAATTTTTTTAGGTGATTATTTCTGCTCGGCCTAAACTGATGACTACTGAATCAAACCATAATAAAAAAAGACTGCACTTATACAGCTAGATATTTTAAAACTGTATTTAAATATTTATAAGTAATTTATTGTTTATTTAATAATTAGTTTTGCAATGTTTGACAAATAAAGTATACCATATTTTAGTTTTATTTTTTAAATCCTAAACTAAACTATATTTATCAAGGTATGTGCTACTATTATCGGACTATTTTAATCTGGAAGTAACGTTACCAAAACCAACTAAAAAAAGATCTTTCCACTGACCAATTGTGTTTATAACCATAACTACTGACTTTTGGGACAAATATAATTTATAGGTTCAGTTTATTGGTTTCAATAAAATGGTCCGATTTTTTATTTTTTTGGTTAATTTACATATTGATTAAAGCAGAAATTAATGCCAAAGTCAAATTTTAAATAAAACTAATAATAACAAAAATCCCATATGATGCGAACTTAACTAGTCAGGCTCTGTTAAGATAACCGAGTGCTTAGACTATTGTTATTATTTACGCAATCTCAATTATTTGCCCTATCTGCTGTACAAGAAGCTAAAGTAAAACATAAAAAGGAACAAGAATTTCAACTGACCACCCGATAATCACGAAGTTAAATCTCATGTCTATGTATTAAAAAGCCCTTGTTGGGTACTCGCCAAAAATTCTTTATACCTTGGGACCGCTTCAATTCTGTTTCGGGCAGGGTTGGCCTGATTTAAATCAGTTGATTAAAATCGTGATTTAAATCAGACGATTTTTTAAATTAAAATCGAGATTTAAATCAGAGTTAGATAAAAAAACAACCAGGTATTTACAAGTATTTAATGAAATTTAAACAAATTAACTTATTAATCTACATTCTTTGTAAAATCAATACAGTTATAAATTGCATTTTCAATATAATATTTGAATAGAAACACTAATTTTTCAGCACTTTCTACTCCCAGTTTGTTTCTTAAGTCAGAATGCACCAGTCCAAAAGTACTTAGAGTTCTTCTACTAAGGCTAAGGTTGAAATTGCACAAAGAAATTGTTTTAGTAATGGCACTTGTTTTTCGATTTCAGGCTGGTCTTTTTGTGATAGTCACCAATTTTTACGCTTTCTGTTACTTCTTGCGAGAACATTACATTTTTAAACGGAGAGGAGCGGGCATTAAATTTGATTACTAACGGTAGTAATCCTGTGTTTCCATAAATTTTATTAATGGTTTCTATAGGGCTAGATTCTTTTCATCGGATGATAACTTGTATTTTTGCTTGGATGGGTCCAACATATAACTTATAAAATGGTTTGGTGGTAATGCCTGATCATATCGGTTTTGAAATTTTTGTAGGGGTAATTCTAAATTATCCTTAAACATATGTTGTATGTATTAGCTTTTTATAGGTCGGAGCGGAAACAAGAAGCGACAGAAATTTTCTCGTTCGTGACGCGCCTCAGCAGAAAGTTATTGTTATCAAGAAGGAGGGGAAATATCCCAATTTGTAGTTTTATGTGAGGGAATATAATGTACTGTAACAAATTAACAGTAAAAAGAAAAGTTGTCAAATTTTTTAAAAAAATCAAAAAAATCATGATTTTATTTGCTTTTTTAATTAAATCAGTGATTTTTTATTTTTTTAATAAAAATCAAATTTTGCCCAACGCTGGTTTCGGGGCTATGAAACTAAGTGCGCTTAATATCAGTTAATTTAAATAATACTTGGATAGTTTTGGTTCGATTTCTTTTTTTTTGTGTGTCGTTTATGACATTACGTCAAAACTGTGACCAAAACCTTTTAGCTTCATTTCTTAAATTTGTATATTCAAATTAAAGCAATATAAATTGTTACGCTTTTACTTGACGTAAATTGTATTTTGATCTTATGTTAACTTTAATCAGTCACTAAATAATAGCTTCTTACGAACAGCACAAATTCTGACCTAAGTTGAGGGAAACTAACTAAGTTGGCCGTACGATTTGTCACAGCTAAGTCAGAGTCTGACCTCCCCCCTTGCCCCTGCTAAGTTACCCGGATTTCTGTCTGAGATATCTTGACTAACCTAAGTTGAGCAAAATTTGACATTTTTTAACGTTTTGGGGAGTCGTAACTTGACAAGCCGAAATTGCGTGTTCGATCAAACAACTTAGCTCTGGTCAGAAACTAACTTTAACTTAGGTAGGAAAAGTGTTTGTACGAACAACCACTTTTCTTACCTAAAAGTTAATAAGATCGGTTATCCAATCGACTGAATCGACGGACTAGCTCATTGAAATTTTATTTTCTTTGGAAATAATTTCCAGAGAGGTAAGTGGGTAAAAGTGGTATGTATAAATTAGAATATATAGATATCACATTCTTTTAGTATAAATATTAGAAACTAAGATAAAGTCGCATAACACCCTCTTCCACTCACCTCTTCATATTACTTTTCGCATTTGGCTTTTTGCCACCTCTGGCCACCTTGCGCCCAGGGGTGGATCTACGCAAAGGCTGAGTAGGCTGCAAATTTACGATTTATTTTTAAAAAAATGTAATCGTAAATTTTGATGATATAATTAATGATTTTTCAGAAAAAAAGGTTCATAGAGAAATGTTAGAATAGGGTTTTGTCTATAATTAAATAATACATAGTTCAAAAAAAGACTTATTTGTTTTACCATATTAATTTATATTTTGTTTTTATATTATGAAATTTGTTTTAAAGAATTTTTATTTAATTTTCTGTAGGATTTACTTTTGTAAAATTTGTTTATTCCATTTTTATATGAATTACCAGTGAAGTTTACATTCTTTCAATGCTAAATTTTTCGTTTCGATATCCAAAAAATATTGACATGCAAGGGCGGCAAAAATATATTAGCCTATGGGCGGCAAAAAGTAAAATCCGGCCCTGCTTGCGCCTAAAGCGACCGCTCCTCTAGCTTAAACCCAAAGTCAGCGCTGCTTTTTTGTACAAATATTTTGCAGTTAAAGCTGAAAAAGGTAAGATATTAATTATACGAACTATTACATAAATTAGTTAAAAAAAATGTTCTCGTTAGTAAACTAATGCCTAGAACTATAAATAATATTTATTATTTAATTTACAGCACTAAAACAAGTCCATTTATTCTATAGTTAGCCCTTTTTACACCTTTTTCATGACTTTTTTTAAATATCCTATGTTTTACTGCCCCTCAACATATATTTTTTTAATATTTATAATAACATTCTTTGTTCTCTCATTTTTTTTTGGTATTTTATCTTCTTAGTGAAATGCATTGTCAAATTTTTTTATTTAATTTTATTTCTATTCTAAGGTGACCCCTCACCTCTTAGTAACAAGCATAAAAAATTTGTTTTAATAGTGCGATTTTTTTTGTGCTGTGATAATTTATTTCCAATTTAGTATCTTACTTCCAAACGAGATATAAGGTAATTAGAAAAATACAAAAATTAGGTTTTTTTAAAAAAGATACCAGGCTGTCTTAAAAAATATAAGAATTAATGCCTCCTATTCTCTCTTGTACCGTTTTTTTAACATTATTTGAATCTAAACCCATAAATTCACTTTTTATGAATTGAGCAGCTGTTTTATTTTCAAGACAGATGCTGTAGAAAATTTTAAAGTATTCGAAATAAAAGTCAGGGTTAACAGGCGGAAGGAAATCTACGGTAAGTAGGTCAGTTCTCAAAACGCTAAATGCCCCAGAACCGGGTGGAGTGCTCGTATCTTTAAATGAGCTGGGCTTTTACAAAATGCAGGATAATGCTGACTTTTATGTGGCACTATCCCAGCAAACACTGTTTGCTGGCAATGTACATTTTTCCTACTGGCATTGCTGGTAAAGCACTGGCACTTGGTGGTAACATTAGGCCAACATTTAATATGCATTAAAAAGGTATCCTTAAATAATCACTTATCGGCCATACATTTAACATTAAGGAGGGTTGCTGGCACGCAGACAGCGATCTTCCAGTTCTGAATAAATAAATTATACCTTTTTATTACAGGCAACCCAATACTGTTTTTTAAAGACATTTTTTGTTTATTTAATATATGTATTATATTTTATGGCTTATTTGTTACTCTATAAGAGTACTCAATTTTCTGGTAAAAAATATCATTTATTTATGAAAAAAAAAAAGGTTTCATAATGTCAGTTTATATAGCATCAAAAAAATGTTATAAAGTTAAATGTATAAAATTAAAATAGAAAAAAAAACGATCTGGTTCATTTTGTATACAGCTGTACAGCTAAACATTGTTTTTATTCTAATAAGAAACTTGTATTTCCTTACAGGGCACTATAAATTAGTATTATACTTTGTGCAGGATGACCCATATAAAATGAACCAATATAATACTGGAAATTCTAAAAGAAATATAAAAAAAGTTAAACACAAAATTTGTTTAGTGAAATGTGGCATTTTAATTTTAAAGGGAATAGCCCATATATTGGTTTATATTATGGTTTTACATAAAATTCAAAACCTTTTGGCCATTTATATTTCTGTCTAAAGTTAATAATGTGGGAGTTATAAACTGTTATCGGTATTTTTGAACTTTGCAAAAAAGAATTTGTATAAATTTTACATTCCTATATTAACTATTTAAAAGCTATCTAATAGCAAATACCAATTACAGATGGTACCATATGGTACAAATTTGGTACCATCATGGTACCACTTATAGTTGGCACCATTAGGTAGTTTTTAAAAAGGTAAGATAGAAATATGAAATTTATTTTAAATTATCTTATACTGTTTTTACTTAGTAAGTCTTAAACTACTCTAAAACTACTAACTTCGATTATAGGCTAAAAGATTTACAATTTTATATAAAATTCAAAAATGCAATATGTGAAATAATTTTGCATTCAACTTGTTTTTGTGTCTCATATTTTTTCCAAAAGTATATTAGTTTATTTTATATGGCACGCCATGTGCATAAATAACCATTTTAGTTTCCTGCATTCCAATACCTATTTATTAATGGATGCCATTACTTTATCTGCAACACATGACCATATGCGTGCGCAGGGTAAAGCTGGTGTGGGTGCCAAGATAATGATACTAATAATAATAATAATAACAATAATAATAATAATGAAGTGAATAAAACTGGATAAGATACATTTCATACATTTGAATCTTAGGATTGTAATTTTTAAATCGAACCTTATCAAATAATAATTTTCATATTTTAGATACACGGCACCCACTGTGCGCACGCCTATGCACATTACCCAATAACGGCCAACTGACCACTTGCACGTTTTTTGGTACCTTTTTGCAAAGTGCCTTGCCATTAAAGAGTGCTGGCAATGCCAATAAATTAAATGTACACGGCCGGCAAAAAATGTTATATGAGATTGCGTTGTCTGAAAGCTGCCGTAAAATGCAATATCTGCATGTTTCGCTATTTGAACAACGTTGACAGATTTGCGGAAAAATGGATTTAGCATTTAAACAAAGTAGTACCATATGTCTCATGAACTGTAATGCAGAAAAAAAGGATGTCTGTAAAAAAAATAAATGGAAAATTTTTATATATGCTCTTTAAACGTTTTTCTATTTCTTATCTTAAAAATATGTTTTCAGTTACACCGTATACCTGGTATTTAATCAAAAATTGTTTCTATTTTAATTACATACCCTAATAATAGCGGCTTAGAGTTTTCGAAATAGATAAAACTTTATTACTAGACACATATATAAACTTTCTGAAAATGTAAAAACGTAATGTTCCCTACAACCGATATGCTTTTAAGATAAACGCAACATAAATGTTATTTTATTTTTTTGAAAAAGTTGTTTTTATCGCTTTTTAATATTTTTACTTTAGCACGAGTTGCCAACCTTTTAACAATACAATTTGTTTATCTAAACAAATATATTAGTTCGTTAATTGGTAAATAAAAAAGCAGTAATTTTTATGTGCTTTTTTGAGTAAATCTGTTTTAAAACACTATGGGTAAGTAAAATAATTTAGCCGTTAAAGTTATTTTTATGTTAAAAAATTTTGTGGCTTAATAATCTTAAGCACTTTGCTGCAAAAGGAGGCAGCTTATGATACATTTTTGGTTAATCTATAGGTACAAAGTCCCTCTAGAATTTCTTATGTTCTGGTAGAAGTTATCTCATTTGGCTTCAAGAGCTTATAACTTTTTTTTATAAAAGCATAACGGGCCTTGGACCAAAGGACATTTTTTTGTTTATCATGATTTAATCTATCTAATCCCAGATGTTCACAACATTTCAGCGTAGATAAGATTTCAATGTAAATGGTGCGAGGTCCTTTAATTGCCACTTTTAAGCAGTTTATATTAAAAAATGTCTTAATTTACTAACTATTTAGCGTAAAACATAACAATGGTGACTGACTTTTAAAACCAATGGAATGCATCTTTTTGTTCAGGTGTTTTTCTTAAATGAAAATAAACAAATATTGGAGCTGTAGGAACTTTGAAAATAATCCTGGAAATCGGGAAAAACTAAGGTTATTTATTTACCTAAATTATTAGGCCTAATTAAATAATCCTAACTTTCTACCATTGTAAACACTGAAAAAAAAATTTTTAAAGCCGGTAATAATATAAATTTTTGTAAGGACCATAGACGCTAAAATTAATAAAAAATAAAATATTTTATATTCTACGCCTGTTGGAATATATGCGTATTATAAAAACTTTACACATTACCAAACTACGCGGATTAAAGTATGTGTGATTTTTTTAGAATTTCGTTTTAAGTTATACTAAAAATAGTCATATTTTTATGGTATGAAAAGTACCTTAAAAATTTATGTCTTTTTGTGTAACATAATTATTGAAAACATTTTGTGTCTGATTAAGTGTCTGTAGCTTAGAATGAAAACAATATGCAGATTTTTTAAGTCCCTATATTAAATTATCAAAAAATTGTATATGTAAAATTACAGTAAAAATAATTCAAATTCGAAAAGTTTTAGCGAAAATTACAGAAATAGAGTCCAAGCCACATTTTTTGTATTTTGATACACTCTTATTATTAACAAATATTGTGTTCTTTTACAGTAAGACTTTTTTTTAACCAAGATAAACTTTAAAATATGCAATAACATCTGTGTCTTTTAAAAATTCATATAGCGAGTCGTACAATATTTCCGCTGATTAATTTTGAATCATTTTAACTTATATCTGTTCGCATTTACAAAAAAAGCAAGTAAATTAAAAAACTGCGGCATTTCAATAGTAAGTAATAACATAATCGAAAGCGATCTAGATTAAGCAATAACAATTAAAACAAAAATATGTTAAAAAATAAATGTCAAACAATATATGTCATTCTATGCGGAATGTTGTTTTTATCTAAATAAGCAAAAAAGTAGGTAAGGTCGTTCCCGGTCAAAACGGAAGTGCTTTAAAATAGTTTTTAAATAGAAACAAACGAATCTGCATAATAACAGACAGCCAGGCGTAACTAGGTGTCACTTGTAAACCCCATGGTAACGTCCAGGCTGGGCAACGAAAAAGCGGATGAGCTGGCAAGACAGGGATCATTCACATCATACTTTGGACCAGAACCTGGCCTTGGAGTAACCAAAACCACAGCTTGGATTCAAAAGAAACACAAGGAGCCTCAGTAGAATGAGACAGGGAAAAAGCTTAATAAGGGGCCCGTCCCAAAGAACGAAGGAAGAACTACTCAGACAAAGTAGGAGAAGACTTCGCATAACAGTAGGGCTGCTAACAGGGCACGATAACCTGAGAGGACACCTGCACCAGATAGGCTCATATAAAAGGGGACCCAACTTGCAGAATGTGCGATGAGGGGGAAGAGACAGCCTACCATATCCTATGCGAATGTGAAGACTAATGGGAGGATTGGTATAAACGATAATGGAAGATTAGGTACAAAAAGCCCAAGAGGCTGCGCTGCCTCCTGTAGTAAATCTAGACGGATCCCAGGGAAGAAGAAGAAGAAACAAATAGTTTTTACATCAAAATTTGCGAATTTATTTATCATAAGTACATGCCAAATTCATTTTTCTATTTGTACAAATATAAAAGATATAGGGGTGAGCTACAAAAACAACAAAGTGTTCAAAATATTTTTATCTTTATTATTTTCTTTGCATTTGTTATTAATCCGTTTTAAAATAACACATTTTTTTCTTTTTTTTAATATCCCTTCCCTCTTATTATTTATAATTACAAATTCCGACTATAACCGTTAATATTAACCTTATTAGTATTTTTATTTTACTATAACCAGCATATAATTAAACTTATTAACCTAACAAACAGCTTAATTAAAAGTTAATAAATATAAAATATTATAAATTTTAAATAAAATGTTGGCAGCATTTAAAAAAGAAAAACTTGGAAAAATATTTGATTGGTTTCTGTGTATTATTTTCTGCAGATGTCTCCTGAAATAGATAATTATAAATAAACTTAACTTTATATCTCATATCTCAGAGAAGTTTAATGAAATATTATTTAATTCATTTCTTTTTTATCGATTTTTTAAAACACAGAAAAAAATATTTTTAAGCTGAATTTTGATGCTTTGTTTAAAATAAAGCCATAGTTATGAAAATAGAAATCTTAACATATTTTTAGAAGGTAACGTGCTTGACACCAGCAAACTAAAGATAATTTAAATACAGATTTACAAGCTAAATTAGAATTTTTTGTAGAAACTTTGGTCACTATAAAAATAAAATTTGAAAAAAAGCTTTATATATATATATATATATATATATATATATATATATATATATATATATATATATATATATATATATATATATATATATATATATATATTAATTTTTTTTAATTGGGTAAAAATCAATTTTTTAGATTAAAATTTTTCATCAGAAACTAAAATATTTTTTTTATTTGCTGATGATGAGTTTTAATTAAATTATTATATGTATATAATTTGTTGCTCGGTTTAATACTATAATTTCAGTATTAGGGCTTTATAACTTCTAAAATATAGTTCAAGACCTTTAAATAGATGCTTTATAGTTTATTACAACATACTATAATCAAAGCTTATAATGCGTTGCCTAATTTTAAGAAATTCACCTTCAAGGCGGGCTTATTATTTTTGGTTTTATTGTACCGAATATGCATGAGACTAATATAATTTCACGGTAGACAAAATAAATAAAAAATGATAGAAACTTAAATAAAAGATAAATGGTTTATCAAACCCTTTAAAAAGCCAACCATATTCAGCATAATAATTATAATTAGTTTTGGTATTCAATTACCTACCAAACTATTTACTTAAACAATATTAGTTAAATAGATTCAAATAATAATTTTTATACGAAGGGCGTAAAATAGCTTTTACGCTGGCTGCTGAAAGTTAATCAGGTAAGGGCGTAAATTAGTCCAGTCACCGGGGGTTTTGCCTCCGAATTCTTTATAAATGAATCAATTTATTTTAAATTTTGTGTGTTGATAAATAAGTACTTAAGTAACAAAAGTCACACAGTGCCGATAAGCGCTGCCGCCCCTGGGGTGGTTGCCACCCTTTCCAAAGGGGGGAATTTTTTTCACTCAAAATAACCTTGGAATTCAATAGCAGGACAAATTTTAAGCAAAAAATGTGGTATACATTTTTTTTGCTATATCAATATTTTCTGCTGAAAAGTTGAATTTTTCGATAAAAAAACATTGGATTTTTGAAGTTTTTTATTAAACTCCAAAACTAAGGGTTTTACGAAAAAAAGTAAAATAAACAAAATTGAAACTTATAAAAAAACAAAAGAATTGTTTTTTTAATGAGGGTTGTAAAACTGAGATATGGCTTGTTAAAGAAAACGGATTTTTCGTTGTATCCTTGAACCTAAACATTTCGCGGCAAATAGCGGCAAACGGGTACATTTATCGAAAAAAAACTCATGAAACTCTTTTTAAAGAGTTTGAATAGACCTTTGAAATAAGCCTAAGTAAAAGTCTTTCGCATAAGATTTACGTGAGATATGAGCATAAAAAGGATGGATTTCCCGAATTTTTGTAAAAAAACCGCATTAAAAGTGACGTCATGTTCGTTAGTATTGAAATTAAATATATTTCTTCTACAATTCACTTTATTTTGGTGGTATTCATAAGATCTAAAATTTTAACCACATTAAGATGTCTAAGTTTTAAAAAAAACATGATTTTTTTTGTAAAAAAATGGTACCTAGTTATAAGGGTTAAATCGTTGTAATTATAATAAAAATTATTTCATAAGTAAAAAAATTATTTTTTTTCTAAAAAGAATGCACAATAAGAATGTTTTAAATCGTTAAATATATTTTACAATTCATTTTAACAATGAGTGGTTTTCAGGGTTGAAAAATTGCAATAATGATAAGAGGATATTCTACAGCAAGAAATAAATTTTTGTTTGAAAAAAATCAACACTAAGAATGTTTTAAATTGTAAAATATATTGTTAAATTTATTTTAGCATAAAGGGGTGGTTTGAAGGGTTAAATTGCAATTATTATAAAAAGATATTCTATAGCAAGAAATAAATTTTTGTAAAACAATTAACACTTAAAATGTTTTAAATCGTTACAAATATTTTTTAATTCATTTTTATTGAAAAGGGTGGTTCTAAGGGTTGAAATGTTCTAGTTAATAAAAAATTATTATATGAGCAGGGTATTAAATATTATTTTTATTTAATTACATTATTGAAATATTTTAAGCTGTAATTTTTTTTATTATAAAGAATATCAGTTTTTAAAGGTTTTTAGGGGTTTCAAAGGATTGAAAATTGTGAATGATTAATTTTCATGTTGAAGAACACATAACAATATTTAAGACACAAAAATAAACAAGATTTAAATAAATACAATGATTAAATCCGAGTTTTTTCAATTTTTTTCAATAAAGAGTAGTTTTCACCCTTTAAAAACAAAAAGCGCACCTGCGCGTATGTGACTTTTGAAGTGACGAGTAAGATAAGCTTAATGTCAAATTTTCAGAAAAATTCATGTAATTATAAAGAATTTGGAGGTAATGATGTATTTTCCTCTCCAGTAACTGGACTAAAAGTGCTTAATTGTAATAAAATATGACCTTAAATACATTTATTTTAATTAAAATTTGATATTTTTTTAATTTTCATATGTTTCAAAAAATGTGCACATTGATTTTTAAATTTAAAAATCGTAGACCTAAAACAAACACCTTTCTATGTTTTAAATTTATAGAAATTTAATGTCAAATTAAAGGTGGTTCTTAAATTAAATCTACAATTTTAGAGTTTATGGAAGTCGACAGGCTTACTTAAAATAAACGAAACTTTTTTTATTTTACACAAAATGTGTCAACCTATTTTTCTCCCCATTTTATAACTTTGTTCTTGCTATGCATAAAGTTATTCAATTTAGTACAAAAATAAACATAAGTATTTTAATTAATTATAAAAAAAAATTAAAAAGTTGTGTCTAAATTCAATGAAAAATAAAAATGGGTGGTTTTATGCCTGATTCTCAGTAAACTCTGCTCTGTAGGTAAAACCTAAAGTTTAGACTAAATATAAAATGCGAAAAATGCTCATTTTAATGTCCCTGAAATCGCGTCTGTAGTCCGGGTAAATCTGTAATCCACCGTTAAATAATTTTGGAAGTACATGAATCGAGATGAAACCTTTTGCATTCTCTTTTAAAACAGATCAACTACAAAGTGTCGGAAAGGGATATTGGATAATAGGATCCCACGTAAAGGGGTGTTTTTTACCCCATTTTTCACCCTTTTGCCTCCCAAGCATAAAACTATTTAAAAAACGTTTCTTTTTTCCATTTTTAATGGTTTATATAGGTTTTTTGGGCCACTAAATTCGAATATAATATTGTAAATTACATTTGAGGGCTTAAAAGAGCTAAATTTACCATTTTTTATCCCTTACACTCCTAAAACATACATTTTGCTAAAAAAAGTTTTTTTCCCGTTTTTAATGGTATATATAGGTTTTTTGGGTCACTCAACTTGAATATAATATTAGAAATTTTATTTAAGGGCTTAGAAGGGTTAAATACACCCTTTTTTACACCCTACAAACCTAAAAAATTCATTTTGCTAAAAAAATTTTTTTCCCATTTTTAATTGTACATATGGGTTTTTTGGGCCACTGAAGTCAAGTATAATATGAGAAATTACATTTAAGGGCTTAAAAGGGCTAAATTCATCCTTTTTTACCTCCTACACCCCTAAAACATACATTTCCCTAAAAAAAGTTTTTCCCCATTTTTTTTTTTTTTTAATGGGTACATATAGGTTTTTTGGGCCACTGAATCTGAATATAATAATAGAAATTACATTTGTGGGCTTAGAACGGCTGAATACACCCTACACCCCTAAAAATACATTTCGCGAAAAAAAAGTTTTTTTCCCATTTTTAATGATATATAGATTTTTTGAGCCGCTGTATTTAAATATAAAATCATAAATTAAATTTAAGGGCTAAAAATAGTGATTTTAATAATTCATCCTTTTTACCCCTACACCCCTAAAAGATACATTTTGCTAAAAAATGTTTTGTCCCATTTTTAATGGTACATATAAGCTTTTTAAGCCACTAAATTTGAATATAATATTAGAAATTACATTTAACTTCTTAGAAGGGCTGAATTCCCCTTTTTTACCCCCTTAATCCCTAAAACATATTTATCGCTAAAAAAGTTTTTTCCTCTTTTTAATGGTACACTGAATTTAAATCTGATGTCAAAAATTATAATAAGAGAAGGTAACTACCCCTATATTTATTGGATCGATAAATTTAAAATTTGCCCAAAAAACCTTTTAAAATAGGAAAAAAAAAATTTTTACCGAATGTTTGTTGTTTGGCTGTAGGGGGTAAAAAAGGATAAATTCAAACCTTTTATGCCCTCAAATTTCTTTTCTAATATTACATTAAATTCAGTGGTCCAAAAAACATATATGTATTATTAAAAATGTAAATTTTAGCAAAATTTAGGTATGTTATAGGGGTGTAGGGGGTTAAAAAGGGTAAGTTCAGCCCTTCTAAGCTCTTAAATGTAATTTCTAGTATTATATTTCGATTAAGTGGCCCAAAAAACCAATATGCACCTTTTAAAATGAAAAAAAAAGTTTTTTAAATAATTTTATGCTTCGGGGGCAAAAAGGGTGAGAAAATGGGGTAAAAAACATCTCCTTTCGTAGGATCTAATATCCCTTTCCAACACTTCGTAGTTGATCTGTTTCTAAAGAGAATGCAAAAAGTTTTATCTCGATTCATGGTCTTTCCAAAATCATTTCTAGATTTTAAGTGTTTTTTAACAGATTTACCCGGTAAGGTTTGGGGTCTAATAAGTAAATGTAGAAATTTTCTTTATTTTTAGAATAAAATCCTGCTTGGATTTTTAATTTTAAGACAATTATACTCTTAGAAACACAGGTTTAATTAATTTTGAAAACTTCTAAAATACCCCTTAAATATACAGTTTTCAGAATTTTTCCTTTACTTATGTCCCAAAATCTACCGATTTTCAGAATCGAATAATTTAGAGATCCCTAAGATATATGATTTTAAAAATCGCCTACTTTACTACTGACTCATTGGCTTATTAAAATTGTGAGGTACTTTCCAAAAAAGAAGAAACTTGGAATTAAGCAGGTTTACTGAGAATCAGGCATGAAACCCCCCATTTTTATTTTTCATTGAACTTAGAAGTCACCAAAAATACTTATGTAAAATAAATTCCTATCCAAAAACCTCGGCCTCTTAAAGTACTAAAATTTAAAATTATACCAGCTTCCACCCACAATTTTGTTCTACTCTTAAGAATAGACCAACCTGTAAAAAACTTGCAAAGTCAAAAAGGAATGGAATAAAATTGTGGACAGAACTTAATCTAATTTTAGATCTTAGTATTTTAGAACAGGCACTTGGTCCTTAATTTATGTAGGTATTTTTGGTAAGATACACCATGTATAGGGTGTCCCTCAGAAGTGGCTCGCCATTATAACTTTTTTGCCTTTAACGATTTC
>JAHBCN010000006.1:300000-480000 GCA_019359885.1 Listronotus oregonensis
TAGGAACTGCGATTAAAATAGGTATGATTTATTTGTTATTATCTTGTAACATTTCTATTTTTCTATTTATTATTCATTTTTATGGACCAAAAATATTGTTAAAATCATAACTAAATTTGCATGTCAGAAATCTAGCGAGAGAAATTAGGTACGTCTAGGAAATAGTTATAATGGATAATACTTAAATAATAATTAAATGGTTTTTTCCTTTAGCTGTCTTAAAACAGTTTAGCATCCCCAAAAATAATGTTTATATGTTTGAAACGACGCACAGTGGGAATATAGGAAACAATTTAGGTCACGCGTCAATTTGATCGGATGGATGTAATTTTTTTCTATTAATTTTCAATAAAGTACTGTTTTTTATTCCTGATGAGATTTGTCCTAAATTGAAATATAACTCATTGTCCTGAAAACCAAAAAATATGCAATAATCGGTGAATAAAGAAAAAAATATAACAAATTATGTACGTGACGTTGAGAAATTAAAATAAACCATTATGGAAATACAAGACAGTCCTAAATCATCAATTTAAACACACAAAATATAACCTCAAAATATATTCTCAATATAATATGACCAATATTTTCTGCTCTCAATAAAAAGTATAAGAAAACATATCCGTCTGTTTGAACTGATCATGGTCTTTATAAAATAATTTTGATGATAGATTTATTATTTAAAGATTCAGTTTGGTCTATTTAGTCCTAAAATTGTCAGGTTCAGAGAACAAATGGACCAGAAAATCAATTTCAGGGAAATATGTTCCTTGGCTCATTAAATAATTGTAGTATGCATTTTTGCTCATGGATTTGAGATTAAATATTACTAGTTTAAGAGTTTGAGAATAAGGAAAATAGGTATATCTCAAAGAATTATTATCTTGGATTTGAGAAATATCCATCATATGAGCTTGTCTTTTGAAAGTTATGTTTGCAAGATTTGGCTTTAAGGTTTTAAGCTTAGATCTTATATTTTTGGGTTGGGCGCCAAGGGTTTTTTAAGGTTCCAGAATCAGAATATGTATACTGAATAAAACAGTTTTTGAGAAAAAAAGATATACAAAAAAGAAATCTATATGAGAGTTTAAGGTTATGGTGGCCAGTTTGAGGTTAAATTTCAGGTTTGAATTTATGAGTTAGGACTGTCTTGCAATTCTGTAATTATTTGTTTTGATTAATTAACTAGAAGTACATCATTTTTTACCTTTTTTACTTTTAGTCATTTTTAGTTGTATTGTAAAGGTATAGTCCCAGATAAGGCTTTATCTGGGGTATAGTCTTTGGTTTTGAGGTCAACGAGTTACATCCAAATCTAAGATATCTTATGGGTAAAGGTAGCAATTATCTCATTGAGAATATAAAATAACTAAATTGAAGATAAATAAGAAAAAACTACCACTATTCGATTAAACTTGTATTATACTCGTATGTTACTGCATTTCTCTAAGAAAACTATCGCTATTACTGAACAATACATCCAAAATCTAAAGCAAAATCTTTTAAAGTAGATTATGCATACATAAGTTCTTAGAAGTTATCCTGTCTTTACACTGTGAAGTAAATTTAGTTAAGTATTACACGATGATAACTTGGTTTAAAAATTAACATCTTCGCCAAAAGGGGTATATGAAAATCTTAATTTTTCCCAATTTTATATTGAAATTCAAGCTTTCTGGAATTCACTTAGCGGATATTTTATATTTAAATTAAAGTTACTCATGTGATCTGCATATTCGTGGTGTACGTTATTCAAGTTTGATTATATACAAGTTTCACTTCTTTAACTGCATTAGTATTTTTTTTCTTTTGATAAAAATAGGGGTTCGCTAATTTAATTTACATACAAAGAGCAGAATCACTTAAACTTTAAATATGTCTTTATCTATATCTTTATTTCTTAGCTTATTTAAAATATAATATATGATATAAGGAAGATATATATATATATATATATATATATAGCTAGATATAGATATATAGGTATAGCTGCATATATTATATATATATATATATATATATATATATATATATATATATATATATATATATATATATATATATATATATATATATATATATATGTATATATATATATATATATATATATATATATATATATATATATATATATAGTGTGTCCCAGATGCATACGTAAAAATGACAAAAAATTTTGGAGTTGAAATTTTGGGTTTATTCACACTACCTCCGTCCCGTTTCGAGTGCCGGCCTAGATATTTTTATTTTTTAAAAATTAAGCATGTCCGGATACTATTTTAAATTTTATGAGTAGGTAAAGTAGTATTTCTAGGCAAGATTTAAAAGTTTATAAGAAAAATTTTGTTTAGAATGCAAAAATTATTCGAATACAATTTTATAATATATCCGGTTTTGATTTTTACGTTTAAATTATTTACTTATTATAATATATGAATAAAAAATTAATTGGTAAACAAAACGTAAAAATCAAAGTAGGCCTATGGTTATGAAATTCGATAATTTTGCATTCTAAACAACTTTTTCTTATAAACTTTTTTTTATATCTTGCCTAGAAATACTACTTTACCTACTCATAAAATTTAAAAATGCTCGTATCAAGGCATGCTTGATTTTTAAAAAATAAAAATATGCTAAATTTTATTTTTTAATCAAGCAGGGCTGGATGCCAAACGGTCAAATTTCAACCCCAAAATGTTTTGTCATTTTTACGTATAAATTCGCTCATCCTGGGACACACTGTATACAGTAAAGCGCACCGTACTGCGAACATAGGAGGCTCCTGGATGATTTTGGATGTACCCAATTCTAAAATACCAATAATAATTTTGTGGCTTGCATTTCAATTTATGTCTCGTTTCCTTACATGGCTCATTTTTGGTTGGGACTGGTGGGGAGTACGGTGATAAATTCAGAAGAGTTATCTGCCCAGTTTAGTTGTGTACTACGTTTTTATTTTTAGTAAGAATATGCAGTGTTTATAGGCAAGTAGCAGGAGCTAGCTAGCATCAACCGTCTTCGATCGGATGTCTTATCAGCCATAAATTTAAAATTAGTTACTTACGAGACCGCAACGTGGGCTACGGTTTTAAAAACCAAACAGTTTTTCCTAATAACATAAAATAATTTGCTCAAATAAATAATGGAACGTACAAGATATTTAAAAAAGTAAATTAATGCCTCATAGAATAAAAAAAGGAAGTTATTTCAGCGTTATCGAAGATGCTCAAATAAATCACCTTTCTGAACCAAACAATAACCAAGGTTGTCATAAAAACGCCTTCTGACATTGGCTAGAATGTTAAGGGTAATAATCCTAAAAGAATTCTCAATTTGGAATTGCAACTCTTGTATATTATTAGCCCTATTTTCCTGAAACCATAAATTTGTCATTTTACGTGACCCCAGAGAAAAAAAAAACGTTGGGTGAGACCATGAAGAACAATGTCTTTATAGAATTTTCTCATTGTTATTTTTCATTACAGTTTCACAAAATTGCATTCGTTTAAAATGATCACCAGGAAAATTTCATGGGTTTTTCTTACTTTGTAGGGTCGGTATCCATTTTTTTAAGCACTCTTTCCGCTGATCCTTTGCTCAAATTAACCTGTTGTACAATTGTATTAATGAAATTGTAGGAATGCTAATAACACGTGCCACTACTAGAATTTCTTCATTACCCTTTCGTTGTTTCATTCTGGTGCACTATCATGTTTATGTTTTCTAAGAGTTAAACACTCACATGTCAAAAAAGTTTTTAATGACTTTGTGAATAGTAAAAATTGTAGGGTAAGCCTGGTTGGAAATAAATTAATAAATAATTCCCTAATTCCCCTTATCAGATTTTACCGGTGATACCATTTAATGATTTTAATTTTTTCTTCCAGTTCGTGAACATCCATTATTAATAATTATTATTTTATTTAAAAAAAAAACTTTTTGGTCGCAAATAATCGACACCGTACAACTAAAGCTGTCGAGCGTTCGATAGTAAAGAATTATTTCAGGAATAAACGTATTAAATTGTTCGCTTGGCCGGCCGACGCCCGTCTTATAAATTATTGTTTGCCGAAAATTATTGATCGATAAGCAATGCGTGCGGCGTTTTTAGGTACATCCAATATCGTCCAGGATCGTCCTATGTTCGCAGTGCTCTGCGTGCTTTACTGTATATATATATATATATATATATATATATATATATATATATATATATATATATATATATATATATATATATATATATATATATATATATATATATATATATATATATATATATATATATATATATATATATATATATATATATATATATATATATATATATATATATATATATATATATATATATATATATATATATATATATATATATATATATATATATATATATATATATATATATATATATATATATATATATATATATATATATATATATATATATATATATATATATATATATATATATATATATATATATATATATATATATATATATATATATATATATATATATATATATATATATATATATATATATATATATATATATATATATATATATATATATATATATATATATATATATATATATATATATATATATATGTATATATATATATATATATATATATATATATATATATATATATATATATATATATATATATATATATATATATATATATATATATATATATATATATATATATATATATATATATATATATATATATATATATATATATATATATATATATATATATATATATATATATATATATATATATATATATATATATATATATATATATATATATATATATATATATATATATATATATATATATATATATATATATATATATATATATATATATATATATATATATATATATATATATATCAAGGTCCTGCAGCTCACCTCCCGTCTTATGTAGCTCATTTATTATTTAATGTAAAATTTTCATATTTTGCAGACGTTACCTTTAACCTACGGTGCATTTCAGGAAAATAATTTTGGTTATACAGGGTGTCACAAAAAAGTGTGACGTCACGACGGTGCATTTTTTTTAAATGGAACGCTGTGTATTTTTTTGTATATTTAGGTACCTCTTGTAGTCATCTATCTTCTTCCAAAATATTGTTAACATCGGTTCAGTAATTTCGGAGAAAAAAAAATAAAAATATAAAAAAAAAATGTTAAATAAACCTAATTTTTAATTTTTAATGCCTTTTGGCTAACATTTATGTAACTTCAACCAATTTCTAGGTAATAATTAACGTTATTATGAAACTCTTACGTCAATAAATTGTTTTTAATAGCCACCTATCATTTTTAATCAATGGTATTACTATTAAAATAGATGCCAAAATGAGTTTTCAACGAATAACTTTTAATGTGTTAGGAATTTCGATAGGGTTATAATAAGAAAAATGTTTGTTTTTTAATTCTGCATCTATCGACCTAAAAAATATACAGGGGCTTATATTTAATATAAGAAAAATAAAGTGCTTTCCAATTTGAAGAGTTTGACACTAAATTTTGGACATCCTGTACAGTTCGAATTAACCAAACATGACCAAAGCGACTGATATTACGTTACTTACTAAGTTTGTTGTTTAATTCCATTAATCCAATCACTATTGGTATTTTTATTCATTTTTAAATTCAAGGGTGCAAAACAGTTTTTTTTATTTTTTATTTTTTTTTCTCCAAAATTACTGAACCGATGTTAACAATATTTTAGAGGAAAATAGACTACAAGAGGTACCTAAATATACAAAAAAATACACAGCGTTTTATTTAAAAAATTGCACCATCGTGTCGTCTGCAAAATATGAAAATTTTACATTAAATAATAAATAAGCTACATAAGACGGGAGGTGAGTTGCAGGACCCTGTATATATATATATATATATATATATATATATATATATATATATATATATATATATATATATATATATGTATATATATATATATATATATATATATATATATATATATATATATATATATATATATATATATATATATATATATATATATATATATATATATATATATATATATATATATATATATATATATATATATATATATATATATATATATGTGTGTGTGTTATTGTAATACAAAATTACAATAAGATTTTAATTGAGTTGATGTCCATTACTCCATTATTATGATTTTTTATGTTATAGTTAGACATTAGCCAGACTTAACAAATGTAAAGTAGTCCTACATTTTAAAGATCATTGGTTATAAGTATATTTTTTTCCATCAGAAAGTTTTTATATAGTACAATTTTTTTTTAAACTTACTATTTTTAGGACTGTTTTCATTCTATAATTCAAGGGGTGGTCAGTTTCTTTGTACTGCCACTCCGATTATTGACACTTATGTGACTTCATCGTTACAACCTAATGATGTACCTGTAATAAACAATTGCGATTGTGGCTGGAAACCAATGGTAAGTAGAAAATGAGTTTACCTATAATTTTAAAATAAAATTGCCCTTCAATTGATGAATTGGGATCGAATTAAACCACAACCTAAAGATTAAAGTGACATAAACACGGTTTTTTCTTATAAAAATGTATTATTAACCACAAAAAAAAAATTAAAGTATTTTTTGTGAATTGTGCTTAATATTTATTTAATATGGATGAACTCAGGGATTTTTGAATAACTGTTTACAGACGATTAAGAGCTCATTATAGGTATTATTAAAAAAACGCATCTTTCTGCCCCGAATTGATATGAATGACTTTACAGATAATTTTTTTTAACCGATATCGACTTCTTGCGACTACTTTCTTTATCCGATATTTCCTTTAATTCGATGGCTAGTTAATTCAAAACCTCGCTTTTTGTCTTTTCATATATCTGCGTTACCTTATTTGTTCCTTAATATTCCTGCGTGTTTTTTTTTCAAACAAAGTTAATAAAGGGGTTTTTTTGGTTTGGAGCTCCGATTTTTACCTCAACAGTCCACGAAGGCTGAAGCCTTCCAAAGATAAAAAAGACGATATTTATTTATAATTGACAGACCACTTAAATTTAAAAAAAGTCCTGAAAAATATGTTAAATTTTGGAAAAAAAACACTTTGCCGACTGGTTTTTAGGAACCACTTTTTTTCATAGGTATAGGCTTTGAGCATTTACCTATAGAGGCAGCCTTGCCGCTCGGCCGTCCGAACAAGCGTGCGAGAGAAAAACAAGGATAGCAGTAACCTTTTTCTCTCTCTCCACGTGCCTAATTGGTCGGCGAACCCGATCACCAATCAACACTTAGTTCAGAGTATATACCCCAGAGTTTAAAGACCCTTAGAAAAAGAAGGTTTTTGGATTTCTTAAAAGACAATATAATTTGAGTGCCTGTAAATTACATAAGAAATATTTTAATTGAATTTAAAATGATTATATAATATTAATTCTTTTTTATGGGTACTTTTTGTTTTAGACAAGAATAGTCGGAGGTGAAGAAACTAAGGTACATGAATTTCCGTTTATGGCTGCCCTAATTTATAGGGAAAGATTTTGGTGTGGATCAAATATAATTTCAGAGAGATTTGTTCTCACTGCCGGACATTGTGTGTTACGGCATAACCCTAATGAACATTATGTTGTGGTTGGAGATCACAATTTAGTATCCGGTAAGTGTCTGAATAACTGTTTTCTCAACTTGATACATTTATTAAATCATTATTTAAGGAAACGATACAGAAATAAGTGCCCTATATAAGGTTAGTGCCTACGAAATACATCCACAGTATGACGAAAAATACCAAAAAAATGATATAGCTATTCTTCAAACTGCAACGAAGATAATTTTTAATCCCTATGTTGGACCGATATGTCTTCCATTTCGGTTTACTACTCAGGATTTTACTGGCCAACAGGTTGTGCTGTTAGGTGAGTTTTATTTGCAGGGTGGTTTCTAGGGTGGCCATCATGACACTTTTCCGTTAAGTTTTTTTTCAACTTTACCTACGTATGTGGTACCTACAGATAGTTAAAAAAGTCCCGTCGAAAACATTTGATTGGCCCTAAGCTTGCCACAATGTTTGACTTTTTGGACGTAAATCTATTCTAACCTGATTTGACATATGAAACGCCCTTATTTGTTTAGGAACGGGGGTGTTCTTATCTTATTTTAACTTTATTTTTCCAAAAACAACATCCAGATTTTTTTTACAATTTAGGAACACGCGTGATTTTTTAGGAAAATTATTTATAATTTCAGTAATATTCGGGTTTTTTTTAGGAGCACCATGTTTTTTTAGGGAACCTCTTTATTTTTCTGAAAAACGTTCTTTTAAGAAAAATCCGCGTTTAATTTAGAAACAGTTGTGTTCCAACCTTCCGTCACAGGCCCTCCTATGAAAAATGGTGGTGATCCGGAAGAGGGCACAAATGTTTTTGAAAAGAATACGTGTGTTCCTAAAAAGAAAACAGGTGTTTCCAGAAAGAAATTATATTTAAAGTTCGTACTCTTTTTCTATAAAACATGACTGTTACCGAAAAAAAGAGATAGATGTTCCTTAATAGAGCACGCGTGTTTTTTAATAAACACGTAACCTTCGAAAATAACGTGGGTGGCCCTGAAAAGAACATTATGTTAGCTGTTTTCGAAATGATGCTTAGACTTTGTGTGTTTATTTTAATTTGAAAAAAAAAATTGATCGAATTTTTTTTTAGTGTTAAATTAACACCCTTTTTTTATTAGGAAGTTGAAAAGGGAACAATTTTTTATCCGATACAATAATTTAGAGTATGGGTTAAATAATAATCAAAAAGAAAAAAAAACTAAATACTAAATTTAATAGCAATAATTTTTTAAAAAACAATTAAATTAAATGTTCAAACTGTGCATAGTTGCCTGCCTAACAGTTAACTTGACAATAAATATTTGATTATTGTCAGCTGTAAGTGATTTAAAATTAAACTTTCTTAAATAGTCCTTTTAGTATCTTTATATTAAAGCAGCATATTTAAAGTGTTTATCAAGGAAAAAATTGTGTCATTATCTAACAAATTGTTAAATTATCGGAACGAAAAAGAATTGAAATTCTTACCATGATTGGATTTGGAAATAGGTTGCGTGGCCAAAACGAAGTAGCTACACTGCTGAATGGAATTCATTGTGATAATAATTTTGTACTGAATATATATTTTTTGACGAAACAACCTTTGTCTTTAACGGCCATGTCAATAGCTCCAGATTTAGCACCCATGAATTACTTTTTGTGAATATACTGAAAAAGTAAAACATATCTTAAAAAGCCAGAGAATTTAAATAAAGCATTCGTCACGAAATGCAATTGGGTATATTCACGTTTTTTAGAAAACCTATAAAATGATAGCATATATGCACATAAATCATTTAGTAACCTTAAAAAATTTTAAAAATATATTTCAAGCAAAAAACTGCTGTTTAAAATTCAAATGCCAAAAGTTGGTGCCTAAACACGGTTCCCGAAGGTCATGGCGTCTTACATCACAGCGCATACAAACAGACTCGCGTCTAGAGATACCCTGTGATAACGAGCTTCTTGACAGTGTTGACACATGAAACATGCTTTAAAAGTAGGCTTTTTTTAAATAATGCATTTAATGTAAAAAAAGCAAATCAGGGGTCTTTTCTAATACGTCTCCGCATTTTTACGTCTGATATATAATTGGGGAAAATAAAAAGTCGCTTTGCTAACCAGAACTAACCATGACCGACTAGAACTTAGGGCTTTTGAATTTGTCTAAATTATCCCTACATGGAAGTTATTAACACATTTTTTATAATTTTTGATACGGTAGAAATTATAATTTTTTTTAAAGTGTAATTATATATTTCCGGGTTTTTCTAATACGTTGTTAAAATTTTGTTCTTGCTTGCCCTAAGTTCTAGTCGGTCATGGTTAGTTCTGAACATTAAAATGTAATTTTTTAGCCGAGTCCCTGCATAACAAAGCGTTTCATGTGTCAACACTGTCAAGATGCTTGTGATTACGAGGTACCTCTAGACGCTAAATTATTAGCGATGACACACATGTAATTTTTGCCGACTCGTCCGTTTCTCGGCGCGATGACACATACATCGGTTTGCGCCGACTCGGATGTTGCTTGGACACAGGAATTTGTTGACTCGGCAGAGGCAGTACTTCGCAAACCAGTGTCGCTTGAGATATGGATGACGATTTAAAACTAATAATACTTTCGGGTTTACTGTATTTGCGCAGGAAAAGGAGAATGCAAAATAAGAATCGGAGAATGTGGGTGCATCCAATTGTCAATGATCGTTTAGCCAAAGGACATTTTTATACTTTGTTTGCTGAAGTTCGAAAGGATGAAGAAATTTTTTTAATTATACTCGTATGTCACAGGCTTCTTTTATGAACTACTTAATTGTATAAAGAAAAAAATAACAAAGAAAAATACGCGTATGAGAACATTTCCACCAGAAGAAAAATTGGTCATAACCCTCAAAGTTTTAAAAAAAATGTTATAAGATTAGATATGCTATATTTATTATTAGGAAATCTCGAAAGTAATACAAAATAACATTTTTTTGTGTTAACACCAAATAAATAAATCAGTAATCATAATTTTGTAATATTTATGAGTTTGTGACTTGTGAATCATCACTTTCCAAAATTAGAATAATAGGATGCAGCGGATTCGGTTGGGGATGGTGTTGGCATTGGAGTCACGAAAGTTTAACGGATACTGCTGTGATGCAGTTTGCAGTGGATGGGGATATACGTTTGTGGCTGTTGTTGCGATTAATGTTGCTGGTGAAGACCTGAGTATGAATGAAACAAATTTGTAAATGTATGCTGGTGCTGCTGGTTCATAGTTTCGTACTTGCTAATAATTTGCATAAGCTCAATTCTGCAACGGGTATTTAAATATCGGGGTAATGATGCAAGACTTGGCACCAAAGACATCAAAAAGTGACGATTATCGTCATTCCTTTCGTTCGCTTGGTCCATTTTTGCTCTCTTCTCGTAACTGTCCAATAATCGTAAATTTTTTTCTTCAACAGGGTGTAGTCTTTTTTTGCACGATCTGGGTTGCGCGTTCACCTAAAACATTTCGAGGGCCACATGAAGAAAAGCTGGTTGAAAATGAGAATGTAGCTTCTTGGACTTCATCATCGACTATAGTTGTTTCATTCTTGTAGGCTTATTGTTACTTCTTTGAACTGATGATGATGGCAGACTAATTGAAATTTACATTCTAATGAACTGACTGTCTAATGAGATTTTTTTGGTGTCACAGTATCCCTTAGAAATTCCAGTTGTTGTGAACACATGTAGTACCAAAACAGGGAGTTTTTTGGAGCTCCGTTTGTTCTTAAAACTCTTGCCATTTCCATTTCTCTCTTGAATGTCTCTTGTAAACCGATCTCGAACGTTCTTCCAAAGTTTTTTTGTAGTATGTCTGCTGTATCCATTAAAAAAAACATTAATTACTAAGTACAGCATTACTTAAGAACTAAAAAAGGAACCAGTTTTCTTTATTAGCCTAATATTTGTGTTTTTTTCAGATATCTGGCTACTGGATGTTCGCTAACTGAAGGTTAAACTACACATTTCGTAAGTAGGAAGGTCGACTAGCAGTTGTATTATTAAAGAAGTTTTTGAAGACTGTTGATGAAATACAATGGGCGTGTCTTGGCTATCTATCTTTACTTTGCCTCCACTAATACTCAAATGGCCATTTTCTTAGACATAGCAACAGGATTTCATAAAAATATGCAAACTTTCCTGACGTGATTGGTGCTATCGATGGAAAGCACATCCGAACTAAACAGTACCTTTTCAGGGCAATAGCGGTTCCATGTATTTTGATTACGAAAAAGGTAGCCTTTTTCTACTGTTTCTTTGCTATGTGCGACGCCAATTATTGCTTGACTTACATAGAAGTGGGATCTTATGCAAAAATTCGATTGATGCAGTTCCACTGATTTTTTCGCATTCCATTCATACTTTTGACAAGTTATGTGGATTTTCATAACAGTGTTATAGGAATTCCACCGCCAAATTCTGACCAAACTTTCTCAACTGATTATTCTGTATATTCCTGTTAGCGATGTAATTTGGGGTGATGAAGCTTTTCCATTGTCTGAAAATTTGCTGAGTCATACGGTGGAAAATATTTAACAGAAGATCAAACAAATTTTCAATAACCGATTGTTTTTTTCTCGACGATATATTTTATGTACATTTGGAATCTTAGCCAGTTGAACAAATATGAATTCTTCATCGACCTATTTACGTATGACATTGATTTGGTTAATAGTATTGTTAAGGCTATAGTATTACATAATTTTTGTAAGAATAAGAGATGGAATGGGCGTGTCTTGGCGTGAAGAATCATTTTGTGACACCAATGTACCACACAGCCACAGTATGGGCAGTTCGCAACCCCATACACGCCATATGCAGGGGAAATGCCAGGGCCACTGTCAGCGAGAGATAAATATCATTATTTTACAAATTTAAACAAGTGACTAATTTAAATGCAGAATTATTCTTATATTTACTTTTATCTAATACAGAAAAAAACTCGTTAACATACTGAAAATCTTTTATCGTCCAAACCCCATAAGGTCATCAGCTCAAAACCAAAAACCCCAGTAATTTCTTCCCAGCACTAATTCCTTTCAGCATTTTTATCACTATAATCGGGTTGGGTCATGTCCCATACTGCTGGACGATTCTGAATTTCATGTATTAATTTTTCAATATCTATAACTTTGGTAGTCATTTTGTGGAATTTTTAATCAAAAAAACGCCCTTAAAAACCGACTGACAAATCGACGTGTCTGACAGTGGACATAAGAAACAATGTAAACAAGCGCCGCCGCGTCTATAAAACCGCACGCAGCATTTCTTGTGAAAGACGAGGTGTCGAGTCGGCTCTGCGCCGTCAGGCGTAAATCGGCGCTGTGTGTGTTTGCGTCATTTGAATACACAAGCGTATGTGCCGACTCGGCCGCCGAGTGAGAACAAACCTTATATCGTGTGTGTCATCGCTCTTAAACAGTGAAGCGTAATTCGTGTTTCTAATGCATTGACAGCTTTACGTGGCTACCAATACTTCGTGGTGGATACAATAGAAAAAAATTAAGTTGCTTTATAATCAAAACACATTTAAAGTTGTTTAAATAAGTATTATTTACAAATTAGGATATTCTGTGGAATAGGTGGTGTTTTGTGCCCCATTGCACGAGCACATTTGTAAGTACACCAAACAAAATTTTTGTACGTGTGCCTCGGGGAGATTATGACAGTAAAAAAATGGTTTACAGCGGCAAGACGTGATATGCCAAAATCAAAAAGTAAATTCTTCTGTTGTGAAGACCACTATAATGTAAGTTCGAAATAAGGTTATAACTTGCAAATACAAAAATACCTACATGAATAATTTTTTTCTAAGTTGGTTTAATATCCAATGAATTAAAACGTTCTTAATTTTTCACTTTTTTCATTTCCATTAACATATTCTCAGAGGGTAAATTGTTTGTGGAAGCCTTGACAAATCCTTCGCTAGCCATAATGAACGAAAAATACTTTATTTAGCCAGGCAAAATAAAACAAAATACTAGTTATGTCGAGATTTACCGCAATGTTCAAAAATAATTTATTTATCATCTTGGCTACTGTTAAATAGCCAACGGTGCTTAATTTGAGCATTTAATTTAGCTGTTTTTAAAGTTTTTATTGGCATTAAAATTGGATTTCAAAAAAAAATGCATTTTTTCGAACTCCGTAATAAAAAATTTGGGTTCCAAATAAAAGAATATCGATGACGTCATACTTCCTACAAGAATTGCCCTGTATATATGAATTCTATATGGAAAAATGATTAAAAAGAAATTACATTTACGAGTTCAAGCGTTCTTCCAGAAAGTTTTTTCTTATTTTTTTTTACGAATTTATCCACTACTTGACGAATGCACTGTATACATAAATTAGCCGGTAAATTCTACGGGATTAGCGTAATTTTATATAAAAATTTTCGAATAAAACTACAGTTAGATCAAAAAAGATTTCTGTAAACAATCAGTGTTTAATAGGTAGTATTTTTTTATTTAACCATCGCCCTACTTAACTAATGTCTTTCGGTCTTGTAACTAGCTAAAATAAATTAGCAATTCCTTTTTGTACAGACTAACTTTATTTGTTCAATGGCATTTGCTATGCACGCACGTAGGCTAATTCAAGGAAATGTTATTAATAACTTATGTCAACTTACAATCATCTTAGAAATCGAATAATTTTGTGCTTACAAAAAGTATTAGTTAAGATTTTACATTTTTACAAGTCCCGATACTACTTGAGCTAGCAGAACAACACCTTAATTTGGGATCATAATTAAGGACATATTTTAGGCTCTTTTTAGACTATTTTTTGGTCCCATTTTAAATTTTCTTGCTTCTTGTTTTCTCAGAAAAATTAATGGTTTCACTAGCTTAAGATTTAGCTTAACCGTAACCACACCAGGATCTAACTAAATAGCACTTTTTTGTGTTTAAATATGCTATATTTTTAGGCTCTTTTTAGGCTTTTAACTGGCGTATATTTTATTGGGATTTAAAAACATTAACACCTAAGATTACTAGTATATAATATTAAGCGAATCGTGTGGCACTAGATTGTGCAATATTTTAATATTAAAATAGTTATTTGTGTAACTAGTACAAAAAGTGCATCTTTGTTGCACGATGCATGAAATTTGCAGTTTAAAACGGATTTATCTTACAACAAAAAAACAAATTATTTGCTGAAGAACGATAACATGGAAAACCTGAACTAAAGTTATTTTTACAAAACTAGTTATTTACTTTTTTAAGGTAATTTTAATTTTAATATGGCAATTAGAAAAATTTGCTATAACAATTGATGAACAAACTTTATTTCCAGTAATTTTTTAAATTTTGTTTTTATTTCTGCTTGTGTTTTTCACTCAATTCTTTTTCGAATTGTGGTCAATTTTCCAGTAGTGGTACTTGATTCACCTTGCAGTATTTGGCTCGCTATATCAGTTTCAATCAAGATTGTTTGTCTTGCTGTCGGGTATTTTTACCGGTATAATAGAACCCATGTTATTAATATCATCTAATGTTAGTTCTGTAACTCGTCTCTGCGGCACGCTCCCGCAATAACAAATACTGCAACTATCTATAAAAAAAAACACAAGTAAGCACACAGCTAAGAATTCCTATTATTAAATTTGCAAGAAAAAAAAACCAGTTTTATTATTGTTAATCGCTTAATTTAGCAAGTATTAATTATTTAATTTTTTTGATCTTTGTTTGATTGTTGGCCATATCACACCCCACTTTTTTAAAAATCATTACCTCGTGTTTTTTTATGTTTTAAAGACGTCATCAAATTAGCGTCTTTTAAGGCTTCTTAGTAAACCCAGTTTTATAATATTTGTTAATTTCTTAGTTAAGCAAATATTATTTTTTTTAACTTTGTGGTTCTGCTAGCCTAAGGTTAAGCCAACAGAACCACAGCAGTATCCCCACATACAGTGTGTCCCAAATTGGGCCTACATGTATTGGTAACTCGGGAACCATTAGAGCTACAGTGTTGGTTAAATTAGGAAAATTTTAGACAATTTTATTGCCAAATTAAATCTGCTTTCAGATTTTATTTATCTTTTATGGTTTTTGAAATAATTAAGAAAAATCAAAATGGTGCATTTTTAACTTTTGCCTGTAGCTCGCAATCTACCAATTTTACGGTTTTAAGATTACTACATTATTAGAAAACTTTTTTAAGAAGAATTTAATTTAAGTAAAAATATTTTTATAACTTTATTTGTTTTTAAGATATTTACCCAAACTTTGGATTTTCATACGGACGCCATATTGGATTTTTACATTTTTGAAAAGAGCTCTTCAAGAGCTTTCCATTGATGTATCACAAGTCTAGGTTTTCAGATTGCTTAAGCTCTAAAAACGATAATTTTTGTTTATTTGATAGTAGGCTTAGACTAGACTGCGTAATTTAAATAATGTAAATGTCAAAATTAGCGTGCATCTTATTTCTCGTTTAGAAACGCCTTCAAGCTTTGATTATTTTAAGTATTTACAATAATGGCTCTTAATTATTCCAATGATGAAAAGGTGGATATGCTAGAAATTTAATTTAAATCTAACAGAAATACAGAAGCTGCAGCACTTGCATACGAAGAACAATTTCCGGAGCGGCAACAAAGTAATCAAAGACATTTTAGATTCTTATTTACGAACTTGTTAGCCTATGGATCTTTTGTGAAACCGAATCCCAAAACTTATACAAAAAATAATGAAGCAAGAGAGGCAATTATAATGGAAAACGTTAGAGATGATCCCACAACATCGGTTAGAAAAGTGGAAGAACAGACAACAATTCCTAAGTTATCTGTGCATCGGTCTTTAAAAAAACACCGTTTTATCCATACAAACCACGTATTGTCCAGGGTCTTTAGGGAATGATTTCAATAGACGAATCACCTTTAGTTAATGGTTTATTACTAAATGTCAAAAGATACCCAATTTCCAAGCCAAGGTTCTCTGGACAGACGAAACCCGGTTTACAAATTGTGGAATTTTTAATAGGCACAATTATCACTGCTGGGATACAGAAAATCCACATAATTTAGAAGAAAGACGGCTAAAAACCAGGTTTGGCTTTAATGTCTGGTGTGGCATCATAGGTAATTTAAAATGCCTCTTTAATTTACGTCTCACAATTAGATAAAACATTTATTTTTCTGTTTTAGACAACCGTTTAATTGGACCATTTCTTTTTAAAGAAAGTCAGAATGGAGATAGGAATTTGCTACTCCTGCAAGAACAGATTTTACCGGCCATTAAAAATACACTTCCGCCAAATGAAATGAATAATTTGTAGTTCCAGCAAGACAGATGTCCAACGCACAGTACTAGGGAAGTGATGGAGGTCCTTAGAAATACCTTTAATGACAACATAATCTCTAATAATGGGCCAATTGCTTGGCCAGCTAGATCACTGGACATCACATCCCCTGATTTTTACCAATGGGGACACGCAAAAAACTAGGCTGGAACTAGAACATAGGGTACGGAATGCGTTTGCTTCCATCAACCGAAACACGTTACGCCGAGTAACCCGTAGGGTGTTGGAAAAATGCGAGAAATGTGTGGAAAATGGAGGAAGACATGTACTGTGATTTTATTTTCTTGTTTACTGATACATTTTTGTTTTACAGTTGTGTTTAATTATTATCAGTTTAAGGTAATATTAGGAAGTATTAATTTTTGCAAAAGGCATCACTTTTTTTGTATAAGTTTTCAATTTCGCTCTCACAAAAGATCCATAGGGTAACAAGTTCATCACTAAGAATCTTAAATGTCTATGGTTAGGTTGATGCCTCTCCGGATGCGTAGCATTTGTTTTTTATTAAACGGGGCGGCCATTACGCAGTCTAGTCTAAGCCTACTATAAAATAAACAATAATTATCGCTTTTAGAGCTTAAGCAATCTGAAAACCTAGACTTGTGATACATCAATGAAAAGCTCTTAAAGACCTCTTTTCAAAAATGTAAAAATCCAATATGGCGTCCGTATGAAAATCCAAAGTTTGGGTAAATATCTCAAAAACAAAGAAAGTTATAAAAATATTTTTACTTAAATTAAATTCCTTTTAAAAAAGTGTTCTAATAATGTAGTAATCTTAAAACCGTAAATTTGGTAGTTTGCGAGCTGCAGGCAAAAGTTAAAAATGCACCATTTTGGTTTTTCTTAATTGTCTTAAAAACCATAAAAGATAAATGAAATCTGAAATTAGATTTAATTTTGCAATTAAATTGTCTAAAATTTTCCTAATTTAATCAACACTGTAGCTCTAATGGTTCCCGAGTTACCAATACATGTAGGCCCAATTTTGGACACACTGTATATATAACAAAACATTTCTGTAACAAAATGCCTGCGATATTTTTAGACTCTGCAATCAGCGTATTTTATTTTTTTTACTCTACGTTTTTTTTCTAAAGAAAATCATTGTTAACCATACCACACCTTAATTTTTTTAAAACCATTTTTCTTTCTCTCTTTGGATATTTTAAGTACGCCATTATGTTATGTTATTTATATATCTACATATATATATATATATATATATATATATATATATATATATATATATATATATATATATATATATATATATATATATATATATATATATATATATATATATATATATATATATATATATATATATATATAACGATGTCTTTCTCGTACTCAGTTTGTGTTAAAGAAAATCATTTCATTTATTATTATAGAATTGCGTGTTATACGTAGATATGGACAGGTAAGCAAAAAAGATCAGGGTACTCAAAAAAAGTAATGGGCAATTTACATAAGTGAAATGTCATATCAAAAAGGTAATTATATCTGTTGCTGTTGCTACAAAAAGTAGTTATAATTTGTATATACAATCAAAGAAAAAGCGAAAATTCCACAGTTTCGTCATACGAAAGTATTCTATTTCCAAGTATTAAATGTAATTTAAATTAATTTACATGATCTAAATAGTGAATTTTAAATGTGTTGCATCCTGTATTTTTAGTAAATGTTTTTACCAGGTCACAATAGTTTTGTTCCAACCCACGGTTTTTGTACCGCCGTGAGACGGTTAGAATCGATTAAACGCGCAATTGTCGAGTTAGCACGGTTTTTTCGGTACAAATACGACACTGTGGGACCGCGCAAAGGGTTTCTACTTTTCATCGGAACCGAAATTACCCTTGGGAAATGGTTCACGAACGATCACAAGTTTGGTTGGAACAGTAAAGTGATCGTGTAATAGGTACACCGTCACCCATAGGTTGGAGCAGATTTATTTGTATTTGACTGGGCTTGAGCGTGACCGTACAATAAACGATATTTTGTGGTGTTGAAACAAACCTAATAGTAAATGTTATTTAAATCTTTTAAATATCGAATCTATAGATTTAATGGAAATTCCAATAACGTATAGGTAAAAATATTACAATAAATATTTTCTGTTTTTTATGAGTATGGGATTTTTTTAAAATTGAATTTTACTTTATATCCTTAGAGTAGGAATCCCAAAGGTTCGTAATGAAATCTGAAATGTGTTCTTTCTCTTAGGTTGGGGTCAAACAGAGTTCACAGGTCCTTTATCTAATACACTTCAGCAAGTAAAAGTTAATGTACTCTCAAATCAAGACTGTGTGTCTATGCAAAGCGAGACAGTTACTAATGGAGAAATATGCACATATTCTAACCAATATAAGGATTCGTGTCAAAGTGATTCTGGAGGTGAGTCAATATCTAGACGCATACAGTGCGTCAGGCCTAGTACCGGCCTGTTGCACTAATGTGTTTATTTACACGAAATATTTCAACTTATTTTTTTCCTTTGTCATCACTTCGTTCTTCTTTCACGTAAAAGGTATAAAATTTAGCATGCTAATTCACATAAGTATTCTATTCACCTGTAAAAAAAAATGAGAAAGTTATGTGAAGTGATCTCTGAGATAATTTATTTTAAAAAGCGCCCATTTTACTACTGACTTACTGACTGACTCACTGACTCATCAAAATTATGGAGCCCTTTCCGAGGTAGTATAAACTTGAAATGGTAGGTATAGTTGGACCACGATAGGAAGATAGGGTAAAGGAATTTAAAGAATGCCAAATTTGTTTCAAAAAACTCATAAGGTTGTTGCCAAATTGTGCATACCTTTAATTTATCATTTAAGTTTTAAGCACTTTGATGCTTTTGTCTTTAAATATAGGTCTAATTTTTGTGTTTTATATGTCCTTAGGTATAAAAACTAATATATGTTATAGTCCTTTTATTATTTTTTCTTTAACTTAATTTAGTTTATTGGGAATGCTGTTTGGATTTGGCAATGCTACAAACCGCTTAGGGCCCGACGTCTGAAATGCTTTCGGTTTTAGTTTTTATTTAAAGATGGCTTGCGCAAATATGTAATTTTATTTGGCCGTCCGTAATTTTTTTATTTGCTGGGCTGATGTCGATATAATATAATATATAATATAATATATTTCATACAAAAATACACAATAATTTTACAAGACAAAGATGTCCAACATAAGTCACAAAGCGAACTTGTGTGTGACTCAGTTGGAACACAGTACATTCTGATGTTATACGCTTGTTACAATTACTATAATAAAATTACAACAAATTAAAAATACAAATACAATAAGGAAATCACAGTGAAGAAGAAAATGTATTTTTACAGTGGTAGACTAGATTAGACCAAAACTAATAATAATACCAACCCAGTTAGGACTGACAACAGAATTACATAATCTTTATATTTATATCACAGTTAATCGAATATCACAATTAGGAGTATCACCTTTGATCACAGCTATGAGAACAAACCCTGCAGTTCCCCCGAGCACACGAGACCATAAAAAAAAACTCTTAAGTTTATTCTTAAATAAAGTTAAAGAAACGCGATTAGTTATCCACAACATCCTTATATCAGTCGAAAGAAAATTTAACACTTTGGCAGCCATTATAAGAACTGATTTTTGTAATGATGTTTTATTTGTAAATGGTACCTCAAATAAAATTTCCATGTCCGACCTTGTTGTTTTTATGCTTTGAATTCTTTGTAGATTTAGAGTTAAAGAGGTATTTCTTTTATACAGAGACATGCACAGAGAAACGCAGCATTGTGCCCTTAGAGTTAAAATATTTAAGTTAGAAAATAGTTCTTGAGAAGGATGGTCTCTGGGCTTGTTACTTATAATACGAATAAGCTGTTTTTTTGAGAAGTTACAAGTGGTTTTAAGTTTGATTCAAATGTACAACCCCATATCGATATACCATATGACAAAACAGAATGCGCCAGTGAAAAGTAAATCATCCTGAGAGTCGACGGAGGAAGGAATTGTGAGCAATGCTTGATTTTTGCCATTATGTAGAGAAGTTTTTTTCTAGTAAATTCAATATGAAGCTTCCAATTCAAGTTTTCGTCGAATGTCAATCCAAGGTACTTAATACTCTCAGTCTGATTCACCGTCTGGCATGCACAATCATGCATGGAGCAGCCCAACCTATGATATTTAACTTCATTATCAAATTGATAACGGTTTCTTAATGAAAAGTTTATATACTTTGTTTTGTCAACATTTAGTAGCATTCTGTTGGATATAAACCAAGTTTTTAATAGATTCAAATCACTTTGCATGTCTCTATAGTTCGACTCCTTTGACAACCCCGAGTACAGCAATGTAGTATCATCCGCAAATGTAAATATTTTACCCTTTAAATTCAAACTACACAGGTCGTTTATATAAATTATGAAAAGGATAGGTCCTAAGACTGACCCTTGCGGAACCCCCATATTGATCTTGTGTTTTTTGCTTATGTAATTACCAAACCTTACAGCCTCGGTACGATCAACGAGGTAGCTCACAAACCATTTATGTATAATACCCCTGACACCAGCTGCCTCTAGTTTTTCCAGCAGTATGTTATGTGAGATGGTATCGAAAGCCTTGCTTATGTCAATGAATAAACCAGTAAGTATTTTATTTCTGTTAATCCCCTCGTACAATGCATTTGAGAAATTCAGCAAAGCCACCTCAGTTCCCCTACCCTTTAAAAAGCCATATTGGTTCTTAGAAAAAAACTCATGCCGTTCCAAAAAAGCCAGAAGCTTTCTTGTCATTAGCTTTTCAAATATTTTTGAGAATATGGAAAGCAACGCAATAGGCCTGTAGTTGGTTTCTTTGTCTTTTCTGCCGTTTTTATGTAGGGGAATCAAGATGGCTTCCCTGAACCTTGCTGGAAAAATTCCGTTTTTAATGGAAATATTAAATAAGTGCGTTACAACTGGCACAAGATAATGTTTAAGCCTTTTAATCAGTCTGCAATCAATACCATCCAAGCCTGTACTCTTGCTTTCATTAAGTTCATTAATATTGTTTAGTACCTCGATTTCATCTGACGGAGGGACGAATATAGACTCGGCAATTCTTTTATATTCATACTTTCTGGTGCCAACACGATCAATTTCAGTAGCTATTTGCTCCTGTACCATATTTGGTACATTCGCAAAAAACTCACCTAGTTTTTCAGCAACTTCAGCGTCAGTCGCCAGAACCTTGTCATGGTCAGAGCTCAGAGTAATCCGACATTTTTTTGGATCATTACCTAGAACCTGGTTTACGCAAAACCAAGTTTTTTTCATATTTCCTTTGCATTCATTTATTTTTGTTGTAAAATATTGTTTTTTTGTTTCTTTAATAAGTTCATCTAAGTTGTTTCTATACATTCTATAGGAAATTTTTAGTTGTAGGTTTTGAGGGTCTTTTAGAAGTTTTTTATAATATTGTTCCCTCTGACGAATACTTGTCAGTAAGCCAAACGTCATCCAGGGCTTTAATTTACGATTTTTTGCTTTAGGTCTCAGCTCCTCTGTGCACTGATCAAGACAGGTTCCCAGGATGAGATAAAGATTGTCTACCGCCCGATCTTCATTCAATTCATTAAGCACGCTATCCCAAGCAACATTGGCCATTGCATTCTCTAGATTGTCATAGTGAATTTTATTCTTTATATAATTACTTTTTGATTTGTTTATTCCGCTTATACAGGTTTTGAAGGCCAACAAGCAGTGATCTGTTAGCCCCAGATCAGTAATAAATATTTTAATAGTTTCTTCCGCCACAGAAGAGTTAAAGAAAATATGATCTATACTAGTACCTCCGTAAGTGGATCCACCGCACCTGGTCACCTGAGGTCGGCCCGTGATAAAACCCTTACTTGCCATAATTTCCAAATAATTTAATGTCTGCCGGTCTGCAACACTCAGGAACTCGATGTTCATGTCTCCAACCACAAAGGCACTACCACAGTTGACAGTATCCAGAAGTGCCAAAAAATCTCTATTAAATTGGTCGATTGAGTGGGTTTGGTCTCTATAAATACCTATAAAATGAATAAATAATTTTCCTATGTGCAGTTTTACTAATGAAAAATCAAATGTAGCATAACCCAATCGTTTTTCTGAGTCAGCTGGGATATCATCCCTAACATATATTACTACCCCACCCGCTCTTTTATTCTCATTACATTGAAAGAAGCTTTGATAACCCGGAATATTATAGAGTGATTCCTCACAGCTATAGATCCAGATTTCTGATAAAATTATTATGTCAGGCCTATCCTTAAAAACATTCAAATACAACAAAAATGAGTTAAAATTTTTTCTTAAACTACGTATATTAAAGCTAATCACATTAAGTCCTTGCTGGCAAGCTTCGTTAAATTTGTCATCTTTCCATTCCAGCAGACGAGGAAGTTCAAACGGTCTCTCCACTCGTGTTGTTTCAATGTGGTTACCAACATCCAATATTTCCAGATCCTTGTATAGATTCATGCGCAATGAAATTTTATCACCCTCTAAATCTTTTTACATTTCCCCTGCTAGAAGCGCATCCAAGTGGGATTCATTCGCTATCTTTGTTGTTATGGAATCACTGGATTTTCTTACAAAAGTACTTCCATATTTGTGCCAGACGTATTGGTATCCATGGGCCTTCAAGGTTAAAGCCCTCCTAAAGATTGTGTATTGCATTTTAGTTAGGTCTTCATTAATGTAAATTGGTGATTCAGTATTATCAATCATACATGAAAGTGTAGTCATACCTTTCTTTTTCTTGTTAAACAGAACTTTGTCTCTGTCTTCAGAGTCCATATTTACTATTAGTATTGGCTTTTTGTTTTTTATTGCGATTTTTCTGACACGAGTCGATTTATTATTTTTTACTAAGATTTTAACATTTACATTAGCCGCGTGTCAGGGCTTGATTGTTATACATATACTGATTATTAATATAATCATATACACCTACATAATTATTAAATTAGGTTTAAATAATATACCTATTTACACAAACTTCCGTGTTTCTTGATTATAAATTAATACCTATTATACCGGATGTCCATTTAGTGAAAAAACTTTTTATACAAAATTTGTACAAGTAAATGGTATTCATCTCACAAAAATTTTAAATAAATGGGGTGTCTTAAAAATGCGCTACGATCTTAAAATCTTTTTTTAAAAGGATGCATCCCATATATTTTTTGATTTTAGAATTATAGGGCCAATTTTAAGCATTGTGTAAAATACGCTATTAATATTTAACATTTTTCGAGATAATGACAGTAAAAAATCAACATTTTAGTCACTATGAATGCTTACTGAGCAAAAACGGCTTAAAATAGAAAAAGCGGATTTCACTTGCCTATCTGAACTTTTTAAAAACTGATGGTACCAAGTGATACCACTCGTTTCTGGGAGAATGAGATAGTTTGACAAGGACTTATGTTTGGTGGAACATCCTATAATTTATTATATATTTATAACATGTTAGAAAATAAAAATCACAATTTTTTACATTTTACGATTTACTAAGAAAAGGCAATTAAAGAAGCGAAATGACTTTTACTCTCCTATATTAAATTTTTAGGAGGTATCTAAAGTCGTTTGCTACTTAGTTCTTTCAACCCTCATAAACTAGTTTAATAAAAGTCGTTTTATTAAACTGATTTATAATAAACCACTTTTATTTATTCGGTTTAAGTGGATCTAGTAAGTGTTAGATACTATTTGTATATTAGGAAAATTACATTCCTTACCCATCTTATTAGGTTTTATCAATATAAAGACAACCAATTAGATAAAACGTCGATTTTAAGCCATTTGATATATGATGAAAAAATCACAATAAATCGAGGCAGTTGGTGGAATGAAAGGGTAAAATCTAAACACATCTAAAAAATAGTGATTTTTAACAACAGTGTCGAATTTTTAGGTGAAACAATGAAGGCTACATTTCAGCGACATAAATAAATTACATCCGCCAATGTTTCATACAAAATAAGAAAAAAAACATATTAACTTGCAAGTAGCAATTTGGAATTAATTTTCAGATAACTATTGGTTAATAATAACTAGTAATTTGTGATTAATTTAAATGAGTTTTTCAAAAAGAAAAGTTCTTTATAGTCAGGCTAGAGAGGTAGTTGCTAATATAATAAGAATTTGCGATGAGAAGGCACGAATAACTGTTTTAAACTGCCATTAAAAAATGACACGGGCCGAGCCTTAACGTATGCGGGTATTGCGGAGACCACTACAAGAAGAATTAGGAAAGAGGACCACGATAGAATGCAAAGCAATCCATCAACTCGACTATCTTCGCCATACAAAAATCATCATAAGACGATTAGTCAAGAGATTTTATTTGAGGTGGAATGAGATACCAACTCAAAAAACTTTTACAAAAAATAAAAAAAGTTACCGAATTTCCTCTTGGGCGCGAAACATTGCGAAAACGTCTAAAAAAGAATGGATTTTACTGGAAAAAGTGTCGGAACCATTGAAAAATGTTGTTAGAAAAGCCAAGTGTACTTTAGAGTAGGTATAGACATTAATTAAGAAACGGAATTTCGTAAACAAGGTAAAAATATTGTGAACATAGACTAAACTTGGGTGAATACTGACTTCCATTTTAAAAAGTACTCTTATAGTTCTCGGGATACAGCTACCCGCACCCTTTTGTGTATAAACCCTTTACATTTTGTTTGCAATCAATGCGATGAATTTTAAAATCTATGATCTATAATAAAGCAGTCTAACACCATTTTATTATATTTTTTTTAACTTAACCGACCTTCTATTTACCTTTATTTTTGATATAGTAGAATTTGGATAATAGCTTTGTTATTTTTTAAATCGTGTTTGCTTAGTTAATTGCCAAATTTTAAAAAGGTGACTTTAAATTGTCTATAACGTCCAAAACACTAAATTTCTGTGTAGAGGCATAAATAGCCAAAATTACATCGGTGCCAAAACTGAACAATAGGTCTGGATGAATATCACGGTCTTAAAAGTTGCTGGTTTTTAAATTTTATATCTCATTGCCTCATAGTGACCACACTAGAAAATTAATTTAAAACTTATCTTCTATAGTAAGAAGGACAGAACATCCTGTACGATGTTTAATAAAATAAATATATAAAATAAATGAATAAATATCTTTAGTATAAGGTATATATAAAATAAATTTAATATTTTTCATTTAATATTTATTTTTATGAATAAATTTTCTCCGCCTTTGGACTTCAAATTCCTATCCATTCTTCCCCCTTTCGTTTCCGTTCTTGCTAAAGTTGTGATACTATAAGTAGGTTTTAGGACACAAGTAAAGAAAAAATTATTCTGAATATTGCACATTTTTACTCGAAACAATCTGATTTAACCTGGATTTCTGAATGATTATCTTGGAATTTAAAATTCAGGCGGGATTTTATTCACTGTTCAAAAACAATTACTACATTTACCTATCCAGCGTTTCTCAAGCGGTGGTTCGCGAAAAAATCATGGTAATGGCGGAATTTGTCCTAAATATTGCAACACCCACGCAACAACAAGCCGGCAAGTTCTACTACAGCAAATCTAGCAAACCGGGACTTATCTGGATATTTTTTATAAATTTAATGAACTAAATATGTCATTACAAGGTCCAGGAGTAACCATTTTTAATGTGTTTGATAAAATAGAAGCCACGCTAAAAGAGTTTAACCTTTGTAATCATGTAATCAATGTCTGATTGTTCATTCAAAAAATAAAATTCAACTTAAAGAAAACTTTAAAAGAGATATTACTGAACATCTTATATAGCTTCAATTAACGTTCAAAGAGTATTTTCCTATTAAACCTGTATTGAACAACTGGATACGCAATCCTTTTCAAGGAGACATAATTTCTAACCTTTATTGGAAAAAGAAAGCTTATTGACGTATCCTCTGACAATTCCCTAAAATCTGTTTTTGATCATTCTTTAATAGACTTCTGGCTCAGTGTATATAGTAGTGTATATATTAGCAGAAAAGGCCATTAAAATTTTATTAATGTTCTGCACAACGTATCCTTGTGAACGAGGATTTTCAACTATCTCCATACATTTTCACCATTAAGCGGAATTTTGTCACATAATGCCATATTATTGCGAATTTAGCGTCTGATGTGTAAAATATATTATAAAGACGCTAAATACACCCTTATTACTTAACAATAGATAGTGTACTTGGCTACTCATTTCAACGTACATTATTTTATTATTTATCTTATATATAAATAAATTATGTATGACATTTTGTTATTAAACGTACGACGTTACTTGAAAAACCTCGTTTTCTTTACATTTCATAGTTCTTAAACTTTATATTTTTTTGTCCTGGTCCTGTTTGGTAAGGCGGATTTTCGGATAAGCGGGGTTCGGATTAGCAGGACTCTAGTGTACTGAAATAAATTAAATGCAGAACCCGATCTAAGACATAAACTTTCAAACATTGAACCAGATTTTTAATTTCTTTGTACCACCAAACAGGCACAAATATCCCATTAAGGATTTTTTTAAGTATGGCATTACTTGTGTTCATATTACAGTAAAACCTTCATTTTCGGACACCTCTGTTTTCGGACAATTTTGCTTTTCATGAAATTTCACCATCGGATTTTTCTAATATTAAAAACTTCATATAACGGACGCGGACAGTCTGACGACGCACTAATAGGTAAATTGTATGCAAAAATACCTCTTTAATTACGGACAGACTCGACAAAATTGGGTTTTTGTCGCCAAAATTTAGATATTGGAATTTCCTAATTATGGTCTTTTTAATATAACTCAGGTAGAAGGCGTATGATCAAATATGAAGTAACGAACCTGCAAAATTTATTGCATCCCTTCATAGTATGCCTAGCCAGGTATTTAAATTACCTATTTTACTTTAGTTTATTCTTGTGTGTTAAACTGTCAATATGGCTTCTCAAAAAAGAAAACGTTTATCTCTCAAAGAAAAAATAAATATTATCGCGAATAGTGAAAAATATAGTTTAAGTGTCCGAAAACTCGCAGAAAAGTTCCATGTCGGAAAAACACAGATAAGTGAGGTTTTAAAAAATAAAAACGAAATAAAAGAACTTTTTGAGAGAAGTGGAAACGTATCACAAAAAAGAAAATTTCCAAAAACCGATGGATTAGCCATTAATGACGCAGTTTTTAATTGGCTTTGTAAAGTACGTAACAAAAACATTCAGATATCTGGACCTCTACTTAAAGAAAAGGCATTGGAAGCAGCCCAGAGTTTGAAATTATTAGAGTTCAAAGCTTCCAATGGCTGGTTAGAAAAATTCTGTCGAGGGCACGAAATATCTTTTAAAACAGTGTGTGGTGAATCTGCAAACATAAACCTGGAAACTGTTGACGATTGGAAGATTAAATTAAAGTCAATAATAAAGGATTATTCTCCCAGAGACATATTTAACGCTGACGAAACAGGCCTTTTTTTCCGAGCACTTCCCACAAAAACAATTGCATTGAAAAATGACAGATGTGCAGGAGGAAAATCTGCGAAAGAACGACTAACGATTCTGCTGTGCTCAAATATGGAAGAAGATAAGGAAAAGCCAGTAGTTATTGGTAAAAGTAAGAAGCCGAGATGTTTTGCAGGAGCACATGTGAACAAGTTGCCCATAAAATGGGTTTCTAATAAAAAAGCATGGATGACATTAGATATTATGGCAACATGGATAAAAGAATTTGTTAGCAGAATGAAGAAGCAAAATAGAAAAATACATGTATTTTTAGACAACGCAACTTCTCATCCGAGAATTACATTAGAAAACGTAAAAGTGATTTTTCTTCCTCCAAATACCACGTCACATTGTCAGCCTTTGGATTAGGGAATTATTCAAAACTTTAAAGTCATCTATAGGAGTACGTTAGTAAAAAGATTATTAGCATTAATGGACATGGAAGAGTCATTGGAGAAGGCGGAGAAAAGTATTTCAGTGGCGAACGCATTAATATGGATTTCAGCAGACTGGAAAAAATTATCCACGGTAACAATAAAAAACCGTTTTGTTAGGTGTGGGTTTAATAATTGTAATAGTGATATAAGCACATATTGCGATATTGAGGACGATATTCCTTTAGCTTTTTTATTTCCAAATTTTGGTGGAGGTAATGTTGATTTAAATTCATATTCTTCAATTGATAATGTTTTATTCACGGAATGTTCAAATCTTTCAATTACTGACTGCATTGATGAAACATCTGAAAACAGTACTATTTCATTACTGTACTGAAAGGGAAGATGTGAAACTTCAAATCAGCCCTCTAAGTATTTTAGATGTCCATAAAAAATTGTGGTGTTCGTCTTTTCACAAAATGGAATAGTTTTTTAAAAATTCACCCTTTAATAAGGGAAAATGTAACATATATTAATGTTGTTTGACTTTTACTTTATTTTGTGTAATAATGTGATAGTTTATTAAAGCCTTCTACATGTTTTGTTGGCTCAAATTTCTACTGCTCCAGCTTGACGAACAGCACTGATGATGGTTTTACCGAAAGCGCTCTGCTAGGATTTTTAAATAAAATTAGTAGATAAGATATGCCGGTTCTGCCGCAAAATCCATCATTTTCCCATGTATTTCTTATGGGAGAATTTTAAGGTCCGATTTAGATTTTACTTCCGGTCTAGCACCAAGTGCCAAGCGGTCACCCATCTGCGGTCACCCATCTAAGTAGTAACTACGCGCAACATTGCTTGACTTTAGATTATGGCGCTGACCAATATTATAAAATATGAACTTATCAGGGGTTCTTTTATAATTATGGAAATAAATAAAAAAGTCCTTACGTAGCAGGATTTGAACCGTCGTCCTAGTGCTTCAAAGTCCAGAGCTCTACCACTGAGCTATAGGGGAATATTAGATATTAAGGTGAAATGAATATATAGGATCCTGAGTATTACGCCAGCACACGTAAGTATCATAGTTAAGGAAAAATAGTGGTAATAAGGTCGTTTAACTGCCATTAATAATATTGGTAAACAATGTATGGTTGTATAACGCATGAGGAACTAATAAAAAAAATAAAAAAAGTCCGCACCCAGCAGGATTCGAACCCGCGATAGTAGTCTAGTAGTGTTAGATGATATATTCACGCGCAGCCCAATCCGGCTAAGGCAAATTCCACATTATGCTAATTTCTCTGACGTAATTAAATATTTAGGAATCTTGGGCTAGTCATATTTTAAGGTATTGCGCATGCGTGTCATCTGTCACCTGTCACCTGTCAACTGTCAAATGTCAAATATTTAGGAATCTTAGGCTAACTATATTTTAAGGTATTACGTCACATGTGGGGCCCCCCACGCTTAAGCACCAGGCCTGGGGGCTTAGGCGCGGGGCACTACACCATCTATGTAATTAGGAATCTTAACCTAACTATATTTATGTCGCCTGTCATATCTCGCAAACCACGTGACTTAGAAAAGTTTGCTTACGTAGGCTAGACCTATCTTGGGGTCTTACGCATGCGTTAAAATAATGGCGGTTATCAAATGTCATCTGTCACGCCCCGATGATGACAATGGCGGCTAAAATCGAAACGTTGTTTACTTGGGCTAAGGTCTTATATTGCACGAAAATTGAAAGACAAAACGTTCGGAAGTTGTCGGTTAACACCTGAACCCCGTTGATGAAGATGACGGGTAAAATCGAAACGTTGTTTACTTGGGTAAAGTCATTGCATTGAGGATGTATAACCTAAGGTTTTGATTTATCGTATAAATTGTAAGTCATACCGTTCGGATGTTATCGGCTAAACCCGAACTCCGATGATGAGGATGACGGATAAAATCGAAACGTTGTTTAGAATACTTGTGATAAGACACTGAATTGTAATGAAAATTGTAAGTTATACCGGTCGGACCCCATCATCTCGTTAGCGCTCATGATGACGACTCACGAATTAGTGTAACGTCGTACTTATCGAATAGGCTAACACCGGAACCCCGACGATGATGATGGTTAAAATTGAAACGTTGTTTAATACATCATCTTGAGCTAAGGATTATATATTGTATGTAAACATCTTTAGCCATTAAGGCACTACAGCTGTTTAAAATAAGTTGAGAGACACCAATTAGTGATTAGTACGGTGCCCCTATAGTAAATTAATCATTGTGGCCTTAGTATTAGGAATAAAACTTAACCAAAAAATAGTTGTTAATGTCAATAATTCCAAGGTCAAACTTGTCAAACGCGTCAAACCTAACATGTTTGCAGTCTCCGCATAGACCTGGTGGGGCTTTTATTTAAAAATACAGTGCTGTTATTTGGAAAAACATATACTGTTATTTTGCAAAAACAGGGCTGTTATTTTCAAATAACGGTGCTGTTATTTGAAAATACAGGGCTGTTATTTGGAAAAACAGTATATGAGATTATAATTATAAGGTTCTGCGCTCTGCTCGCAACCACCAGGTCTATGCAGAGACCGCAAACATGTTAGGTTTCAACGCGTTTGACAAGTTTGACCTTAAAATTATTGACATTAACAACTATTTTTTGGTTAAGTTTTATTCCTAATACTAAGGTCACAATGATTAATTTACTATAGGGGTACCGCCCTAATCATTTTTTGGTGTCTCTCAACACTATTTTAAACAACTGCACTGTTTTAATGGCTTAAAGATTTTGCATACAATATATAATCCCTTAGCTCAAGATAATGTATGAAACAACGTTTCAATTTTAAATAAAATAAGTCGGGGATTCCGGTGTTAGCCTATTCAGATAAATTGCGACGTTACATTAATTCGTGAGTCGTCATCATGCCCCTGTTTTTCCAGATGACAGTCCGACTGTTATTTACAATTTTCATTGCACCAGTGTCTTATCACAAAAGTATTCAAACAACGTTTCGATTTTTTATCCGTCATCCTCATCATCTGTTCGGGTTTCAAATAACAGCCGAACGGTATGACTTTAGCACTGTTACGATAAATAACAACACTGGTTTTTCCTCAATAACAACCCAAGTTTTTCAACGTTTCGATTTTACCCTGTCATCTTCAGATAACAGTTCAGTATTTCCGACGCCTTCCGAACGTTGTATTTCAAATAACGTGCATATAAGACCTTGTGCAAAGTAAACAACGTTTCGATTTTAGCCGCCATTGTCACTCGTCAGGGCTTGACGATTTCAAACGCCATTATACCGAGGACGCATGCGTAAGACCCCAAGATAGATCGCGCCTCACGTAAGCAAACTGTGTTAAGTCACGTGGTTTGCGAGATCTGAAAGGATTATAATTATAGTTAGGTATAAGATACAATTGCCAAAGATGGTGTGGTGCCCCGCGCCTATCCACGTCCCGTGACTTTCAGGGGGCAACCTTTATGTCACGGGAAACGGGACACCAGCATAAGATTCTAAATGTTGACTTTGGTTAGTTGACAGGTGATAGGTGACAGTTGACAGGTGACAGGTGACATTTGACAGGTGACAGGTAACAGATTACACGCATGACGCAATACCTTAAAATATGACTAGCCCAAGATTCCTAAATATTGGGGCTACGTCAGAAAATTAGCATAATGTGAAATTACCTTAGCCGGATTGGGCTGCGCGTGAACATATCATCTAACACTACTAGATTATAATTATAAGGTTCTGCGCTCTGCTCATAACCACCAGGTCTATGCGGAGACCGCAAACATGTTAGGTTTGACGCGTTTGACAAGTTTGACCTTAAAATTATTGACATTAACAACTATTTTTTGGTTAAGTTTTATTCCTAATACTAAGGTCACAATGATTAATTTACTATAGGGGTACCGTACTAATCACTAATTGGTGTCTCTCAACTTATTTTAAACAGCTGTAGTGCCTTAATGGCTAAAGATGTTTACATACAATATATAATCCTTAGCTCAAGATGATGTATTAAACAACGTTTCAATTTTAACCATCATCATCGTCGGGGTTCCGGTGTTAGCCTATTCGATAAGTACGACGTTACACTAATTCGTGAGTCGTCATCATGAGCGCTAACGAGATGATGGGGTCCGACCGGTATAACTTACAATTTTCATTACAATTCAGTGTCTTATCACAAGTATTCTAAACAACGTTTCGATTTTATCCGTCACCCTCATCATCGGGGTTCGGGTTTAGCCGATAACATCCGAACGGTATGACTTACAATTTATACGATAAATCAAAACCTTAGGTTATACATCCTCAATGCAATGACTTTACCCAAGTAAACAACGTTTCGATTTTACCCGTCATCTTCATCAACGGGGTTCAGGTGTTAACCGACAACTTCCGAACGTTATGTCTTTCAATTTTCGTGCAATATAAGACCTTAGCCCAAGTAAACAACGTTTCGATTTTAGCCGCCATTGCCATCATCGGGGCGTGACAGATGATATTTGATAACCGCCATTATTTTAACGCATGCGTAAGACCCCAAGATAGGTCTAGCCTACGTAAGCAAACTTTTCTAAGTCACGTGGTTTGCGAGATATGACAGGCGACATAAATATAGTTAGGTTAAGATTCCTAATTACATAGATGGTGTAGTGACCCGCGCCTAAGCCCCCAGGCCTGGTGCTTAAGCGTGGGGGGCCCCACATGTGACGTAATACCTTAAAATATAGTTAGCCTAAGATTCCTAAATATTTGACTTTTGACAGTTGACAGGTGATAGGTGACATTTGACAGGTGACAGGTGACATTTGACAGGTGACAGGTAACAGATGACACGCATACGCAATACCTTAAAATATGACTAGCCCAAGATTCCTAAATATTTAATTACGTCAGAGAAATTAGCATAATGTGGAATTTGCCTTAGCCGGATTGGGCTGCGCGTGAACATATCATCTAACACTACTGGACTACTATCGCGGGTTCGAATCCTGCTGGGTGCGGACTTTTTAAATTTTTTTTTATTAGTTCCTTATGCGTTATACAACCATACATTGTTTACCAATATTATTAATGGCAGTTAAACGACCTTATTACCACTATTTTTCCTTAACTATGATACTTACGTGTGCTGGCGTAATACTCAGGATCCTATATATTCATTTCACCTTAATATCTAATATTCCCCTATAGCTCAGTGGTAGAGCTCTAGACTTTGAAGCACTAGGACGACGGTTCAATTCCTGCTACGTAAGGACTTTTTTATTTATTTCCATAATTATAAAAGGACCCCTGATAAGTTCATATTTTATAATATTGGTCAGCGCCATAATCTAAAGTCAAGCAATGTTGGGCGTAGTTACTACTTAGATGGGTGACCGCTTGGCACTTGGTGCTAGACCGGAAGTAAAATCTAAATCGGACCTTAAAATTCTCCCATAAGAAATACATGGGAAAATGATGGATTTTGCGGCAGAACCGGCATAGCTTATCTACTAAAATTTGCACGAAATACAAAGTCTCTTTATTCCATAAATATATTAAACATATTACGTATTATTTTTGTTTTTATTTTCCCACCCCTCCAAATACCGGACACCTCCATATACCGGACACTTTGAGATTCACCGTGGGTGTCCGTTATTGGGAGGACTTACTGTATATTAAACCTTTTTTTGTAAAGCTTACTTACTTTTAATAACCTCTTTTCAAATGTTTTACGTTACAGTTATGTTTAAGTTTACTTTTGTCATTATAAGTATTATTCATACGATTAATAAATTTTAATAACAGCCAAAAATTACTGTTATGTTTACTCTTACTAACGACTGCACAGGGGGTTTGCCAATATATTCCAATTTTTATAAGGGGTTCGTAGAAAGAAACAGTTTGGGAATCGCTGACCTATACAACTTCAAACCAGGAGCAATTTGAGGAACATTAAACTAAGCATTTTTCGCACATCATATTCAGTCTAAAGTTTAGGTTCTACCTACAAAGCAACGTATACTGGGAAACAAGAAATGTCTTTCCCCATTTTTTTTTTTCATTCATTTAAGGTCTCCCCACAAATCTTATGGAAATTGGGTCCCGGTCAAATTAGCTGAAAATTTAGTATAGTATTCCTAAAGGGATCCTGAGCAATAGTCTTCATGGTTAGGTTTAGGTTTAGGTTTAAAGTGAGTGGACTTTTTACGCCCTCCACTGCGACGGCTCGGTCTATTGTGGCTCATACCTTTTTATATTTCTCCCAACACAAAGCCCAAAAATTGGATAGTTTTTGTGTTATCGCGCCTATAAGGTTTAAAGATCGCACTTAAAACATACTATTATTTTCCCATTATTTTATGTTTACGAGAAGATGTCTAAATTGCCATCGGCAAATAATACCGTATAGGGAGTGATCAATTTGTTATGTTAAAAAATATCCCTTAGACTTGGAACAACGAGCCTTAATGTTATATGATCGTATTTATAGAGCCATCTTAAAAATAACTCTGTAACCTTATTTTGCAACCAACAACTTCCAATCAATCTCATTCGTCTTGTTGAAATATTACCTTTTGAACCCTATAAATGAAAAGTTTCTATCATAAAGTAATTGAAATAAACATTTAAAGAATTCTTAGAATTGCCGCATACGCTAAATTACTTATATAGCCTTAAAAATGTAATTCGCTTGAGAGAATTTTTTTAATGTTTTTTATAGTGTGAAAAAGTTACGCAATAAAATAATAAGTGTAAATTCGCTTTTTTATGAGTATTTATAAGTATGAGTAAGGAAATAAAATTATCACAATTCTATATTATAATTAATCTATAAAAACAAAAATTTTTTAGTACGATTTTTAACACCTTATAAGCGCGATAACACAAAAACTATCCATTTTTTTTGGCTTTATGGCCATGAAGACTTTTGCTTAGAATCTCTTTAGGAATACTATACTAAATTTTCAGCTAATTTGACCGGGACCCTATTTCCATAAAATTTGTGCCTGTCCCTTTGGAAAAAAAGAGATCTCACCAAAAACACTTATGTAAAATAAGGGCCAAGTTCCTATCCCAACAGCCATTTACCAAAATTTTTTTTGTAAAATTACTTTTGATTGTTAAAACTTCAAAAAAAGAATTAGAGTAAATATAAATATATTTCTATTCAAACTTTAAGAAAATATTGGGTTTGCTTAAAAAAGCTATAGTGCTAGAACCTATTTTGTTGAACTTTTACTATTCGTAAAATATTAACGTTTTAATAAAAATGTCCCTAAAGTTAGTTAAAAAATTATCTATTTATAAATTGCACTCGTTGGCACCCTTCTAGTCAATTTGAGCGTTGGCTCTTTGCCTGCAAAAAATTTAAATATTTTAGTACAAATATCATACAATTTGCATACATTTTGAACTTCCTATTATTCATTAGAATATTTTAGGACCTGTATTGTGGATGGATCCAAGTACAAAGAGGTACCAGTTAGTAGGTTTAATTTCCCATGGAGTAGGATGTGGAGCAGATATACCATCAATAAATACTCGCGTCACTGAATATTTGGAGTGGATTATAAGGAGAACAACAAGTAAGAAAAACGTTAATAGTAGGATAGCTGGTGAACAATTTTGAGTAGGTTCTTGAGGCACTTTGAAAATGTGTGTAATTGTTCTTGAAGGACCCCTAAACATTAAAGTCAAGGTCTAGCTGAAGGGTAACGATCCCCTAGCAACCCTTTAATAAAAAAAAATTAAGGGTGGGTAGAGACCTTTACTTTTATGTTTAGGGGTCCTTCAAGGACAATTACACAAATTTTCAAAGTGCCTCAAGAACCTACTTAAAATTGTTTACCAGCTTTCGGACTATAAGTAAATAAAATGAGGTAAAATAATTGGTTTAAACAGTCTGCAGTAAGTTCTTAAAAAAATTATGCCCATTAAAAAGCACTTGGCAAGGTAATTCTCTTATGTAACCTAACAATATCTTTATTTTTTTATTTAATTAAACATCCCTGTGAAAATAATATTAACATTAAAAAAAAACGAGATTGTAGGTAATAAAAAATTACTCATATTTTATAAGTTATTTTTTTACAATCTTAACGCCATCCTAGATACAGCAGTTTTAAAATATACTTTCAATCTTAAACGATTTAAATAGGGGTGCACTGTATAAAAATAGTGTTATAACTAATAAATCACTATAGTTATAAAATACTTTTAAACTTTGTTAACCAGTATATAATTTTAATGTAATTTTAAAGGGTTGGATTTTACTTATTTATTGAGTTTAACTTAACCTATTTAAATAAAAAATAACATTTCTTAATATATAAAACAAAACAAAAAATTAGTCTATCGGTGGTAAGAATTCATAAAAAACATTGTGCGTCAAAAAGTCTATATATTTTATTTTGATTTCTGGGAATATCAAGTTAAAAGAAAAATTATTTGGCTATAATATGTTTTAAAAATTTTAAAAATCTAAAAGCATTAAAAAATTTAAAATATTATCTAATATAAATTATAAATAATTTTCTTTAAACTCTAAACCAAATAAATAAAAATTATTAAAAAAAAATTTCACTAAAAATATTTTTATCTCAAAATATCTATCCAAACTGCTTTATTATAGGCTAGACTGGGTTTTAAAACGTTTGACTTACTTTAGATAAATTAATATTTTTAATAATTCGATATTGTGTCAGGTATAACAAATATAATTTTACTAAAGAAAATTTACTTTATAAATTTAAATCACTTAAAAGCTTTTTCTTTTCCATATTTAAGAATAAAATTTAAAAACACTGAGCATTTTAATGAATTTTTAAAGAAAAATCGTTATTTCTCAAAGTAGAAATATTTAATATCCTTAAGACTGTTTATTTTAGGGTATTTAACCGATAACGACTTTACTTTTTTTCTTTTTCTTTAAGTATTTTCTTGTAATAAAAGAATATTGTTGCATCATTTATACTAATGGTTAGTGTATATATATATATATATATATATATATATATATATATAATGAATATATATATATATATATATATATATATATATATATATATATATATATATATATATATATATATATATATATATATTTATACTAATGGTTAGTATATATATATATATATATATATATATATATATATATATATATATATATATATATATATGTATATATATATATATATATATATATATATATATATATATATATATATATATATATATATATATATATATATATATATATATATATATATATATATATATATATATATATATATATATATATATATATATATATATATATATATATATATATATATATATATATATATATATATATATATATATATATATATCTATATATTATCATTTTTGTACCATAATACATTTTTTCCCTAAAAGAAATTCTCCTATTATCATATCAAATCCCAAAATTTATTTTGTATACTACCTTAACTTGTTTGTTTTTAAATTTACGTACCCAAACTTATAACAATTTGTCTTCTAAATAAATAGATAATTACCGTAAATTATACCCAAAAAATTCTTTTATGCTCGAAATAACTGTATTGCTAGAATGGTAGATCTGTCACCAGATTATATTTCCTGTCACCAAAATACGTTCTGGTTAGTTTTGGTAATGTGTTGTGTTTTTGTCATTCTTTGGTCATTAATTGCTTTTTAGGTAATTCCAATTACATTTACAGATAATATTTATTTTTAAATTCTTTGCTTTTAACACGTTGGTGACAGATCTGTCATTTTGAGAACACATAATAACTAAAAAATAAATAATTTGGAGCCTAATTAAATTTAGCCCATATTTAAAATAATACTTTTATGCAAAATAATTGGAACTATCACTATAAGGTACTTTTTTTTTTCAGATACTAGTTATTGTATTAAGTAACATACCAAATTAGAAGAAACAACAGTGAAGAATAAACACCATTACAATTTTTTTACAGTTTTGAATAAATTGTGTTCAGTAGGTAATTTGTATTTATCTAGGATTTATTAAAAAGTCTTTCAGACGAGAGTACGTTTTACAACAACTTGATGTTTTTTATAGTTGTTTAAATCAAATATTGACTTATTTTTTAAAATTATATTTAACCTAAATATGACATAGACTCTAATTACATAGGTCCCCAAACTTTTTCGTCTTGTAGACCCCATGCCATGTTTTTTGGTTTTAGGTAGACACTCTGCTTACCTACTATTACATTTTCTGATATGCAGTTTTAATGCTAGATATAGGTCTCATTAGGTAAAAATAATAGAAAACTAGTTTGCTTAAATTTATTGATTATTCTATAATAACTAGTACGCACAAGTAACAAAAATGTTTATTTAGAGTTTATGTAATTGCTCCAACAACTTCACGTAGGAGAGGGCTCTGCGGCGCCAACGTTTCAAAAAAATCATAAATGTACAATATATGTTTAAAATTATTCTTTTTTAATTTACTATAAACTAGATAAGTACACATATACCATACATATATGTAATATTTGTTTCAAAACATATAGGTATGAATTCAGAAGAAAACAAACATTTAAAACAAGTTATATTGCACAAAATTTCTACGTTCTTCTTAGATAGTCCTCGTATTATAGACGGAGATCTAGAGTCGAAAAATTATCCTCATCAGTAATATGGAGTTTCTCCCGTAAAACATGTTCATTTAGTATTGATAATTATGTTCCCGCGCAGGCTGACAACCTATGGGATACAGGGAATAGCAATAAATGGAGAAAGTGCAAAATTTTTAAGAAAAAAATCGTCATCGATAACATTATGTCAGCCATTTTGGCTACTTAAAGTTGAACCCCTAGGATGTCTAAATCCAAAAGGGCTGACAGTTAGGTGGATACCGGGGACAGTAAAACTGAGTCAAATTATCCTGAGCGCTTACTTTATACAGGGTGTTTTTTTAATTGAATGTCAATATTTAAGGAGGCAGTTTTTGAGTCCATTTTAAGAAGAAAACTTCATATGAACGTATGTAATAAACGTCCTAAGTTTTAAGTTATAGGGAGGTAATACAGTAGACTCGCACTAACGTGAACTCAAAAAGTATTGGACTAGTTCACTTTATCAAGTTGTTCACATTATGGGGATTATGCTGATATTTCTTCGACAATGCGGTAACACTCATACCATTTTTATGCTCTTCCAAAATTACATTTCTCATAAAGAGGTAAACATTTCTTATTATTTTTAACCATTTTGTAAGACACAGGTCTCGGGGCAAGACACTCTCTCCTGATCATTGTGCAAACTAAATAAAATAAACGTAGGGTATGTGTATACCTATATAGGTTATAGCAAGTTTAGACAAATCTGAACAGGTTTACTAAGATTTCCTAAAATTCACATTATCGAAAAGTGTTTTTGTTCACACCATAGAATTAAAATGGAATATTTTAGTGTTCACATTATTGAGTTGTTCATATAAACGTAAGTTCACATTACCGCGCGTGTACTGTATTTTTAAAAACAAATCATTTATTATTAATATCAGTAAAACTACTTTAGATATTTTAATAAAATTTGGCATACTTGTACTATGTATCAAGAGGCCTTTTTTAGTGTACTACATTTTATGGGCGACGAATACGACTGTTGTTACAATGATCTTTATTACAAAGATAAGATTAGTGATATTTTGAACTTAAATAAAAAAGTTATTGACACTAAAAATGATGTTAATTTCAAAAGTAGACGAGTATTTGCTTATATTACGATCTGCATTATAATCTATTTTTGCCTTAATCAAAAAAAACGGGACTTACAAAATCCCGTGTATGATATAGGATTTTTTTGTTTTTTAAGTTTAGCCCACCCTTTAGACAAGCCACGAGCCGCCACTGATTAAGAATTATTAGGGTGCAAAGTTTTCATTTTAAAATCGCTCAATTTTATTATGATATCCTGAAAAATTTTATTGTGATTTATGTGGGCAGTGTATTACCTATGAAAAGTTTCGAGGAACGGCATCAGTCACGTCAATAGTGATACTTTGAACTTTAATGAAAACGTCATTGAAAAGGTGCTGACACAAACAGAAAAATGGATGTTAATCTCGAAAGTAGACGGGTGTTTGCTTATATTTAATCTGGGTTATAATCTATTTTTGCCCTAAATACAAAATGGGACTTACGGAATACTATAAATGATATAGGTTTTTTTTGTTTTTTTATGTAAAGCCCACCCTTTTAGACAAGCCACAAGCAGCCACTGATTAAGGATAATTCAGGTGCAAAGTTTTCATTATAAAATCACTTAATTTTATTATGAAATCCTGAAAAATTTTATTGCGATTTATGTGGGCAGTGTATTACCTATGGAAAGTTTTGAGGAACGCCATCAGTCACGTCAATAGTTAAGCTGAAACAAGCAATAAAAGGACTCGGTCCCCTACTATTCTAAAAATCAATACTTGTGTCTCCCATTTCCGCCAGAGGGAGACGCCCTTTTTCCTTTTACTGCGTAGTACATAGGTATAGTGGAGGTATGGTAAAAATAAATAAATAAACGTATTTTTTTTTATCTGAGTTTTTTAAATAAAACTGTTATGTTATGTAAGCAATTTATCTAGAAATAATTTGATAATATATAGGCATTATTTGGCCAAAACAATAAAAATACGTGCATGCGTCATCTAGCTATTTATTATTTAAAATTGAAAGCCCTTGCTAGAAATAAACATGAATGATCACCTATTAGTATTTTAAGTTTATACAATTTACAAATACAAATATAAATTTGTTAAAATCACTTAAACCAATGAATTTAAATCTCGCCCAAAAACCTATTGGTATATACCATTCAAAATGGGGAAAATACTTTTTTTTAGCGAAGTGTATGTTTTAGGGGTGTAAGAGGTAAAATATTTAGCTCTTCTTAGCCCTCAAATGTAATTTTTAATATCGTATTCGAATTCAGTGACCCAAAAAAACCTATATGTACCATTAAAAACGGGGAAATACTTTTTTTAGCGAAATGTATGTTTTAGGGGTGTAGGGTGTAACAAAAGGATGTATTCAGCCCTTCTAAGCCCTTAAATGTAATTTTTATAACATATTTAAATTCAGTGACCCAAAAAAACTATAGGTACCATGAAAAACGGAAAAAGAAATTTTTTTAGCGATATGTATGTTTTAGCGGTGTAGGGGAAAATAGGTTGAATTTAGCCCTTGTAAGTCTTTACATGTAATTTCTGATATTATATTTGAATTTAGTGGCTCAAAAAACCTATATGTTCTATTAAAAATGGGAGAAAACGTTTTTTTAGCGAAATGTATTTTTTAGGGGTGTAGGGTGTAAAAAAGGGTGTATTCAGCCCTTCTAAGCTGTTAAATGAAATTTTTAATATCATATGCGAATTCAGTGACCCAAAAAACCTATACGTATCATTAAAAACGGAGAAAAACTTTTTTTTAGCGAAATGTATGTTTTAGGGGTGTAGGGAGTAAAAAAGGGTAAATTTAGCCCTTCTTAGCGCCCTCAAATATATTTTCCGATATCATATTTGAATTCAGTAGCCCAAGAAACCTATATGTACTATTAAAAATAGGAATAATTTTTTTTTTGAGAAATGTATTTATACGGGTGTGGAGTGTAAAACTGCGGTAAAAACACCCCCTTTCGTAGTATCCAATATCCCTTTTCGACACTTTGTGGTTAATCTGTTTCTAAATAGAATGCAAAAGGTTTCATCTCGATTCATGTACTTTCAAAATAATTTAACGGTATATTACAGATTTGCCCGGACTAATAGGTTAAGATCACTATAAACATTACAACTTTAGGGATTTCTTTTGCGTAATTTTAAATTTTATGTTTTATGTAATTTTTGCAACAAATTTAACGGATAATATTTTGAAAAAGTGGATAATCTAGACTAAAGACAGAGATGCATGTTATCATTATTTTTATTGGCAATAAAATTTTATTATCTTTAACAAAATTATTAATTATTGATTTAAAAATAATCTTTTATAAAAACTTGACCAGACCTTCTTTTCACTTAACCAAATTAAGTTAAATCTGAAAAAAAATACAAATCTTTAAAGGTAATTAAATTAATTTAATTACAATTTAAACGATACACACATGATTTTCCTTATATATTTATTTAGAAATAAAACAATTTACATATTTGAAAAAGTTCTTGATTTCAAAAATAAATAAATAAAATATTAATTACTTGTACTTTATTGTTAATTTTTTGGGTTTTTCGGTCATAAAAAAAGACAATGTTAAATTGACGTTTCGGTTTATTCACTTAAACCATTATCAGAATATCGAAAAATATGGTAGTTTTATATTTAAAAATATATATAATACTTTTATATTAACATATTTTTAGATATTCTGATGATGTTTTAAGTAAATAAACCAAATCGTCAATTTAACATTGTCTTTTTTTTTAATGACCGAAAAATAAACAATAAAGTATAGTTGTCAAAAGTTAAAAAAAAGCCAATTCATTACTTATTTTGTTAAAAAAATGTCAATTTATATGGCATTGTTTAAAAAATGTTCATTCAAAAAAATATAAATCCTGAAGCTTTAATTATTCTTGCCGTTTCTCTTCTCTACAGTGTGTCCCAAATTGGTGGGGAATGTATGGGGATCTTGAAAACCACGATAGATAGAAAATCGGTTAAATGGGAAGAATTTTGGACAATTATGTTAGTAAGCTAATCCCCTTTACTACATGGTTTTATCTCTTCAGGTTTTTGAGAAATTTTGAAAAAACCTGAAATATGCATTTTCGAAAATCGGCCATATTTTTTTTAAGGGCGAAAATTTTTCAAATCTGTAAAAACTTCTTTAAAGCAACTTTTTTTGTAGAATATGACCAAGTAGTCAATTTTTATTTTCTACGTTTCGGGTTTTTAAAATCATCATCAACTTTATTTTTTCATATGGACGCCATATTGGATTTTTCGCAGCCAAATAGTGCTTTTATTCTGATTTCAACAATGTATAACATGTTATAATTTAAGAGTTTATAACCTCATTTATTTCAAAAAACAAATATTTCCTCAGTTGGCCTTGATTCCGGCGAATGTCATCTAGCGTCATTATCAAGTTATTAAATTTTTTCAACTTTGTAAAATGGTTAATTATTTAAAGAAAAACTTGATATTTTGCAACGTTATTTCAAAAGCAATAGAAATGTTAATATAGCTGCGCAAACGTATTTCGACAATTTTCCTGAAAGGCAGCATTCTAAACTAACATACTTTTAAAAACTGGTTACAAATTTGCTTAAATTCGGAAGTTCTAAAAAACCACGACCTAAGAAGTACGTTGAAGAAAATCGACGAGATGCTGCAGTTAACCAACATTTTAAAGAAAATCCAACATCTTCAGCCAGGGATGTTGATAGATAATTCCACATACCTAAGCCAACCGTTCATAGGGTAGTTAGGACTATTTAAAAAAATATCGTTAATATGTTGAGAAATATGGACAACATTTTGAATTTTAGGTCGTTATTTTACATCTTCATTTTAGTAGGAATATTAGTTTAGCCACTTTTCATTGTATTTGTTTTCACTTGTTTCAATTAACTTGTTACGTGTAGTTTTGTTAAAACAAGGTATTAATGTTATAGCTATGTTCGCGAACCCATTTCTGTAAAATATCTGTTCAGCTTATCTGTTTTGCCAATTACTAATATTTTATTGTTTACCAAAAAAATGACGTTCGCCGGAATCAAAGCCAACTAAGAAAATATTTGTTTTTTAAAATAAATGAGGTTATAAACTCTTAAATTATAACATGTTATACATTATTGAAATCAGAATAAAAAGCACTATTTGGCTGCGTAAAAATCCAATATAGCGCCCATATGAAAAAATTAAGTTGATGATGATTCTAAAAATCCGAAACGTCGAAAATAAAAATTGATAACTCGGGCATATTCTACAAAAAAAGTTGCTCTAAAGAAAATTTTACAGATTTGAAAAATTTTCACTTAAAAAAAAAATATGGCCGATTTTCGAAAATGCATGTTTTAGGTTTTTTCAAAATTTCTCAAAAACCTGAATAGATAAAACCATGTAGTAAACGGGATTAGCTTACTAACATAATTGTCCAAAACTTTCCCCATTTAACCGATTTTCTATCTATCGTGGTTTCCAAGATCCCCATACATTCCCCACCAATTTGGGACACACTGTATGGTAGGTGTTATCAAATGAGCTTTTTTAATTCTGATTTCAGCTTATCTTTTTATATTTACAATTTCGATTTTTATTTTTATAATACGAAAAGATAACTTAAAATAAGATTAGGAAAAAAAAATAGTAATGCCTACGATAATACTGGTGATTGTCTATCCGTTTCATATGGGCGAGCCACATTTGAAATTCACCTGGTATACATTACGTTTTGACCTTTCTACCAATTTCCGTCGTTCGTTATGATGGGTGGTATAAAAAGGTTTTTAAAAAAACCATTTTATTTTCTTTAATGAGAAATAAAAGCTTTAAAACTTTTGATCTGTAAAAGGATATAAAGATATAAGAGATATTAAATAGTTGTTAATTGCTGTGCAAAAAGTTTTAATAAAGTTCTGGTTTTTAAAATAAAATCCGTATGAATTTTGGGTGAGATGATTTATGTTATAATGTATAATATAATTATACATTTATAATTAAATTTTGTTTTAAAATGGCAAACATGATTTTAATTTCAATAATTTGATAATTATTAGAAAATTAAGTGTTAATTAAAGGATTGTGTTGAAGTTCGTTCCTATGTTTTGGTATTTCCCAAAAGGTAGCATGGTTTATCCGGCAGTTTATTTCTGTTAAATGCAACTATTAAAACTTGTATTGGGCTTACTTTTTTGTAAGTAATGCTGTATTTATATTGTCAAAGTTAAAGTTGCTAAAATGCGTCTTTTAAATTAAACCACCCTTTAAAACTTGCATTGGTAAGATACTTAATTAACGTCTGTAAAGATAAGCCCTAAATATATGTGTAAGTCATAATAAAAAGGAAACTCATTTTTAAATGTACAATAATCGATTTCCAAATCTTTAAGTGTTTAAAATACACCAGCAATTGGGTTGCTGTGTAAATGTCAAGGTTTGTTAAAATTGGAGATATTATTTTTTAAAATTTATTGATTAATTTGTTAAGGGCATCCTTTAAAATATTGAAATAAATAATTGATATATTTTATTTTCGCATTTCTTTTTTAAAGAGCTGCGTATGTGAATTTTTTAAATGATAAAGTTATTAATAAATAGCCTATAATCTAAAATGTATGTAAGTTTCAAGTGATTAAAAATAATTAGTTACTTATTTACTTATTAGAGTAAGGTTCCAATTTGTCCCAGGTAATACCGTAGAAATATAAATTGAGAATATCTTAGTGAAAAAGAAATATTGTAAAATATAATGACCTCAGTGCCACACTTCTTTATTTATTTTGGGTAACGAATGTTATACCCTACTTTCAGTTTAATTCGGTCGGAGGCGCAAATTTCAATATAATTATTTTGGACTGCCCGTGGGTGGGTGGTGGCCAAGTCGCAAAGAACACACCTTTTGCTTGGCTGGCGCTGCTATACAATAAAATAGTTTTATTTCTAAGCTTTCAAGAAAACGTAGATCCAAAGTCTTAATGAATCAATCTGTATAGTCGTAGACCTCATTTGCGTTTAATAAAAACCACTTGGGTTTTTATAAGATAAAGGAATATTTATTTATAATTTAGTTTTATAATGTGTTTTACTATTTTCTGGTATCTTGTTTTATATTTTATACTAAGTATATGTATTTAAGAGGGCAATTTTTTAATAATTATTTTTATTTTATTTTTAAAGAACAAAAATAATAGCTTAATAATATTTCATAGGCTGCACGTTATGCCGCCCAGAAAAATGTGTTATTCTTGTTTATAATGTTTAAATATCCCATATTTATGGGAATTCTTAATATTTTTAATATGTTACAGTTGGCTGTAAGTTAAGTTATATTTACTTTATGTTTTACGGTATATCGAATACCTGTATAACTTATTTTATTTTTTAAATAAATTATTTAGTAAAGCAGACGAATATGTAATCCACATATTTATACTTTTAAAGACACAACCTATTAAATATGGGATGCTTTTAAAATGTTTGCTTTAAATTATTTATTAAGTATTAAAGCCTGACTGTAACGTAACGTAAGCATCTTAACTAAAATAAGAGTTTATTAATAAAGGACTTTAAGATATCGATGTTTGAAATGGAAGAAAAGACCTTTGCATGCAACAGATTTCACGTGGAGAAACGAGCAGGGTAGACATTTTGGAATTCTCAAGATGAAAAATAAAGAGATGCATGAAGTGGCACCCTGTGTTTCTAAAATGGAAGTCGCTAGGGAAAGAATTATATTGGAGCAGAAGCCGTAATACATGTCGCCTACAAGTCGTTGGTGGGCAAGGAAAGGAAGATTTCTTGTTAATATATGGTAAATAATAAGGCATTAAAATGGTAAAAGCTGTGAAAGATGCCTTTTCCCATAGATGGTAAAAATATTTTAAACAGTGTCTCATCAGGAGTATATGCAAACTAGAAAAAGATTAATATTTTCTGTCTCGAAAGAGAAATCCGAGATTTTTTAAAGCTACTGAATCGATGACTATAATATACTTTTGCCAAGTAAGGTTTTTTTTAAAGATAGCGCCTACAAAATTAAATAATTCGTTTTTCGCCATTATCGGGCCACTTACACTGACACAAGATACTGAAATTAAATCATTAGTAAAGGATAAATGTCTGGATAATTTTTAGCGATAGCCAACATAATTGTTGTTTTGAGATATTACACTGAACAAAATTGTTGGTATCCCAATTTCAAATTAATTTAAGTCCTGTCCTTGCTTTTTAAATTTGTTTTAATAGCTGGCTTAAAACACGGAATATTAAAGTAAAGGGTACTTTCATAGTGGTTCGCCTCTAAAATAGTTTATTTGTATTGTTGTTTTTTGCTTTGAAGCTAGCTAGTCGATTCTTGGAGTCTAAAATTATGCTCTAAAACTTTTAGTGAGCTTGAATTTCTAAAAATTTAGCTTTGATACAAGAGAACCACAGTTAATAATTTAAAGGATTTATTGTTACTGGTATTTTTCGTGTTACTGTACACTATATTAATTTATTGATTTTTTATTTGATTTAGAAATAATATATTATTGGATAATTTGAGTGGCTAAAATTCCAAATACAACTTCTAAACATTAATAAAGGTTTTAAATAGGTAAAGTCGATATCGCATAAAATTGTAAGACTTATTTATAAACAGAATAAAAGTATTGCTCATTAACCCTAAGAAAACACCCGATTTCCCTAAAAAAATACTAGATTGTTTAAGAATATTTTTTTAAACAAAACTCTATATTGTGGGGATGTAACTAAGACTACATTTTTAGTAGAAGTGACAGCTTAATATTTAAATAAAGTAAACGATAATTTAATTTTAAAAAAATTAAATTTATAAACAATTACATGTAACTAGAGTCAAGTAACCCCTAATAAATAAAAGGAAAATACGTGAAACAAAACATTTAAAATTTATTAATAAAAGACAACTAATTAAAATATTTTACGTTTTAAGAAGACAACAAATTTAAATTAACTTTAAAACTCTTATACCTTTGTTACAATCCTGTAATAGCTAAACAGTCCAACTCAATAAATGTTACAAATAGAATCCTAAATTTTGCGACCACCTGACTTTTTCATTTTTAATTCCTATTTAACTTTTTAATTAAGAATCAACCATGTTGACCTTAATGAAAATATGCTGTTGGCAAAGGCAAATATTTTTATTGTATATTCTTTGTTGTATTGTCTTGTTTTAAATAGTAAACGTTCATAAATTATAGAACGTTGGGGAAATTTACACTGCAAGTAAGAACTCGCGGTGAAAACTCAGAGGTAGTAAGAACTCCCCGTAATTTTTCTTTGCATAATTTTTGTTTGTTTAAAAAATAACATTTTACTTTATCTGATTAATTCCATTAGTTCTATAAAATTTACACTCACCTAATAAACTAAAGTAAATTTGACCCAAATATTTTTGTGTTTTTTAGCAAAAATAGTCTGCAATAGAATTACATTTACAATCTTTATGTTACTGATACACAATTATTTTGTTTTTGTAATATTGATGGATATGATCAACCAATTTTTTAATCCGGTTTATAAGTTTGGTTAACCAAGATTGGTGCATTTTACTATATTCATATTGTTGTATATAATATGTTTGTATATTGTATGTTTGTATATTATACGTAATACAATTGTGCTGCAAATTTGTCACCGAGGTATTTTTCTAACATTCTTGTTCGTTCCTGAAAATAATTTTAAATAATCTTGTGTACTTAATTTGTGTTTACTTGCTATAAATATTGCACCGCAGAGGGTCTATAACAGTATTTGAAATGTGGTGTAAGGATTAAATGTTTTGATTCCAGTTGTCTTAAACAAGTGGTTCGTTTAATACTTATGCACAGTTATTGTTACTTTGATGGTACACTAATTTAGCAACAGAAAAATTATATCAAGCAACCAAAATTTCATAAGGTACAAGACGAATTTTTTGTTAGGTTTTAATAAATTATATTTCTTTGACTATAAACTTGCATATTATTTATTTATCTTTAAAAACAAAGTTTACGCTAACATTTTTTTTTAGACACTTAATCCTAAATATTGTTATGTTATTTTCATATTGTTACCAAATGACATATTATAAATTATATTTATGAATTTTAAATAAAAAATTTTCTTTTATTACTTATGCTTTAAATATGTTTCAATTTGGTGATGTTTTTATAAAGTATTCTAGTATAATTTTTTTTTAAGTAAACACATTTTTAAGTATTATAAAATTTAGCCTTTTTGGTTTTTATTATATCACTAAAAAATAAAATGTAATATAATGAAAACTTGATACAAGAAAAAATTTGATTTTATGGAATATATCGTTTTAACTATAATAAATTTTAAAATTCAACTTTTATTTTGGTTGGTAGTGAACATAGGGTTAGGGAGTTACTGCACATTTGTACTTTACTCACCCTTAGCAAGGCTATGGATCTAAAATTTATTTTTGGTCTTTTTTAAAATTTTTGTTCGATGGCTAGCCAACACAGTAAATGTTTTATTCGGGATAAATCTGTTGAATTCCACACTTTCTTTTATTTTCTATATTATCCCTAAAAGATCCCATACGTATCTCTTAAAGGTCCGATAGTGCTTCATGGCAAACTTCCTATCAAGAGGAGAGGTTCGATCATTTTTGAAAGAAACCGTTTGACGTGTCACCTACATTTTACTACTATAACATCATATATAAATTTTGGTTAGTAGTCTTCTTTTCTTTTCTTTGCGGTTCTGGAACTTTACCTATAATTAAGAATAAAATAAAATGATACTTTTTGGATGAATCACGAGGATAATCATCCATTTTTGAAAACCTACGAAGTGGAAGCTCTAACTTTGAATCTTTAGTTTTTTAAATTGCTGATAAATTTAAAGTGAAAATGCTTATAAATATATTAAATCATTATTTAAAAAATTTAAGAAAATACTTTAAACTCAAACCTTTTGGAGATAACCAAGAAAGTTATCGGCCCTTTACACTACATGGGTGTGGTAATAATTCTAATCACATTATGACTTTGTTTGCATTAGGATATAATTAATTTTCGACTTTTTACCTTAAAGTATACAATTAATTTCAGGTATTTTTATTACACAGTATTTTAACAACAAACTTGCTGTAATCAGTTCATTTTCTTTAGTTGATTATATTATACTCAGTAGCAATTTGTCCTTATAAGAATTATATTTTGTGTAGCATGTTTTTTTAAGAAGGTACCAAAAAATTCAACAAATTTAGTACTTTGAAATGGGGGTAAAATGGGACAAACATTTTAAGACCTTGCGCTTACGTTGCCTGGTAATAGGGCTTTATACAAACTTTAAGTTTTAATTTATTGTCTAAAGATAACATAAAATGTATAAGATGGCAGAACTTCAACATCTTATTGGACTTTATATCGATCTTACAATAACGTCAAATTTACTTATGTCAAAGGAAATATTAGGGTTGTATGACGTTATAAGATTTAATTTAATTTAACCATATTACAGTTATGGTCTTAATTAGATCCTTTCCATAATAGAGTAATATTATTGATACCCACACAAAGGATAACATTCGATTTATAATGTTTTATAAAAAGCGGTGGTTGATCGAAGTTTTCTTGGTTACCAGTTTGAAATGGTATTACTTTGATAATATGCTAAAATATGCAGCTGAGCGTCTTAGGCCATCCAATTCCACATTTTTTTGCGATACTTGGTAGATCTTCTAGCTGCTAATTATTCTGATTTAAAAAGGCGGAGCTGGTATCGACAAATTTTAATGTATTCTCTATACAGGTTAGCTTGCTTCATGGTGTTCATGTCACAAGACCACAAGATAATGGTGCCTCTGGAATAGTCGAGATGCATAACCGTATTGGGATACTGACGAAACTGATAACGGCAAATTACGAGCAAAGAAAAAAAACAGTGTACAGCGTTATCCAGCAATGACTAGACAGGCAGTTTTTTTGACTCTACTTGTACTTTTATAAAATAAATGAAATACCCATCTTGTATAATTTTTTTTGCATTTTAAATATTCTTTTGATTTAAAACGATATGTTTTTAATTTAAAAACACCTATTTTTTGCATATTTAAATCGAAAATGGTAATCTACAGTGCTTTTAACAACTGAGAGATTGATACCGATACCGGGTCAACCTTTGTCGGTATTGTCATTCAGTCAAGCAAAAAATCAAGTTTTAAAATTGTTTATATGGATTACGAATTAGTAACAAATTAACGTCACAAAAATAAAATATTTATGAGAAGACCGACTACCATTTGTTACTAATAAGAAAAATATATAAATTTATTTTTTTAGGTGTTCCCATGACACTATCGCCACAGGGTGAACAGGTATCCGTATCAATCTGTCAGGAGTTAATGCCAAAGTAGGCGAACATTTTCTTGATTTAAACGTGCAGAAAATAGACTTTTTTAAGTTAAAAATATTTTATTGTAAATTAAAAGATATGTATACAAATATCGGATAATTACATAAAAAGTTAGGGAATTGGATTATAAAATCGAAAGTTATTTAATTTTGACGTTTTGCTTTTTATAAGTTTTGTTTGGAAAAACTATATGGATGGTTATTTTTTTTTTTTAAATTAGGCGGTTGGAAAATGAAAAAGCACCGCCCTAAAATTTTTTTTAGCAATAATTGTTTTTAAAGTCTGTTTGTTTTGTCCCCTTAGGCGCACTAAAAAGGGCCCTTACTCCCCACTTTTTAAAATTTTTTAAAAAATTTGGGTTGTAGTTGTGAAAACCCAACCCCCAAGATGTCACCACCCAAAAAAGGCCCCCTTTCCACCACATCCATTGATCAATTTTCCGGAGGCGGGCTCTGACGTCATCATGACGGTGCTGAGGCCGCCTTTTATGCTGAAAATTATTTGTGATGCGAATATTTTGTTAACATGGAGGTTTACTACCGAATAAACTGTGGTTTTTAAATCAAACGAAAAATTTTGTATAATAAACAAAAAATAATTAGTAAACTCGCTTAAAAAGTAAACGCATATGTTTATTTACTTACATTTAATAATATAGTAGGTTAAATAAATAAAAAGTAATAAACATACAAAAATGTTTTAAAATGCACAAGTTTTTTAATAAAAGATATTTTATATCTTAAGAATGTCACTTCAAAACTAGTATATTTTAAAATAGAAAATGTTGCTCAGATAAAATGTGGGCTTTGATTTTAAACAATTGATTATTATTCGAAAAACAAATTATTTGGTTTTACTTTCTCCGAAAACATAAAAACAAATTTTTATATTTAATGGATAACCTAATTATTTATATATATATATATATATAAAATTATATAATTATATATATATATATATATATATATATATATATATATATATATATATATATATATATATATATATATATATATATATATATATATATTTTTTTTTTTTTTTTCTTGGTGGATTCCTGGTTATATACAGAAACCCGAATAAAGGTAAATTCGGCATTTTTTTCAAAAAAGATAAAAGTCGTAAAAAAAATTTCCCGTTTCCTTTTAAAACCCCCCTGTATTTTGGAAATGTACCGCAAATGGGTTGCTGTAAAACGATAAAACACACACCAAGTATACAAAAAAAAGAAGATTAAAGAGTATAATCAGTTCTAATGTTACACATATTATCAGAGACCACTTCGGCAGACAGTCTAGCCGGAACACTGTAGTACCCATTATCCCTATTTTTAAGTAATCATGTAATCCTAGGTTAAAATATATGAAACAAATCACACTTTATTGAAAACATAAATTATCCCAAAAAACCAAAAATTTTTTTTAGGAAGCCCTTCTGGTTTGTGGGGTTTGAAAAAAAAAAAAAGAAATTTGGGAAAATTTTATTTTCTGTAGCCCTATTTAAACTTTGTATAGATAAACTTGTTTTTAAACTGCAAATACTTAAAAATGAACATAATAAATAAGATACATTTACCTTATTTTAACGGATAATGCATGAGTTAATTCCAATTTTGGATGTTTGTTTAAGCTCTGCTTTTACATTGCGGCTACCAGCTTCAGTCTACATTTTAACAGAACTAGGCACAGTCACAGATTGTATATGGTTTTTAAATTTGATAATTGCATTATAAGAAACAGCTACTGGTTCCACATGACTGTCGTATCATTAATGGACATAAGAAGTATTTTGCGAAGGCTTTCTAAAATACATTTTTATTTAGATATAATAATTCTCTTATTTTTATGTACCTTTTGTCTAACTTGGTATATCAATGAAAGCAACATCTTGTAATATTCCTGAAAAATCTAGAAGCATCATCAATAAGGACTTTTGTCAGTTCAAAAAGTTGAAAAAAAATAAGGAGATTAGAAATATCAACAAACTAGTTCTTCCAGAATAATTTCTACATCCTAGTGACTAGCTTTATTATTGCTTTAGGATAAGCATTTTATAGTGAAGACGATTATGAAAGTTCTTATGAGTCTAACTATGGGAAACTGGTAAACTTTTTAAATTTAAAAATTTATGCTCAAAGAGTCAAAAATCATGGGAAGAAAATGCATTAAACAATTTTTAGGGGATACTTATATTTTCATAATAACATTTAGCAGATATTACGTTTCAAAAAAAAAAATACCACATTATTTTTCGATATCAATACCTAACCGATAATTCTTATAGGTTGCGCTGCTTAAAAACGTGAGTACGACTTGTTAGAAACCGCGAAAATAAATAAATTAATCTAGCAATAATATGAATAAGTACTTTTTTGTGGGTTACTACTTAACAGCATTAGGGTATTGATCTATCTCCGTGACTATATGAAATACATAGACTTCCAAATATTAGTTTGCAATATTAATGACAGTGTGCATGACTGCCTATTAATCAGGATGCTGTCATATACCACACAAACAGTGGATAAATTCGTGTCACTTACCAACTGCCTTTGCTGCGTTGAAACACCACTTTCCGTTAAATCTTTAAATTTAAAAACGTCTCGCGAAGTAAGTTGTTTTAAAAGGTGACCACTGAGTGAGAGCTACGTGCTGTTCTGTTTTGTTTGGGATCCACGTTAACTGTAAGTCCCATCTAGATAACTTTACCCAGACATTAATTGGGGATACTCCGTGGTGGCACTACCCCAATGTCTAAAAGGTGCTGTGAAATGAAATTTTGCATGTTTTAGAACTTGCACCAAAACTCGAAAAACAACTGGTACCTACGATACCCAGTACTTAGGCCTTATACACCTTCGCAGGCTGTCCATAAAGAACTCGCGTCCAGAGAAACCCTGGATATTGTAGCTGGCGAGCTTCTTGACAGCGTTGACGCATATCTAATATAATCTAACGAATTTGTCATAATTAAAGTTGCTTTTGATTTTTCCCAATTATATTTCAGACGTAAAAATGCGAAGTCGTATTAGAAAAGACCCATGATTTGCTTTTTTTACATTAGATACATTTTAGAAAAAACCTACTTTTGAAATTACGCGCCGAGTCCCTGCATAATAAAGCATGTTTTATGTGTCAACACTGTCAAGAAGCTCGCAAGCCATAATATCCAAGGTTTCTCTAGACGCGAGTTCATAAAGATAAATAAATAATTTTATGCATCTGGAGAAACCCCAAACTTTCCACTCTATTCTCTTCTTCATCCCTGTCTAAACTAATAAAGTTCCTGTTAATAACTGTCTTTTACTTAACTTAAAACTTCCGTGGTACGTCTATGTTTAAGTTTTGCCTTATTGAACGGTTCGAATATAAAAAAATAATCTTAAAAATGGTTTAAAATAAGTAAAGTTAAGACTGGCTGTTCTTTTATTACTACTGTATGACCAGAGTCTATCAATCTTCACTTACATCAGCAGGTGGATGTGTCAACTACCTCATTATATCAGTCAATAACTGTAGATATAAATTTCCCTTTATAATATACTAAATCAGTGGTTCCCAAATTGGGGGGCGCGCCCCCCCGGGAAGGCGCAAAGCAACATTAAGGGGGGCGCGAGAGCTTAGAAAAATTATTACAAATTTTTATCTTTAAAATAACAAAAAATCAATTTAAATAAAACAAAAAGGCATATACGGAAACATCGTCTGCAAGCTCAAACACCAAATTTTTTTCTTATTTCTGAAATTGGCTTTATTAATAAAGTATAGTGAAGACCCTGCTTAAAACGAAGAGTTTACAATATATAGGTATAATATATCAACTAGAAAGTGTCTTCGATGAATTCCAACAATATTTTTCTAATTTACATAACAATGATGGATATAAATGTGCTAAAAATCCTTTTAATTTTGATACAAACATCCTTCCAGAAAAAATGCGAGAACAAGCAATCGACTGAAAACACCACTCAGCTGACTGGCGAAAAATGACTTAGAAAATTTGGTGAGTACTACATTTTGGATAAAATATTGTTCCGTGACACCCCGTATAAAAACACGTATCCTGGTTTTACACCTTTTTATTGCAAATCAGGTTCACAAACGTTTCTATGGTAACAAAAATTCAACGTAACGTTATTGTGACAAATGTTTAACCTTTAACTATCTGTCAACTTCTTATCTCTGTGAAATGCAAAACTAAACTGGCCCGTGCGGATTTTCCTCGCGCTTTTTATAGTAAAGTGGAAAAGAATGGAAAAGTCTGGAAAAGTCTAGAATTAGCTGGAAGGATTCTTTTACCTCGGGATGTAAGAAAGTGTAAAAGGATGTCTCAGCGCCCTCAGGATAATCCGCAATGACCGTCGAAAAAGGGAAAAACTAGGTAACCTATTTTAAATAAATTATTAACCTAAATAAAATAATTCTAACCTTTTATATTTCTAATAACTAAACACTAACTGAAGTCTGTAACAATATCTTCCCAACTATCCTTTAATCGCGGAAACGGCTGTAAAATTTTACATGCCATTCTCGACAACCTACTTGTGTGAACAAGGATTTTCTATTTTAATGGAAATTAAAACAAAATGCCTCTTTTTATAGCAGGGTTGGTAAGTTTCGGACAGGGTGGTTAAAACCACTGGTTTTAACCAGGTTAAAATTGGACAGGTCAAAATCAGTTTTGACCATTAGGTGGTTAAAAATGGTCAAAACCTAAATGATGCACATACTTTTAGTTGTAAACATATTAAATTCGGTTTTTTAATGTTTAATTTACATAAAAGCAAAAACAGCAACTCAAAAATCACAAACAATAGCGCAAAAATTAACAGGTATATGACACGTAACCTATACCTGTCAAGAGTCAGGTATAAGACCATATAGGATTAAAATTTTTAAAAAATTACACTCCGAATTAAATTTGCTGCTATAAAAAAAAAGATTACAAAGGTTCTTCATCACCTAAATTAATAAAATCGTTTTTCGTTTTTGATCCACTGCTTAAGTTCTAGTCTAGAAAAAACTAAAAAAATCGCGTATTTAATTTCAAACTTGGGAGCTAATTAGAAAAGAACAGTCCTAACAAACAAACACCTGTTCTAACACAATTAAAAAAGATTTACCAGGGTTGCTGCGTGTCGCCTCACCGCGTCGTCCGCTCACAAGTTGTGCGGGTGCGCGTGGCGTGTGTTCCGATAGTTACATACTTCGATAATAGGTCATTATAGCGATTCGTGGTTGCCAGGCTTTAAAAAATATATTTAAAGTTTTGACCAGTGGTTTTAACCAGTTTTGGACGGTTAAAACCAATTTTGACCACTGCCCTGGTCAAAATCGAAAAAGTGTTTTTGCCAACCCTGCTTTATAGTAAAAGAAATGTTTCTGTATAGTTGGGGGAAGTGGGGGCGCGACCATTTCTTAATTTTAAAAAGGGGGCGCCATAGAAAAAAGTTTGAGAACCCCTGTACTAGATGAAAAGCCTGTCTTCGCCAGGCGAGAGACAATATTAAGTAGCCTCTGTCTCCGTAAGACGCCTTCCGTACGGCTAACGGTAAAAAAACACTTTTTTGCTCCTATTTTTGTCCCGGGTGCAAAATTTAAAAAACGGGCTTCGTTAAAGGGTTTCCCTAGCCACTGCTAAAGACTACCACTGTGCCAAATTTCATGATTTTAGCTCAAGCCATAAGCTAACTCAGAATCACGTGGACAGACAAATAAATATATATACCTACCTACATATAAATATATCCACATTAGCAAATTATATATATATATATATATATATATATATATATATATATATATATATATTTTAATATATATATATATATATATATATATATATATATATATATAACTTATATTTTCTTGGGCTTAGTGGTTCTTGTTTTTTTTTTAAATTACGAAATAAAAAGGGTTTTCATTTCCTTTTAAATTTATTCACAAACGTTTCGGCTTGTTTGGCCTTTCTCAATGTCTACAACAAATATATTTTATTCTTAAAAAGTTTAATTTTAAACACAATTTTTAAAATATGATGTGGAGGATTTTTTTACAATTTAAAATTTATCATCATTATATGCTATCTAAACAAACTAGATTTTTTCTGACTTACCCATAGGAGGATAATCCATTAAAATAAAAGCATATATGTGTCACAACAAAATTAAAATTTACATGTCAAACACTAAAAACTATTCAGAAAGACAACAACACACAATCTGTACATTCATAGTTATACGGTTAAAATATTACTATTAAGAATTGGCTCAGGAATTGAGATGATGGTATGTTTTTTTTTTCCCGGTGTTTGTGGTTTTTATTTATGTTGATTATAAATAATATAATTATATTTTTTCCCAAACCTGATTTTATTTTATTTTTTATTTCGTAATTTAAAAAAAAAACAAGAACCACTAAGCCCAAGAAAATATAAAAGAATATATTATGAATGGTTCAAGAAAAACACTTTTTAATTATATATATATATATATATATATATATATATATATATATATATATATATATATATATATATATATATATATATATATATATATATATATATAATATATATATATATATATATATATATATATATATATATATATATATATATATATATATATATATATATATATATATATATATATATATATATATATATATATATATATAGATTTGTTCCAGAAATAGTAAAATTATGAAAAATAGACAACTGTTTGATCTGTAGTATGTAGTGTATTTATTTATCTACAACCGTTTAGTTATGATGTTTTTACATTACTATTTTTTTAATATTTAAGAATCGTTACGAGATTCATAACACAACTATTTTTTGTAAAAATGGAAAACAATTACAAATGTCTAAAAATATGTTAATTTTTGTTAAGGAATTTTACTAGCGAACACTAGGGTAATAAGGTTAAAAATGTCGGTGGTTTGATTTTGGTAAGATATTATTAAAAATATATATGTGACACCAGGTTTTTGGTTGCAGAAGCTACATGCTAAATCCTTCCTTTGTAGGAAGGAAGGACATATATAAATACATCATTTCAATTTAAAGAAAAAAACGCAAGTTCTTATTACCACATATAAATGTTCTTATTATCCCTACTGGGATAATAAGATGTGTTAAGCTGTATATCTAGTATTTTTACAGTCCTGGCATAATAAGAACTTTTTTTAAAATGTGTCCATTACCCTGAGAAAAAAAAGTTTAATCGGATAATTGGTTTAGGAGATGGGTCACTTAATTGTTAGTTCTTGCGGTATTTCAATGGATTATATTTAACAATTTGTTAAGTAAAAATTAAGATACCAGAACTGCTACCATTGTTACTTATATTAGAGTTAATGTTATGTTTTAAAAATATAAAAGTCTTTTTTTTAATTTCATAAAAAAAAGTCAGAGAAGTTTAAAATTTCATATTTTATTATCGAAGTCTTTAAACAATTTTTTTTTCATGAATTATTGGTCAGAGAAGCAGATGATTTGGGGAAACAAAAACTTTAATATGACAATAATTTATTAAAAAAATAAATAGAATAGTTTCTGTACATTTTTAGGTGGGAGGGAAAAAATAAACAACACATGTAAATTGTAATCTACAGTAAAAAATAAAAATTTTACATTATGCAACTAAAATCTTGTAGCCATAGCCTTATGACCAAATTATGTTTCTTGGGTCTTTTAAAAACATTGCTTAAATATTATACAACGAATTATTCTGATAACACCTAGAATAGCCTTACACACACACAGTTTGTCTTGAGTGAATAAAACTATCCAAACATCAGGATATAGGGGCTGTTTTTATTACCCCAAGTTCCAATTACCCCAGTATCCCCTACCTACTAATTAAAGGTAATTTTTTTGAAATTTGGCTCCACCCCGATTTTGACCAAATTTGGTATACGGAGGTTTTTTGGAGCGCTGATCACGAATCTGAAAACATTTTTTCGGTAACCTTTCGTTTTCGAGATATTCATCATCAAAGTTAAAAATCAAACTAACATTATTTTCACTGTCCTCCTTTTTGCACAGAATTTTCGATTTATACACTTAATTGGCATACAATATATTACAAACATCTTTTGAAACTTGTCTTTATATTCATTTTACACCTTTTTTTTCCATTTAATTGCAAACATCCACTTTTAAACGCCGCTTACGCCGCAACTATGTATACACTAGGGATTTTATTAGCAAATATGGCCGTGGCCTTTGACATTAAAACTTTACCTTTTAATTAAAAAAAAGTAAAAATAAATTTAAAAAAAAATTATAAGGTGTTTATGAAATATTGTGTGCCAATTTAGTGCCCGAAAAACCCCCGTATACCAAATTTGGTTAAAATCGGAGTGGAGACAACTTTCCACACAATTACCATTAAAAATTTAAAGAACACATTTTTTGCGTTTTTTTGCTGCTGCTGATGATCATGACGATAATAGTAAATGGAAAACTGTAATTGAATAAGCTGTTAACCGGTTTGGCTTGCATGCGGGCTAGCATTTTACTCACTTTTTCATTGCAATATTTTTTTACCCTTTTTGTAATCACACCATGTCAAAAATTTTTTGTATATTTTCTTATATATTGATCGTAACTTTTTCGGCAATAATGATTTTGTGGCACGTACTGTAGTAACTTCTAATTTTTAAAAATATTTTTCGTTGTACATCATCACACGGTCATCTAAACGTGACTACAACACTCGTGTGAATAGACGACTCAGTCTACGACCTGGTCATTCTAATTTTACACACTTTGTTGTTCATAAAAGCACTTGTAATTTAAATAACTATTAAACACACCACATCATCCTTTAGTCGATATGACTTGACGTTGACAAAACCTCATGTTAATGTCAAATATCTACATAATCATAATTTTCAAAAATTTTATGTTTTGACTTTAAAGTCGTGTAACTGTTTTATGTATTCCAAATGAGTACCAAACCAGCATCTGCAGGACCTAATCAAAAAGTTTTAAAAAGTATTGGGTACCGCATTGGAAAAACAATAGGACGGGGAACATATAGCAAAGTTTGCATTGCTGTGAACAATAAAGGGCTCAAATTCGCCTGTAAAATTATAAAGAAAAAATTGGCAGGAGATGATTTTATTGAGAAATTTCTTCCTAGAGAAATTGAAATCCTTTCAGCGATAAAGCATCCAAACATAATTCAGGTTTGTCTTTTTTGTCTAAAATATTCAAGAATAAAAAAAAAACATTAAAAATACGTACTTACATATTTTCTAAAAAAATAATTATAAGCAGTTAAGTTATAATTGCCTGAAAAAAAAACTGTTCTAATTTGTTTTATTTATGTAAATTTTAACACACCGGGTAATTTTTCATAGCTTAATATAAACATATAGAACCCCTTGCCAATATTTTTTTTATTGGCTAAAAAATAACCCTTTATACCTTAATAACACTTCTGCAAAATTCTTCTTTAATACATTTAATAAAAATTCGGTAATTGTCTCGAAAGTCTCCGATTTTGACCAAATTTGGTATACGGGGGCTTTTGGGGCATTGATTACGAATCTGAAAAAATATTTTTTCGGCAACGTTTTGTTTTTGAGATATTCATTATTAAATTTGAAAATGAAACTAACCTCATTTTTACTATATTCCTCCATCTTTTTGTACACAATTCTTCATTTTTACACTAAAGTGGCACACAATATTTTATAAAAACCTTTTCAAACCTTGTATTTTTATTTATTTTACACCTTTTTTTCAATAAATTGCGATATTTGAAGTTTAAAGGCAGGGGCTATATTTGCTTATAAAATTCCTACTGTATACATGGTTGGGGCCACGTTGCGGCGGCGGCGTGTGAAAGTGAAGATTTGCAATTAAATGGAGAAAAAGTGTAAAATAAAAATAAAAACAAGTTTTAAAAAGGTGTTTGTAAAATATTGTGTGCCAATTTAGTGTAAAAATCAAGAATCCTGTGCAAAAAGAAGGAAGAATAGTGTAAATAAGGTTAGTTTGATTTTGCGATGAGGGGGAAGAAACAGCCTACCATATCCTGTGCGAACGTGAAGCATCGAATCACAAAAGACAGACATTATTTGGGCAACCAGAAATGAGCCCACAGGAATATATCAACCAACCAGTCTCGGGGTTATACAGACTTGTAGAAGCAAAAAGACTAATAGAAGGATTGGTATAAAAGATAATGGGAGATTAGGCACAAAAAGCCCAAGAGGCTGCGCTGCCTTCGGTAGTGAATCAAGACGGCTCCCCGGGGAGAAGAAGAAGAGGAAGAAGTTTGATTTTTAACTTTAACGATAAATATCTCGAAAAGAAACCGTTGCCGAAAAAATATTTCTCAGATTCGTAATCAGCGCCCCAAAATACCCCCGTGGACCAAATTTGGTCCAAATCAAAGAGGAGGCAACTTTCTAGACAATTACCCAAAATTTTAAACAGTGGTCCATATAAGCATTTAAAATTAAAAAATAAGTCGCCTGCGCCAAAACAACATTTTGGGTATTTAAATTGCGTGTGACATCACAAAGTGTTATTTATGTGGGCGTATTTTGACTCTTTATTGTGTTTATATTTTTATTTGCGGTAATGATATCGTGAAATGTTTAAATTGTTAGGGGTAGAAAGACAGTTGTACCACTTCTTTTTTTAGGTTTTATAATATTATTTGTTTTTAAAATAAACAATTTCTAACCGACTAAAAAAAAAGAGGTAATCGATTGGGATAATCCTATGTACGTAAATTCATATTATTGAAATTCATATTAATAAATAATCTATTAGAGCTTTCAAACAAATATACAAAAATTTATAAGTGGATGTTTGTATGTTTGTATGCTTGTATGTTTGTATGTTTGTATGTTTGTATGTTTGCATGTTTGTATCTTTGTATCTTTGTATGTTTGTATGTTTGTATGTTTGTATGTTTGTATGTTTGTATGTTTGTATGTTTGTACGTTTGTATGTTTGTACGTTTGTATGTTTGTATGTTTGTATGTTTGTATGTTTGTATGTTTGTATGTTAGTATGTTTGTATGTTTGTATGTTTGTATGTTTGTATGTTTGTATGTTTGTATGTTTGTATGTTTGTATGTTTGTATGTTTGTATGTTTGTATGTTTGTATGTTTGTATGTTTGTATGTTTGTATGTTTGTATGTTTGTATGATTGTATGTTTGTATGTTTGTATGTTTGTATGTTTGTATGTTTGTATGTTTGTATGTTTGTATGTTTGTATGTTTGTATGTTTGTATGTTTGTATGTTTGTATGTTTGTATGTTTGTATGTTTGTATGTTTGTATGTTTGTATGTTTGTATGTTTGTATGTTTGTATGTTTGTATGTTTGTATGTTTGTATGTTTGTATGTTTGTATGTTTGTATGTTTGTATGTTTGTATGTTTGTATGTTTGTATGTTTGTATGTTTGTATGTTTGTATGTTTGTATGTTTATATGTTTGTATGTTTGTATGTTTGTCTACGCATTTATTCGAAACTATTAATCGGATTGTAATCATTTTTTTAATATTGGCTTACTATAATCCAACTTAGGAAACAGTAAAGGTTTCATTAAAATCGGTTTAGTACTTTTTATAATATAGACTCATAGACCAATATGTGCGTAACGGTCTGGCTTCTTGATACAAGCTATGGGTGTGGTGTTAAAGAAAAAACATCTGAAAACTTTGCACCACTTAAAAAATTACAAAATAAAACGGTAATTTAAAAAATTCAAACGACTTAAAAAAAATAACTCAAAATTATGTGATATATTTTTTTTATGTATAAACTAAATTAACCAGCATAAATGAAATCAAAAGTAGGTAAGAAACAACATTTTTTTACGTACCAGCAAAGTCATCGTCTATAAAATTATTTAAAATAAAAACGATGGCGTTTCTAGTAGTCCGGGAGGCCGCCGCAAAAAAACCAAGCCTATAAGATAACCGCATGAATTTTTTTTTTATATTAGTATAAACAATAGTCAATTCAGCCCAGCCCAGCGGGTTCAAATTGCATTTTTTTTTTAAAAAAAAATCGTTTTTTTTTTTAATATAACTTGAAAGCTATTGATTTAAGAAAAAAAAGTATATAATAAAAATTAATGGTCTTATAAAATTTCGTCATTTTTTTATAGTTCTTTTGGTAGCCTTTTTAGTTTTTGAGATATTAACGATTTAAATTTAAAATAAAATCGCAAATATCTTATATATTAAAAAAAAAGGATTTTTAACCATTTTTTTTAGGGTAAAAAAAAGCAATTTAAACCCGCTGAGGTAAGGCAGCAGTGCATAGTTATTTTTTTAAATCGTTTAAATTTTTTTAAACTGCTCTTTTTAAAATATCTAAAAACATGTTTCTTTTTCTAGGTGTACAAAATTCTAGAATCTGATAATGTTATTTACATGTTAATGGACTACTGCCAGCACGGTGATTTACTAGAGTACATTCGAGACTATGGATCTTTTTCCGAGGAAAAAGCAAAATACTATTTTAAACAAATTGTTGATGCGGTGAGCTATTTGCACAATATTGATATTGCTCATAGGGATTTAAAATGCGAAAATGTGTTTTTAATGTGGAATAATCAAGTCAAATTGGGCGATTTTGGTTTTGCTCGAGGATGTATAGATAAAAAAGGAGACAAAATTTTATCGCAAACATTTTGTGGATCCGCTGCCTATGCAGCACCAGAGATTTTAAAAGTAAGTTTGTCTTATATACACTATTTGGAATCTATAAAAAATGACCAATATAAAAAAAAATCAAAGGATATCACAGATGCATTGTTCTTATAATGTCGTGTTGATAATATAGTTTAGAGATATATATATATATATATATATATATATATATATATATATATATATATATATATATATATATATATATATATATATATATATATATATATATATATATATATATATATATATATATATATATATATATATATATATATATATATATATATATATATATATATATATATATATATATATATATATATATATATATATATATATATATATATATATATATATATATATATATATATATATATATATATATATATATATATATATATATATATATATATATATATATATATATATATATATATATATATATATATATATATATATATATATATATATAAATGGTAATATATTATTATGGTGTGTTAATATATAATAAAATAATTTTTAATTTAGATAAATATTTATTTTGGATATTGCGAAGCTCTATCAGGGCAATGTCTTTGAGCATTTATTAAAAAAATGAGAATGCTTTTGAATGTGTTTTTTAAGAGTTTTTTTTATTATTATAGGAATACTATATATATTTTAAAAAATCATTAGTTTTTTTAGAATAGCAGTTATTATTATTTTTAGATATAAATGTTATATTATAACCTTTTATACTGATGTATTAAATATAGTGATTAACATAGCTACGCATAAAAATGCTAGGCGATAGGGGATTCCCCTGTCATATTATGCCATTGTTATTATACTACAGGAACGGAATAAATATTTATCCGTATTAATATGGATATTATGGTTTCATTTAATTTAAATGCAGTATTTGCTTTCCTATCGTAAGGAGTCATGAAATCGGAACCAAATTTGGCGTATCTTACAGAATAATCGTGAGATCTGGCATCACTAGTGTGTGTGTGTGTGTGTGTTGTCGCAGAAAAAGTATACTGCGTTTGTTACTCTCGCACACTTGTTCGAACAACCGAGAACCGCAATATATATACTCGAAGGGCAAACATATATATCCAAATTATACTCATTTGTAATATATTTATGTTTATATTTGTTTAGTATATTAGCGAGGTGACAACAAATTTTTTATGGGTGTCTGATATATTCATTTTTTATATTTTGGTTATAAATATCAATACTATATCAAAAATATTGGTGTGTACTTGTTGTTATTTCGAAAAGCATAAAAAATGCTGAGAAAAAGATATAATAGGTATATGAACAAACGCAGCGAATAATTTTAAATATATTGGCTTTTTTTCAACTGGAAAAGGAACATATCCGAAACGGAATCGCCCTTAAATATGTAATACAACGAGTGGCAGATGCTGAAATTACGATAGCAAATATAAGGACTAATGGGATAAATAGACCAGGATTACGCTTCCAATATGTCTTCCAAGCACCGCACCGCAATAACCAAAATTACAACATATTTGAAAAATATATATATATATATATATATATATATATATATATATATATATATATATATATATATATATATATATATATATATATATATATATATAAATATAAAAATATTAAATGATACGTCGTTCTGTTATGACATGGTATATAGTCAGATTATACTAGTTTTAGTTAGAATATCCAAATATTACGTATGTCGTAAATTAATAATATATTTATCAATCAAATATTGGTTAGAAAATTTGCCGTGCATTCAAAATTCATAGTCTATACCATGTTTGTATAATGAAGTAGCAAATGATGTTTAGGTATTCCTTAAAATGGCCAAACATAGTAATCCTGATTACTCACATTAGGAATCAGAACAAATAGCTAAGGGTTCTTTAGCTTCCGCGTCTCTCAAGCTCCTATACAGGGCTCCTTATCGCCCCTACCCTGCCTGACACGACTCCGGCTCGAGATGCAGGAGATATAGAGCTCTCGTTTCCCGATACGTGGCGGCTCACTCTCCATTGGACTCATTGCATTTTGGTGCTAGCCTTCCTCTCCCTAGGGTGAGGAGACGTGAATCCCCGTGTGAAAGGAGCCTAAAATAAAATTATTGGTACCGGCCATTAGCAGTATATTATCATTTTTACATAGTCTATACACTTTCAATCTTAAAAAATAATAATAATCTTGTATTATATTTATTACAAACTTAATAGCAATTACAATTAATATGATTAATCATGAATAATAGATAAACGCAGCATATAATTTTACTATATATAGCTTATTTATCCAGCTATAGAGGAACAAGTTTGTAACGCAATCGCACTTCAAATTATGTAATACAACGAGCAGTAGATGTACCAAAATGAGCTTATAAAAATTGAATAATATGGTATAAAATTATTTTAACCTAGGTAAATTTAATACTCATATTTATTTATGTTTATAGAAATAAATATGCCTGGATGAATATGTTAACACATCCAAAATGTAAATATAAATCCAATTATATATTATACAAACTCAAAAAAATCAAACATATTGCATTGCCAAGGATTAATGTAATTGTAACGATATATTAAATATAAATACGATCATGATATAATATTTGCAAGCACATAAATATCATCGTCAGTATTGTCAGAGTCCGAATAAAAGTCAGATATATAGTATCGTCGTTGTCGTGCTGCGTTAGTCGTATTACAAGTGGCGGAATATCAGAGGCATACACACTCGTATTGCCTCCCAAGCCCATGAATTACATTTTCTGTATATGCATATTTTTGCCATATCTATAGAAATTTCGTTTATAACCCTTTATGTAGCCAGAATTTCTGAAGATATAGGTGGAAATATATGAATCGCGTATCATTTACATCCGACCATACCATTTATTGCATTACTAACTGGTATATGGCAGTATAAAATTTTGTGTCCTAAAGGTTTAACATATCATCAAAGGTAGTATTTTTTTCATAGGAGTTTTTGCGCAATATTTATATTTAGGTCTTTCAAACATTTTCTGGAAAGTTAATGTTAGATTTATTCAACCATTCGATCAGTCTCTGCTTTGTCCAAGATTTTATATTCTTCTAATAAACCAGAATGGTAACTTATTGTCCATGATTATTATGACTTTGGTGGAAGATTCGGAACCAGCTATTTTAAACCAAGTTTATTTTTCATGTTCATATTTTCATGATAATCCGTCTTTATTCCATATATGAATCACGCCCTTGATGAAGCCATCTTTGGTTCCGGCGTGGACCACAATATATATATATATATATATATATATATATATATATATATATATATATATATATATATATATATATATATATATATATATATATATATATTGTTTAAATGATAATATATTATTATGGTGTGTTAACTTTTTGTAATAAAATAATTTTTAATTTAGATTTAGGGGTATTATTTTGGATATTGCGAAGCTCAGCAGGGCAATGTCTTTGAGCATTTATTAAAATGAGAATGCTTTTGAATGTGTTTTTTAGAGTTTTTTTTTATTATTAGGATTACTATAAATTTTAATAATTTTTAAAAAAGTTCATGAGTTTTTTTAGAATAGCAGTTATTATTTTATTTTTAGGTTTAAATCTGATAAAAATTCAACAACCTTTTAATTACTGATGTATTAAATACAACAGTGATTAACATGACTGCATAAAAACGCTTGTAGGCGATGGGGATTCCCCTGTCGTTTATGCCATTGTTATTATTCACTACAGGAACGGAATAAATTTTTATTTATTCCGTATTAATAAATGGATATTGTTGGTTTCATTTAATTTAAATGCAGTATTTGCTTTCCAATTCGTAAGATCCTGAAATCGGAACCAAATTTGTGAAATCTTACGAATAATCGTGAGATCTGGCATCACTGACTAGTGTGTGTGTGTGTGTGTTGTCGCAGAAAAAGTATACTGCGTTTGTTACTCTCGCACACTTGTTCGAACGGCCGAGCCGCAACGTTGCCTGTAGTAGGTATATGCTCGAAGGGCAAACAGGTATACGTAACGTTCTGTCAGGTGATAATGACATGGTATACGAACATTTGCTTAATTTAAACGTGTCAAAAAATAGACATTTTTAAATTAAAAATATATAATTTTATATCAAAGATATACAAGGAATTTGATAATCACAAAAAAAAATCAAAATGGTCCATATCAGCTTTATTTAATTGTTTTTCAGTCATCATTTTTAAATACAGCGGGAAAATTATATAGGATGGCAATTTCAGTTTTTTTTATAAAGACATCTAGAATTAAAGAAGCGGCCTGTCTAGTGTCTAGTCCTTGTTGGACATGTTTTACGCAGTTAAAACACATAACAACATAATCATTGTGTTGTGTTATTTACTCTACAAAACGGAAAGTTGTGTTGCAATTATGAAGAGTAGAATCATCCAAGCCACATAAAATAAAAAGTAAAATGTCACAAAATATCCATACTTATAGGAACAATATCGTCCTTATAATAATAATTTTAAAACAAAGTGTAAAAAGTACCAAGTCTGCTAGATATCAGTAAAACATGTATTGTTAAAATTTATACTTTACTAAAAGTAAAGTGTTCTTTGTCAAGAAAAATCGAGAAATTAATTGTCTTTTTAGAATTCATTTATTTTCATTGAGAGTAACGTAAGCAAAAACAAAGAAGAAAAAGTCTCCCCATTAATGAGTTGCGTTTGTACCTTTTTTGAATAATCCGAGATATTGTTGTTTAGTTATTTTCGCTTTCATCATTCTCAAACAAAAAGTAGAATACACCTTTAATAAACGTATAATATTTTAAAACCATTTTGCTTAATTTTTCAGGGCATCGCTTATGATCCAAAGATGTACGATATGTGGGCGCTAGGCTGTATTTTATATATTATGATATCAGCATCAATGCCTTTTGAGGACGTAGACATAAGAAAAATGATAAATGCGCAATTAAACAGGACCATCTTTGCTATAACCCTTTTATGGACGGAATTTTCATCTGAATTAAAAAATCTATTAAATTCTTTACTGGAACCAGATTTGGATAGAAGAATTACTATAGCAAAAGTTAAAAAACATGCCTGGTTTAAAGAGGGAAGTATAAATAAAATGAAAAAATTGCTTTCAATTTCTGATACTTCTTTGTTTTAGTTCCACCTAATGTTATACAATAGGGTTGTTTATATATTTTTACAATAACCAAAATATACGTAGTTTTTTATTTATTCGAAGACACGCTTTAAATATTACACAAACTAAGAATGATAAAAAAAAGCTGCTAAACAGCTTTTTTTATCATTCTTAGTTTGTGTAATATTTAAAGCGTGTCTTCCAAACCACCGGGTGTTGCTCCGTCGAGCGGGACATAGGGAATCCCATGTAAATTTTGAAGTGGTCCAATATTGGCTCCCCTAATTATTTTAGAAGAAAATATTATTAGGATTTTTTAAAGAGCACGAAAAGTTGTACCCAGTATACAAATTTCAGCTCTTCTTAGTCCTCCAGCTAAGAGATAAATGCTAAAATAAGTTACGAATCTCCTATCTTCTTAGTTTAAAAATTAAAATTATTAAAATTATTTAACCTCTTACTTTCAAGTTGTCAGATCAATGTCACATCATTTTTAAATAATGAACTACTCAAGTCAAGAAAAAATCACTATTATAAAATGGTTTTATCAGGGAAATAGTTATCGAAGAGTAGCGGACATGTTTGCAGCCTATTTTCCCAATAGGCCAATACCAAGTAAGTCGACAATAGAACGGACGATAAAAAAATTTGAAACTACAGGCACAGTAATCAATAATTGCAAATGTGAATAAAATCGACGTGAAAATCAGAGACAAATTGTACAAAACGAGAGGGATTTATACGTGATACTTTGTGTAGAGGAGGCCGAAGGAAACATTAGCACGAGACAACTGGAGGACATTACTGGACAAGACCACACCACATTATCTCGAATTTTAAAAAGATGTAAATACCACGCTTACAAGTACGAAAGACACCAAGAATTAAGAGACGGAGACGAAATACGACGACAGGAATTTTGCTTTGAGATGATGGAGAGGACAAACACTGACAGAGGTTTTTTACAAAATATTTGCTTTACTGACGAATGCACTTTTACATTGAACAACGAACCCAACATTCAAAATTGCCGGTACTGGAGTAACGAAAACCAAAATGGATTTGTTGAGACAAGGACTCAATATCCACAAAAAATTAATGTTTTGGCGGAAAATTTCGGCCACCATATCCTTGGACCATTTTTCCTTGACCGAAATTTGAATGCGGAGTACTTTCTGGAACTTTTAGAGGAACAAATTTTGCCTGCTTTGAACAACCTTGCTCGTGAAAATCAAGAGAGCACACAGTACCAGAGCTGTGCGCGAATACTTGAACAACGCATTTAATAACGACATCATAGGCCCGAACCACGCAATATCTTGGCCAGCCAGGTCTCCGGATCTTTCGCCAAACGATTTTTTTCTATGGGGACATTTAAAAACTAAGCTTTATACCAATAAAAAATATGAAAATTTAGACCAGCTAAGGAATGCTATTTCCGCTGAATGTGCCAGAATATCGATATACCAACTAGTCAACGTAAGAAATGAGTTTTATAATCGTTTGGGTTATTGTCTGGCAGTTAATGGAGGAATATTTGAGCATTTGATTAAATCCTGATATTTTCGACATAAATTGATTTCTAAATGTAGACAAATTTGTTTTATTGTCTTGCGTAACTGTGAGTGCATGAATTAGCTGTAAACTAAAATGAAATGCAAGGATTTTTTTTGAAATTACCGTAAAATTGTTCAGTTTTGGCAATGACATTATAAATTATTGATCTAAATTGTCACTGATAAATCGATATGGTGTTTTTATTATTGATTTCTAGAGTACAGGGTGCATAATGAGATACTACGTTGCAGAAGTATTTAAGCAGTTTACTCTTTACTGGTTGGTTGAAAAATGCTCAAATTTTCATTTTGGGTGGAACTTATTGTGCTCTTCAATAAATCCTAATAGCATTTTTTCTAAAATAATTAGGGAGCCAATATTTGACACCTTCAAAATTTACATGGGATTCCCTATGTCCCGCTCGGCGGAGCAACACCCATATATATATATATATATATATATATATATATATATATATATATATATATATATATATATATATATATATATATATATATATATATATATATATATATATATATATATATATATATATATATATATATATATATATATATATATATATATATATATATATATATATATATATATATATATATATATATATATATATATATATATATATATATATATATATATATATATATATATATATATATATATATATATATATATATATATATATATATATATATATATATATATATATATATATATATATATATATATATATATATATATATATATATATATATATATATATATATATATATATATATATATATTTATATATTTGTTGAAAATCCGTAAAGGCGTATCTCGTTTTTTATAACTTTACAGTAGAGCAATTAATAAAAAAATGGTAACCTTAAGTGCAGCTTTAGTGAAAAACTATTAGACATAATTTATCCTTTTTTCACAGTTATCTTTATTAATAATTGAAAAACACAATAGGGAATTGAAATTGTTGTTAATTTAATTTTTATTGTTATTATTTACCATTTGTTCAAGATACGCCTGTATGTGTTGCTAATAATAAATTATGTCCCCTATATTAATGAGATACTTTTTTTAAATAAAGATGTAAATACTCTAAAATTTAAACTTAGGAACAAAATAATTCACCAAAAGGTATTATAAAATTAATTTATTTTATTTAAATTAAGAAACAGCTTGAAACGGGCAAATAAAAATATTTTATTATTATCAACATCCTTTTTAAAACCAAAATCAAAGTGGTTTTAGCACTAAAACCTAAGAAGCAATAAAATAATATTATGCTTAGCCAAAATACCAAAAATTAACAATAGAAAAAAAATATAGTATGAGCTACAAAAAACATAAACTTTAAAACATTTTTTACCTCATTGGTGTAAGTATAATTTAAACAACAAAAATCCTATAATTTCTAAACTTGGTGATCGATAATTTTGATCCAAGTAGCTCGTTTTAAAAAAATAATTTATGCAAATAGTTCTTCTTGACCTAAAATTCTACTATCTCTGTCCATTTAAAACATTTTCCCTCATCGTCGATTCTTATAGAGCGGACTCTAAGATTCTCACTAAATGTTTTGAAGTCCAAGAAATCATTCAAACTCAAGGAGTATACTTCATAGGGTTTCGTTTATGTTGCAAGTCGAAATACTGGTATAAGTTGAGACGGCACAAACAACTCATCATCCTTTTTAAGCGCGTATAAAATGCAACTATGAGCTGAGTCTCCCTCACTTTGTCCACGATTAGTGGTAAAGACGCGAAGGCTTATTTCTTTTACGTGCTTCAAGTGCGAGATGATGTACAGAAGAGCTCCTGCCTCAATAGGTTTTGTCCTCCACTGCCATCTGCGAATAAGTCAGAAGAACATACTTTTTTTTCGTCATATTTTTGCAGCATTTTAAGTAGAGCAGTTGCTATTTCAAAGCCATCTCTTTCACTATCACACTCGTTCCACATAAAGCAATAGCAATCCTAAGGAACTATATTATAGAAAGTAAAATTATAGACAGCAAACCTTCTTTTGTAGAAAATAGCACCGTCGTTTTAGGCAGGCAAGTAAATTGTTAAAGGTCAAAACACAAACAAAGCAAGTGACGATTATTTTGAGCTGCAATCTTGGAAGAGTTTTTGATATCACGCACAGCATTTTTGGATTTTGTGTATTCATCAAAAATATATTGCATTGTCAACTTGGTTTATTTGATAATTCCTGCTACTCCTAATCTACCCTTGTGCCATATTTTATCTTTATAGGTCAAGTAGTTTACTGAATAATTTAATAGTGTATAAATAAAAACAGAAGTGGTTAAAAAAAATTCAAATGCAGGTATTGTGAAGTCGGACTAAAAGGCTAATATTTGTAAACTCTCTATTAAAAAAGGTTTTGGAAATGGCCACAACACATGATAATTTATACAGATAGTTTGTAAGACAACTTCATTGGGATTTATAAATATTTAATAATTCCCTTTACCACATTTGTTTATATATTTTAAAATAACTAAAAATATAATTTATATATTTAAATTATTGTCCTTAAGTAAATTACAGGTGTGACAATACATAGTATTAATTACAGTGTAGTAAGTGTAATGATTCATGATATTCTCCTATTACTTAACTTGTAAATAAACACCACTATTTTACAGTGCAATGATTAAAGTGTTGCCGAATATTATTAATAAAAATAACTATTTTACAGCGCAGTGACCAAAATTATGTGATACCGTTGCTACCAAATTTATTTTTATGTTTATCACTGAAATAATTTATTACACCGTACATTAAAAAGGAAATAAAAGACTTACGCCACTGACTTTATTGGCATATTCCGGACCCAGACATCGCCGCGGCGTTTGCGTACATCCGGTTTTAGCAAAATGGGTGAAGGTCTCCCTGTTATCCCCTTTGGTCTTTTACCCTTTTGTACCTCATTTTCTGTTCTCTGAATCACTTTCCACTCATTGAGCTTAGTCAAGTAGAAATTATAATTCCTTATTTAAATTAGACTATTAAATATTAAAATTAGATTTCTTTAGCAATGCTTAAAAATATATGTGTTGGCCCAAAATTCAAATGTATAAGGGTTTATTATGGAATAAATATTAGAAACATGAAAGGTATTAGAAGAATTATAAATCCATAACATTTTAAGGTAAATTTGGTTATCATATTTAAATAAAAAATGTTGTAATTGTGATAGCTCTATAACTTTAAAATAAACATTTTTTATAATTGGAAAATGCATTTTATCTAAACAAAGAATTAATGTTAAATTAAGTACTATAATGTCAAATATTGGCAAACATCAAATCGCTTATATTATTGAATATGTCTGTAAAAAAACAAAGTTTTACCTATAACAGATTTAATTGAAATTTTCAAAGCATAGTTTATGTTAAAACCATTTCTTGTACGATTCAAAAAAAGAATTGTATAACAGACATTAAAAAGAAATGATATTTACAGAAAAATGTCCCTTTAGAACGATCAATCCAAAATGAGATTATTTAAAAAATAATAATTCTTAAAACGGGATTTAAAAAAAAAATGTATGGGCTGTTATAGGTTTTGGGAATATATACCTTTCTTTACAACAAATCGCAAACGGCTTTTTAATGTTCTCTTATTTAGGACGGCTCGTGGACCGTATGTACTGACCTTCATATGGACCGGGTAAGATGCGCGGTTCAAAAGTTAGATTTTATGGGCGAAAAAATGTGTCCGTGCGCTGTGGCGGTAGTCATTACTTAGGGTCTACTAGGCGCAGAACGGACTAGCAGATCAATTTTATTTACATATTTGTCGCCTGCCAGTTCCGTACTTTGTCAATTTGACACCATTTTGCTAATATTTCGCCTTGTTTGAAATTTGACCGCTTGTGTGAGATTTTTAAGTTTTTGGACTGACTGATTTAGTGATTTGTAATAGAATTGTTTTATTAGACTAAAGTGGTTGTGTATTTTTTATTTAAAAAAAGGTTAGAAGTTTATTCACTTGTATTTTTAATTTGTAATAGTATTAACATATTAAATCTGGTGTAACATTTTATTTTGCGTATCATGTCAAACATACCAGAATTGTTTTTAGTTATTACTAAATTAACTTATTTAAAAAAAAATAGTTTTAAAACCATTACTTAAGTTAAATAAATGTACTCCTCTAAAGTCTTAAGTTTTAATTTCTTTGTTTAGGTCAGAATTATTAATGTTCCGCATAGTTCTTTCCAAGAAAAACTTTGCATAGGACGTGTTAAGAAGTCACAAGGTTTATTCTGTCATATACAAGGACTTAAAAGGCTTAAAATAATTCGGACCTCACTAAAATCTATTCATTTTCGTTTGAGAATAACACTTAAAAAAAAAACACGGTTACTGGGTTTTTGAACCAGTGAACACACTGGTTTGATTAGGTGTTGTTCTTAAACGAAAATGAACATATTATCTATTGTCAGCTCCTTAAATTGCTTTTGTTCTTCTAAATTTTACAGCTATGGAAAGCCACAATTTTTTATACCGGTTCACAACTGATGCGTTGTAGTTAATAATAATATAAAATGAAGAATGCGACTAAACATGACTGTTATGGCTTCTCTAAGAATTAACTTTTTGTTTCATCAATACTTATTTTTGTAACACAATCATAATTGAAAAAAAAATTATAATTGTTTATTTCGGATTGAAAAAATCTAAACAAAAAATGCATTGCAATAATCTAAAAAGTCAGTAACCATGGTTACAACATAAAATGTATTGCCTTGGAGCATATACCTAGAGGCACAATTGCCGCTTGGAAAGCGAACATTTGTGCAAGAAAGAAAGAAAAGCGGTATAACCTTTCTCTCCCTCCAATGATCAAGCGGCACGTTGGAGTCTTTCTCTCTCGCACTGCCAAACGGCAAGGCTGCCTCTAGTAAATATGCTGGTTTTGTATAAATACATTTAAGATATTTACAATATCCTTTTATCGCTATCGAAAACATAAGTCTAAGCAAAAAAAGAGTTAACGTTATTCGTACCAACATTTTTTTTACCCTTCTGTTTATAAGATTGTTCCAATCTCGCAAAAAAATATATAAGCTATTTAAGTAAAGATAGAAAATTAAAGAAACTAAAAACACCAACCAAATTACTGTACGGTCATATGCAAGTTCAGTCAAATAAAGACGATTCCTTTACTGATCCCCAACCAAAGCAAAACTCTTTAAATATACAGAAAGTGTTCAAACTTCGTCGTTTTTGAACTGACATAAAACCGTGTAAAGTCGACAGTCACGCGTTTAATTGATTCTAAGTCCGACACTGGCACTGTTTTTTAAATACGCATGCTAAATGACACTATCGTTTGTTTAGTGCGCGCTAGCATAAACTTGCCATAAATGCGATTAGCCATTACATATCTAAAGTTAGGTTATCTATGACAGTATGTGACAAATAAGATAACCATTGTTTTGTATTTCAAAAAAGCACTAACCAAGATAGTACAGTATTTAAATTTTGTAATGCTTTATAAGTATTATTCGCTAATGACCAATAACTGTTTAAAGCATTTCTATGGTTTCTGATCATCCTTTTTATTTGATTATACGCAAACAAAGGTGGCTAAAAAAGTTTTTTTTTGTTTTGGCCCACATTAACTTAGCCATTTATTATTTAGATTTTATAACCTTTGGTCTTCGACATATTTTTTTAACGTTAAATAGGAAAGGCAGTAATTTTCAATTTATTTTTCATGATATTTTGCCACTGACCTTTATATGGAGCCGCAAAGGCTAACAGTTGCGCGGCAAGTTAGGTTAGATGGAAAAAGAAATGGGTTTCTGCGCTTAGGCACCAGACATGATTTTTAAATTTCTAGGTGTTAAAGTGTGCGCAGAACAAACTAGGTACCGTAGGTCTGAATTTTCTCTGGGAAAAATGCAGCAATAAGCATTAACAAAAAACCATTTTGTTTGTTTTTTGATTCTTTATAACCTGTTGACATTATCGTGATTAAATTAGAACTAAATTAACATTTTTCACTCTAAAAGAAAAAATAGCCATTTTTTACAGTGTTTTTTTCATAGTAAATACAGAGAAAAGCTAACTTTCGTTGAGATTTTAGTTTTTAGGTTTTATGGATTACTTCTTAAAGGATTACTGGTGGTTTGCTGTTAAATTTTAGTTACCAAAAAAATCTTTATATATTTTTTTTAACGTATTTTAATACTAATTACAACTAAAAAAAATAAATTCTTACCTTACTTTATTAAAATGTTCATCTGGAATAGTCAATATGACGGAAAAACGCAACCTATTAACTCGTTTTTATGCTAAAATTAAACCTAAAGGATATTCTTTAATAACTAGTTGTATTAGATGACAAGACTCAATATGGCGATCAAAAATTCAATATGGTGGACTTTTTTAAAAAATTAACTAATTTATACCAAATTTGGTAGATAAGGGACAAAATTTTTAAAAATCAACGGACATTCATAAAATTTAGTATATGAAGTTTTTTTCAAAAATCAACTGATTTTTGAATAAAAATTGATATCTGGGAGTTTTTAAAGCTGCTAATTACAAACACGAAGTCAGGTTTAAAATTAAGTATGGCAGATCCAAAATGTGGAATACATTTGCAAATATCTATCATTTGGAATTTTGAAAATCTGAGCATAAGTTCGTAATCAGCGACCCCAAAAACTCCTGAATACTAAATTTTCGATAAAATTTCGATAAAAAACTTAAGCCACATCGGTGTATTTAACTTACTCTAGTCCTTTATTTTTGTTCCTAATGAATATGAAGCTTCCATTCTACCAACTAAGCACTTTCCCATTGTCGTGTACATGACCATTGACCATTTTTAAAGTTTATTTTTACAAACAGGATTTTTGAAAGGGTGAATATGTATCTAAACTAATCAATAACCCCATTTTTGTGGGTTTTGACAACATTGTCGTATATACTATACCCGTTTTACTGCTAAAGCATAATTATTCAACCTACGCGTAAACTTGTGAATGGAAAGTTTCCCACCTAAAAGCTTTACTATTATACCAGTTGTTATTGTAACGCTAACTTTGCGATTTAAAGGTTATCTAGAAATTTTAAAGGTGTTATTAGTAAGTTCAAGGGCGATGATTATTGTTTTTTTTTAATTTTACATAATTAAAAACATTATAATTAAACAAAACCTTTTTGACCGTTGATATGAATATATGGCAATCAAAATTGTGGCCTATTGTTACCAGCCGAATTGACAAGATGTACACATTTTAAACCACTTAAACTTACAACTTATAAACCAGCTAAGCTTTAGAGTCTTCAGTATGCCTAAAACAAATGATAGTGATTAATATTACAATAGACAAAGGTCACACTTACCAAGAGATACCGTCATTTGGAACCCCGAGAGTACGACACTGGTCTAGTGCATTACAATCCGAATGGCTTATTTCTTTTGTAAATTTTGCTTTTTTATTTTTATTCTTGTTGGATTTTTTGGCTTTAGAATAAAATCTTTTTTTTGCTTTGGAGGCGAGCAGAAGCTTATGTTTCTAGGGAAATAAAAAGTATTTATCCCTACTAAATCAATATCAAAGTAGAGAAGGAAATTTGTACAAAATAGAAAAAAGTTGATTTAATATAATTTGCTTTTAAAGGTTATTAAGTATCATAATAGATATTTATGGTATAAGGATTATCAGACGAGGCGTTAGCCAAGTCTGATAACACAACGTGTGCCATAATTATTATTTATGATCCGAAATTCATACAGAATTTTATATTTTGACAATTTCTTTAAAAATAAATTTTCTGTTGCATTTCAGTAAGTAAACGTAGCTTAATTTCAGTAATGTGCGTTGAAACCTAAGGTAACAACCAAATTGTTAACTTATATTCTTACGTCATTGTCAAAATTAAATTTATTAAAAAGTTCATCAGGCATTGTAAAATTTACCCCCAAAAATTTAAAATTTAGCTTATGTGCAGTTGCTGGATTAATGCCTGAAAGGTCTAAAAGCGTTGATACGAAAAAACTTATGCTAATTAGGAAATTTACATTGAGCACGAAAAGGTACTTTTAGCTTATTTTAAGAAGCCATCAGTGACGAAAAGACTTTAAGTTTATGGGGTTTTTACTTGATTTTACGAAGCACGTTGTCAATAAAAAAAAAGTTGACATGAGTAATTTTAGTTACCTGATTGCGTTTTTAAAACGAAACTTTGATTTTTACAAACCTAAAAGATCCAGAATTTTGAAAAAAAATTATTGCAAAGTTTTTACAAGAGGCGGAGAATGAAAAATATTTGCTATTGAAAGGGTCAATGATAATAGGTATAAGTGGAGAATGCCGAAGAGAGGAGCAAAAAAACTTAAAAATGGAAAACGATGGAGTGACTGTTTTTAGAATTGTAATACCTAGTACAAAAACCAATGTTTTCCGAGAACTCCTGACGATGTCGAAGAAGTAAATATGGTGCAATTGGTTCGAACCTATGCATCAATGAGACCCAGCAATGCCGAAAATACTCGTTTTTTGGTCCTTTAAAAACAGCAAATGTACAAAGCAGTCAGTGGGTATTCATACTTTTGGAAACATGTGCAAGACAATTGCTTCCTTTTTAAAGTTAACTTATTCTGCTGAATACACTAGTCACTGTTTCCGAAGATCATCGGCTTTATTGCTGGCCGATTCCGGAGCGAATCTTCACGCTGTTAAATGCCATAGTGACTGGAAAAGTGACATAGTTGCTGAAGATATATAGAAAACTCATGCAAAAATAAAAAAAGAATTTTGGTATCCATTTTTAGAGAAAAATCATTATTAGGTATTTCACCTATTAATTTCTCTGCACAAGAAACCGAAAATTTACTAATTAACAACCAGAATAATACTAATTTTTTGACTCCTCTGTGTAACATTAATTTAATAAATTGCAATAATAGAATAATCTTAATCGTTAAATTTTGTTGTTTTTAATAAATTTTTATATTTTTTTCTAGTACGTCTAAATATTTTTTTCGTTAAAGTACAGGGTGTCCTATTTTCGTGTGTTTTACGGGGTTTCTCGCTTATGAGTGAAGTTATTTTGCTATTTGCCACACTGAGAGCTTTCTAAAAATATAATATAGTCGAAACTTATTTTTATAAACAGCATGAAAACATGCAATTATTTACTTTTTAACATAGGCGGCTTTGGTTTAAATTAGTGACAGTCAAATTAATCAACGTCAAATGATTGCTATTGAATTTTTTAATGCTAGTTCCTAGATTATCGTTATCATTTATCTAAAAAATATGGCTCAAAACCAAAATTTTGAACATTTTGAAAAGTATGATATGAATAGATGTTTCATATTATCCAACGAAGACGTCGATGAGGCGGCGAAGCTTTATCTAAATAGGTACGTTAGAAGAACGAATAATATTTTTTTTCAAATTTGACTTTTTTCTTGATTTCTATATAGATATCCTGAAAGACAGCCTGATAGGCGCATATTTCGTAAAATACAAAACAATCTAATTCAATATGGGTCATTTAATAAACCTAGGCCGAAAAATTATAGTAAAGATAATGAAGTAGCTGAAATAAATGTTTTGGCATCAGTTGAAAATACCCCAGGGACATCTTGCAGGCAAATAGAAGAAAATATCGGAGTATCCAAAACAAAAGTCGAAAAAATATTGAAACGACATAAATTCAAACCTTACAAGTATAAACTTGTGCACAATCTTCACCTGGCGATTCTGAGCGGAGAGTGGAGTTTTGTAACTGGTTTCTCAATATGTGTGAAAAGCAGAATAATTTTGAAAGGAAGATCATTTGGTCGGAAGAAGCCCATTTTACCAGTGCGGGTATCCTCAATAGGAATAACTCAAGGTTTTGGAGCCAGGAAAATGAACACTTTTTTTCCCAGGGAACGCCAGGGAAGGTTTGGATTCAATGTTTCTTGTTTCATTTTGGAAAGAAGAATTGAATATTGTATTTACCAAGGAAATTTGAATTCTGATAGATACATACAAATCCTTCAAGAAAAAGCAATGACTATTATGAAAGATATTCCCTTGGTTCAAGTAAATGACATCTATTTCCAACAAGATGGAGCTCCGGCTCACAACTCTTACGTGATACAACACTGGTTGGAACAGCACTTTCCTAATTGATTTATAGCTACGCACGGACCTATTCGATGGCCACCACGGTCTCCGGACCTCTCAGTATTAGATATTTAGAAGGTAAAATATACTCGAGGAGGTATGAAACAATTGAGGAATTAAGAGAGGCCACGGAAAATGCCTTTAGAGAGTTGCGAGCCCACTCTTTCATATTTGAAAATACTTTAAGAAGACTACAGACGCTATGCCAACAATGCATAAGACATCATGGTCACCAATTCGAACAGTATTTATAAAATTAGTAGTTAAGTTTGTCTTTTAAGGCTAAGAAGAATTCTAGCGTAAAATTGTTATTTTTATCCATTAGGTTGTCTTGTTTATATTACTAGATTATTTTTTGGTGCGAGAAGGCATTTGACGTTGATTAATTTGACTGTCATTAATTTAAACCAAAGCCGCCTATGTTAAAAAGTAAATAATTGCATGTTTTCATGCTTTTTTAGAAAGCTCTCAGTGTGGAAAATAATATGACGAAAAAATATACGGGGTGTTCCATTTAAAAAAGTGCAACTTTGGCTAATATCTCAAAGAAAGTAAATCCGAGAAAAATTTTAAGTACGCCACTGTATTCTGCGTAAAAAGTTCTACAAGGGCCCGTTTTTATCTTTTCGATAAGTTATCAGATACCTGAGATACGAGGGGTAACCGAAAATACAACTTTTTTAAAATCTCCCTGTTGCGAAGAAACTAAGGGGGCTAGGACAAATCTGTTTGCCGCATCTTTCGTTTGACAAAAAAGTAGCACGGTGTCGCGAAAACCGCATCTTTGTAACTTCACTCATAAGCGACCCCGTAAAACACACGAAAATAGGACACCCTGTACTTAGGATCGCATTTTGACACTAAAAATGAAATCCACAAAAATGTCATTAAGACACGTCGGAATATAAATAATTTTAGGAAAACTAGTCAAATAAAAATCCTAACGTCTCTAAAAGCTGGGTGTAATTTAAGGCTTAAATTATATTATTTCAGTGTATTGTATGAAGGAAATTATACGGCTTTTAAACTGTAAAAAAGAAACAAATTTCAGGTATTCCTAAAATGATGACATTTACTGGCCTTAGGAAATTTGAAAATATTTTTTACTACAAAAGTTTTAAATGGGTAGAAATTAAACACTTAAACTAAAAGATGAAGGCCAGTGTTTGTTTATGTTGGTAAAATTGAATTTTCCAAATTGTCAATTTAAATATCAACCCAATTTGTTTTTAAGATAAAATTATTTTCTAAAAATGTAAGGAAAACGCTGTTATGCTTTTAATTAACTAAAGTTAATAGTAATGACAATATCTACTTGCTAAAATTTGGCCACAAACTCTTTTTTTACGAGACACAGGTTTTAAAAAACTATAAATGATAATAAAAATAAATTTTTCCCTGTATTTTTAAAATACTTTCCAGTGTGGATATTAAGTAAAAATCCTTCTACTAACGTCTAAACCATTAATGTTAAATTAGAGATATTTGAAAAAAAAATCCGTATTTATGACAGTAAATAGTTTAAAATTAATAATTAAAAAATCCTTTACTGGTGGACCCACAAAATCTAGAGTGTGTAATTTTAAAAAAAGCAATAAAACAGCTCGTTGCTGTCATCAAATTAGTTGTGGTTAGTTAGCAAATATTTTTTCTAAAAACTATTATTTCATCTCTCATAATTATAATTGTATTTTAAATTTGACCAATATAACCTAAACAGTTTACCAGCTTAGGTGTAGAAAAGGGGTTTCTCAACAACATATCCCTAAATCCGTAATAAATCTAGAGATTTGTCCTATTATTTACGTAAGCAAGTGAATGGTTTTTAATTAAAAACATTTCTTTATTATTTAAATAAAGCGACCAAAACAAAATAGGCCGACTAATTGAGCTTGCTGCCGTTATTTTCCTGAAGAAGAAAGACTGCAAATATGTTTCTTAAACTAAACTTTCAATCAGCGTTTTAAAAAGTAATTTGGTCAGTGCGCTGTTGCCAGTGTTAAAACGCTATTGTAAAATATCCATAACGGAAAAACAATTGTAGTAACTACTTAAAAATGATTTTTTCTTTTAACTGGGTTGGTTTGACCTTTTACACTGTGTCCTGCCGCATTTAAAAATATAAAACAAAAATAATTAAAAAAATTTTATTACGTGTTAAAAAACGTATGTATATGTGTTAATTACTTAAGATATTAAGCAGATTAAAAGGATAATTATAAACCAAAAAAAAACTCAATTTATAAAATATATCCCAAAAGTAAGTAATTATGTTTTTAATAGCCCAAATAAATTAGGCTTTAAGACCATTTCAGTAAATAAGGATAATTGGGGTAGATTATTTGTAAACAGTTAAGATAAGGCTGAAAACTTCGACATGCTAAACATTTATAATATTAATTGTGTCAGTTGTAATGGAGAATATATTGATTAGGAATAAGGCCATATTAAAATTAGACTTTAAGAACCTAGAACAACAATAAAAAAATAATGGTTTAGGAAATACGCGAATTTCAAAATTTTGATTAAAATGCAATATTTTTTTTATAGATTTATAGTTACTTCATAAGGAAAATAAAAGTAGAAAAGAGCAATATAAATAACCAAAAATATATTTTTTTTATAAACGACAAAACTCTTTTCACTTTTTACATATAATTGCTACATTTTGGGTTTTAAAATCCTTTAAAAATATAATAATGAAGATGATACAAACATTTGGATATTGTTTTTAACCTTTTTAAATATCATGGTATCAGATACTGTAATATTTTATTTCCTGGCCGCAAATTAGTACAGGATTAGTTAATTTATTTTATTATTAACTATAGAAACGTCATTAAGCTGGCATGCTTTTGTATTGCCAACAAATGTTTTTTTTTAATTTTCAAAAGGATTATAAAGAAAGTGTGAAATAAAATATTATTCAGTATGTTTTCTTTGGGTTACTCGGCCACCGTTGTCAAGATAAAATTAAAACAAAATAGAAATTTAATATAAACTTTTAAGAAAATTTTGACTTAAAAACTTAAGATACTCTGATAGCTTTTTAAATTAATGACGTTTTGTTATAAATGACATATTAGGTTGTTTGACTGGTTTAGTTTTAATTTTTAAAAGGACAAAAAGTAAATTTATATAGGTGAAACTTCCAGACCATTTGCCAAACGCATAAAAGAACATATAACATACATTAAAAATACAAAATTCTACAAATCAAAAATCTGTCAACACGCATTCGATAACAACTACATAATAAACTGGAATGCTTCTAGTATTTTAGCAAAGGAAACTTGTTCAAAAAAACGTAATATAAAAGAAAGTGCATTTCTAATATTAAATAAAAATAAATGTGTGGCATTAGTATCTCTTAATTTAAATAATCCATGGTAACCTATGCTTGATGCTGAGGTAATTTCAGGTAATCTTAAAATCAATTAACACACCACACCACCTTTTTTGACTTTTTGAAAATTATAACTATACCAGTCAAACAACCTAATATGTCATCTATGACAAAACTTCATAATTAAATCAAGCTATTAGAATATCCTAAGTTTTTTATTCAAAATTTTCTTAAATATTTAAATTAAATTTCTATTTAATTTTCATTTTATCTTGACAACGTTGGCCGACTTGCCACCAAAACGTAAATTAATGTTTTTTTTTACTTTTTTAGTTTTTTGGGGGGTTTTTCTTTTTTTTTTTGTTGCAGGCGATCTGCAAGCTCGTAGGGGTCAATAGGACTGAGCAGGCTTAGTTCATTATACCCCGGGACCTGGACCGAAGTGGTTTGATAAAAAAAATGTAAAACGAGTAACCCAAAGAAAACATACTAAAACATGGATCTGCCACAAAACTATAGAACATATTTATAAAATATAATACAATACACGTCCGTTAGATGTTATTACAGTACTCGTTTATACAGGGTGTCCCAGAATATGTGGGCAATCTCTCGGAATCTAATAGAAAACCTAAAAATATTATGACAAGTTCCCATAAACTTTTTTCCTATGACCCTAAAAATTGTTTTTGTTTAAATAACTTTTAAAATACTGAGCGTGATTTAATATTTTTTTAATATAATGGTTACTAGATAAGTCTTCTTAAAATGAACCCAATAAATCATATTTGGCTTATTTAGTTTGCCAGGGGCGGACTAGCTCTGACACAATAATAGCTTTTTTTAACACCCTGTATGATAAAGGCTCAACAATATAATTTTGAATAGCTTTAACCTTAAAGTAAAAAAAAGGTATTTTTGATTGACATCGATAAAATCAACCGTTTACGAGATATAAAATATCATAGTTGGCAATTTTTTTTACATTATACAGGGTGTTTTCTAATTGTATGTCAATATTTAGGGAAGCAATTCTTGGGTCCATTTTAAGAAGAAAACTTTATATGAACGTATGTCCTAAACGTCTTAACTTTTGAGATACAGGGTGGTAAAATTTTCAAAAATAAATCATTTATTATTAATATCTGTAATACCACTTTAGATATTTTAATGAAATTTGGCATACATATACTATGTATCAAGAAGCATTTTTAGTGTACCACTTTTTTTTAATTTCCACCAGTGGCGTTCGTGCAGAATTTGACCTGCCTATTTTAGCAAATAAAAAAAAATGTAGTACATTAAAAAAGGTTTCTTGATACATAGCACATGTATGCCAAATTTCAATAAAATATCTAAAGTGGTATTACAGATATTAATAATAAATGATTTATTTTTGAAAATTTTACCACCCTGTATCTCAGAAGGTAAGACGTTTAGGACATACGTTGATATGAAGTTTTCTTCTTAAAATCGACCCAAGAATTGCTTCCCTAAATATTGACGTACAATTAGAAAACACCCTGTATAACGTAAAAAAAGTGCCAACTATGATATTTTATATCTCGTAAACAGTTGATTTTATTGATGTCAATCAAGAATACCTTTTTTTTTACTTTAAGGTTAAAGCTATCTAAAAATAATATTGTTAAGCCTTTATCATGCAGGGTGTTAAAAAATTGCTATTATTGTGTCAGAGCTAGTCCGTCCCTGGCAAACTAAATAAGCCAAATATGATTTATTGGGTTCATTTTAAGAAGACTTTATAACTATCATATTAAAAAAATATTAAATTACGCCTAGTATTTTAATAGTTATTTAAACAAAAACGATTTTCAGGGGCATCCGTTATGCACCTGTATCTCCGTAGGGGAGGGTCATAGCAAAAAAGTTTATGGGAACTTGTCATAATATTTTTAGGTTTTCTATTAGATTCCGAAAGATTGCCCACATATTCTGGGACACCCTGTATATGTACCACTCGCACCAAGGCCGCCGGCAGGGAGGGTCAGGGGGGCCGTCGACACTCCCTGGGTTTTTAAAAATTACTTAAAATAAACAATTCCTGTCTAAATCCTTAAATTTTACAATATCGCCCAGGAATTTAGGTAAGTGTGATTATTATTAAGAAATTAAAGTTGTGGTATTTTTATTAGTGTTTTTAATTCAACACCAGTAAATTGACTTAAACTTCTTGACCAACTCTACATTTGTTTCTAGCGGCGGCCCTAACTCGCACTGTATTAGGCTACTTGTAAAATACTATTGAAGGTAAAACAATTGTAGAGCAACAACACTATTAAACTTTTAAACAATAAAAAGCTATTTTGAATATGATTTCACGCTGGACGAGGCACGTCTGAAAAAAACCAAACGTAACCACTTAAAAAGAAACTGGCCAAATACAACGTAGGTAGCTTTGGACCAATAGCCAGAGAGCAGGCAGCAATTTTTGGGTAGGTATTTGAGGCAAGCTAAAAACTTGTCATATACTTCTCCTATTAAACCCCAACACGGAACTGCAGACCTGGCTAGTGAGTAGCGGGGCTTAATCAACCCCTAAATTTTTAAAAATATTTTTTTTTTCCAAAAATGTATTTGAGGCAATATGCAATTTTTTTATGTTGTAGTTGAATGTTTAAAGAATTTAAAAAAAAATAAGCCAGTCGATTTTGTCGGGGTTTTAACCTTGCCAGGCGCGTGCAAAAGTGTTTTGCAAAAAATATAACAAATGTATTTGAGGCAACTTGAAATTTTAATAGGGTATTATTTATAACTAAAAAATAAGATTCTCAAAAAGTCAGATCATTTTGGTGGGACTTTCCACATGCCAGGTGATCTAAAAAATGATGTATAGTAGCGAAGTCACCTTAGATTATTACCTTGGAACCCAGCGGCTGTGTATAAAATTTAAAATAAACTATTAAACTTAATAGTTAATATCCTCTATAAAAATGTTTACCCCTCAAAAATTGCCGCTTTTTCCCTGGGGGTGAATGCCGCCCCTTCTCGAGGGTGGATTTTTTTTATCAAAAATAAGTATGGAAGTGGATACATTGACTTATTTTAAGCAACTCTTGTTTTATAAAGTTTTTTGTATTGAATATATCAATTTTTCAACTTAGAAAAAAACAGGTTTTCAGACGGTTTTTCGCAAATAACTCGAAAAGTAAGCATTTTATCGAAAATATCATTCTTACTTATGTAGCTTTTAAAAAAACACCAAGAATGGTGGGCTTATGATGTCCATGAAGCCAATACAAACGGAATTATAGCCTGTTAGAGTTGGTTCTTATTCGTCAAATGCCAACATTAAAGTTTTAACGTAATATAACCAAACGATACATTTTGGAAAAAGCTCATAATACCTTTTTAAAGTACTTAAAAACCTTTATTTTTGTTTCTTACAAAGTCTTAGCACTAAATTGCAGTATAGCCAAAATAAAGTTGATCTCTATTTTTTTAATGAAAAAATGTGATATCACCCCTAATTACCACCCTAATTGAAAATAATCTTTGTTACTTTACAATTCACCTAATTTTTGTATTTGTAATACGCTTAGGAAGTTTAAAGTGCATATTTTTGAAAAAAAAAATGAGCTTAACGTGAAAGAGACATTTTTGTTATTTTGAAATAAATAGCCTTTTCTTCAAAATATCTCAAAAACCCTTAATGATACGTAAAAAAAAATTAAACAAAAATTGTTGGTAAAGAAAAACCTACAATTTTGTATTCCACGAAATTTTACGCATCATTAAGGGTTTTTGAGTTATTTTGAAGAAAAGGCAATTTTTTTCAAAATTAAAAAAATGTCTCTTTCACTTTCGGCTCAAATTTTTTTAAAAATATGCACTTTAAACCAGTCAAACTTCCTAAGCATATTACAAATACATAAAAAAGTAAGCTGTAAGGTGACAAAGATTATTTTTAATTGGGGTGGTAATTAGGGGATGATTATCACATTTTTTTCATCCAAAAAAAATAGAGATCAACTTTATTTTGGCCAAAACTCGCTTAATTTTAGAGCTAGAGACTTTTATAAAAAAAATAAAGGTATTTGTAAGTAATTTAAAAAAGGTCTAATGAGCTTTTCCCGAAAAATGTATCGTTTTTTGGTTATATTACGTTGAAACTTTTAATGTTTGCATTTGACGAATAAGAACCAACCTCCAACAAGCTATAACTTTGTTAGTATTGGGTTTATGGACATCATAAGCTCATCATTCTTGTTGTTTTTTTTTATAAGCTACATTTTTGGTAAGAATGATATTTTTGATAAAATACTTACTTTTCGAGTTATTTGCGAAAAACCGTCTAAAAACGTGTTTTTTTTGGTTGCAAAATTGACATTTTCAATTGCTAATAACTCGAAAAGTAATGCCTTTTGGAAAAAACTTTATAAAACAAAAGTTGCTTAGAATTAGTCAATCTATCCACTTCCGTACCTATTTTTGATAAAAAAAATTCCACCCCCGAGAAGGGGTGGCATTTACCCCCAGGGAAAAAGCTTACTTTAATGTCAAATATTTATGATTTTTTATGATAAAAAAAAAACACAAAAAATATGTCCATTTAGCACACACAAATCAACACAATTATTTTTACTTAAACCATTTTTAGCAGAAATTCACATTTTGTTTTATTTTTTTACTTCGAAATTCCGACTAGAAACCTCATGGCTATTGTAAGCGACGTGACCTTGCAAAGTCAATAGTAACGCGGCAAGTAAGAACGCAGACAGCTGCCGATAAACGTTTTCTCTTACACTACAGCAGCTTGTCTATAACGCTACTCAGTCGCTATACATAATTTTTTAGATCACCTTGCATATGGAAAGTCCAACCAAAATGATCTGTCTTTTTAAGAATCTTATTTTTTAGTTATAAATAATACCCTATTAAAATTTCAAGTTGCCTCAAATACATTTTTTATGTTTTTTGCAAAACATTTTTGCACGCGCCTGGCAAGGTTAAAACCCCGACAACATCGCCTGGCTTATTTTTTTTTTTAAATTCTTTAAACATTCAACTACAACATATCAAAATTGCATATTGCCTCAAATACATTTTTGGAAAAAAAATATTTTTAAAAATTTAGGGGTTGATTAAGCCCCGCTACTCACCAGCCAGGTCTGCAGTTCCGTGTTGGGGTTTAATAGGAGAAGTATATGACAAGTTTTCAGCTTGCCTTAAATACCTACCCAAAAATTGCTGCCAGCTCTCGGGCTACAAGTGAAAATAAATACACACATGCCAAATATTATATTTCGTAAATGTGATTGTCTATGGCTTTATAAACTGTGTATTGTATAATTTTAAATTTCAAAGTAATAATAATAATTTTGTAGACATGCTTCGAAATAAAAACTGTTGCGATAGATCCACAGTATGAATTAGTGGATTCGTTTGGAGCGTTCTTTAATTATTTGTAGTGACTGAATATGCTCAGCCCTAATCACCCCTATGAACTAGCAGAACACCTGAAACAGAAAAAAAAACTCAAAAAACCCAAAAATTCCTACACTTATCTACGTTTTTGTGGCAAGTCCACCACCGATATTAAAATAATCTAAAATAAAAACAAAATTTAAATTGAAACTAAAATTGTAAGAATTTTGATACAGAAATTCTAAGAATTTTTAGTGATAGTTTATGACGTTTTAACTGCTTAATAAGTTAAAAGTTTATGGCATTTGTTGTGGTTAGCTTCCTATCTACAGTGTTAAATTAAACGTACAAGGTTATGTATTCAAATTGCCGGCTTTTTCTGTGGATATGGGTATCCCTCATAGGATATATACCGAGTGACCTAGCGGACATCTAACAGTCGATTACTTACTTATTTACAAAGATAACACTCTAAAATTTTTAAGGTTTTTATAGCAGATAGTTGCGCTCTTTCAAAACTTAGTAATTTATTTTTGCTACTTCTTATTTAAGGGAAGTAACCAAAATGTGACACAATGTAATATTTGCTACTAAAGGGGGTCAAAAAATAATTTAATCAAATAAGCTTTAGTAGGCCTGATATAGAGCTTGGACTATATTAAAGCATAGTATGAGGTGATTTCGAAAGAACAGATGGCAGCTTATAGTTTGCTTTATATTATTTTGTCCTGATTAATGATAAGGGTGGCTAGATTTTTCATATTTTGAAAAAAGATCTAAAGCAACTCGTAAATTTTTTGAAAAATAGAATAGAAATAGTATACTTTTATATGTCCATTCGATAAAACAATCATTTTTTACCGCATCCTCATTGCTTTGAAACCTTCAGTGTTATGTTAATATACCTAAAGCAATTTGATAATGATGATCGTATATAAAAACAAAAAAAAATGTTTTATGAATTGAATAAATAAAAATAAGCTATTCCCATTCAATGAGAAACGTACTGTAAAGTATAATGTGTTTTTTTCGAAATGACAGTACACTACACTTTAATATGGTCCAAGCTGCATATCATGGCCTACTGAAGCTTATTTGACTAAATGCTTTATGGACGCCATTTTAAAGTAAATGTCACTTTATGACACATTGTTAAAAAATAATTTTAAATACGATAGGCTGGAAAAACAGACTATTTGGTATTTAAAAAAAAAGATAGTTACTTCCTATTAAACTAAAAATCGCAAAAATCAATTATTAACCCTTCCCATTTTCTAGATTACTATCTGTACAAAAAATGACGTCACTCATTGCGCTGAGGCCTTGCGAATATAGTACATAAATGGACTGAGTTTAACGGCCGAGTGATGATCGCGTTGTTACATTTAGCAAGGACTTTAACAATTGTTGTTAACAACGGTTTAGAATGTTTAACAAAATGTCAGATTTTGACAGGTTGCCTACTAAAATTATCGAATAGCACTGTCAATGACGTTTTGTTAAACATTCTAAACCGTTGTTAACTTTTAACAATTGCTAAGTCCATTGCTAAATTTAACAACGCGATCATCACTCGGGCGTAAGTGTCTTCAAAATGGATATTGTGCATCTACTTCTACCTTAATGGTAAAATAGTACAGAAGAAGATTTGGTCTTAACTGTCAAGATTACATGTGACCTCTCAGTAAATGTGGAATGATCAAGTTTGTGCACGAGATATTCTACCAAATGCTATCCACCTATGTTTTTCAAAATCTGAAGCAGGGTGTTGTTTATTTCGACATTTTAAAAATGTACCATTAAGCACAGGTGCATTCTGTTTTAAATTACTTTGTTAGGAAAGTTAAGTTTTACTTAAGCATATATTTTCTTAGGTCACTAAATTTTTAATTTTAATATTTTATAAGTCTTTTAGAGTAAATTTATTAGTGTATTCACAAAAACTCTTTTAAATTTGCAATATTTTACATGTTTTTACTTTAAATAGTGCATTTTGTGGTCCCTACTATATATTACGACCATTATTCCAATGGAAATTTAGCGAATAGGGTGAGGAAAAATAATTAATATTTAAATATGTACAAATAAAAATTAATTTTAAGTGGCACTACTTTTTTATGTTTTTACTTTATTTTTGACATTTTTGGGCACGTGTTTACGATTTAAAGTATTTGACGATGCATATTTTAGTTTTTTTTTATTTACATCTTATGCGCATGTGCCACAGGTAAAGTACCGCCAGGGGGAGCTAGTTTATAGGCGCTATGTAGGGATTATTTAGACAAATTCAAAAGCCCTTATTCATGGTCGGTTATGGTTAGTTTTGGTTAGCCAAAGCCTTTTTTCACCTTTTTTTTCATATAATATGCCACTTAGCACCGCTATTCACTCCCACATTCCGTAACTTTCGCCATTTTTTTAACTATTTTTTTAAATTTGTTGCCCTTAATTATGGTTGGTCATGATTTGGCCGGTTAGTTAAAGCCTTTTTTCACTTTTTTTCATATATCATGCCACACCGATATTCACCTACACATCTCGTAACATTCGCCAATTTTTTTTTCAAAATTTTACGTTTTTCCTTACCTGTATACTTTTATTTCTTTCAAAAATACATATTTTATTTGTTTTTTTCCCAAAAAAATCTTAAATAACGATGGTCGTAATGTGTATCGGACCCCATTTTATATGTATGTTGGTATGCATGCGATATGAATCCACCTTTTAAGTCGAACCAAAAACGAGGCAAAATTTTGCTTAGTTTTGGTTAGTTCTGGTTAGTTGTATGTGTTTTAATATAACTTCTCGTTCGTACCGTGTTTTATTATTTAGGTAAACCTAAAACTAAGTAAATCAAAGGAAAGTGTATACTCACAAAGAGCAGCAGCGATCGAAACTGTGTTTGTTCTATATTATACAAGTTATATTTATTAAAAAACTATTACCTAACATTGTTTTAGATAATCTATCTAACTATCTAACTCTTAAATATTTCAATTAATGTAAATTTGTCTTTGCTTGTTGCACCTACATTCTTATAGAAATAAATAAACACAGTTTAAACATAATTATAATTACTTTATGTTACTGCAATATACTTTTAGCAATAAAACAAACTTTTTATTCAGTCCAGATATATTTTCCAGCATTTCCAGTAGTCGTTCAAGAACGCATGTAAACCAGTTATTTCACTCCAGGATAGCACAACAAAATTACGTTCAGTCTATCGCCAACATCCAGACGGCCAGGTTCCATTCCATATAACGAAACCGCGTCACGGGTCGATAAGGTCTAAATTCGCACGCAAACACATGCTCCTTTATTGATTACAATCAGGGAATCTCGATTACGCTTACCGGAGAGGTTTTCTCAAGATTGTTTTGAGTATAAGATGGGGTAATGGTTTTTTAATCGATTTAAATCAAACTTCCACCAAATTATATAAAGTTTCTTTAAGCATTTTGAAAAAAATTTAAACTTTTTTAAATTAAGAGTGACTATAAACATAACACATATAAAACCATTGTAAAATGGCTGGAAAAACACCGGAAATCAGCCGCAACGGTCATGAATTGGCACCGTTAAATAACCGCCCCCGTTCCATTGAGGGTGAACCCCGAAAACCGGGTGTTACGATAGTTCTTCAGGGGCCTAGAGGTTCTGTAATATCTAGAGGGTCTCAGGCTTTGGATCAGGGTGAGGATAATGCAGCATGGTCAGGAAAAATGCAATTTTTTCTTACGATTATCGGATACTCCGTCGGATTGGGTAATATTTGGAGGTTTCCCTATTTGTGTCAGCAAAATGGGGGAGGTAAGTTCAAAATATTTTTCCTATCTTCAACCTTTGAGTGTTAAAATTGGATTTCTCTTAAAAAAAACTTTACCATACTAAACTAACTACTAAATAAAACTTTATATAAAAGACACATACTGATAGGAAAACGTTGTTTTTTAGTTGCTTTAACCAAAACAACAGTTTATTTTACTTTCTTCTTAATGTGTCAAAATTTTAAATTATTTTAAAATTTAAAACTAGAATTTATAGGTGCATTTTTTTAAGGTAAAATAGTTTATATGTTTCCTTTAAATTTTAGGTCAAACACTGCTTTTTAAAAACAAATTAACAGATTTCAATATTTCACATTTTGTGTACCCCTTTAATTACCTTTTCTTCACGAAGCATTTTAATAAAACTAGTTCCTTAAGTCTTCCTGCAGATAAATTATTTATTATAATTATTCATTTGTTTACAAATTATATACATACCTATAAAATTTGGTGTATTTATATTTGACGTAAATATTTATCGTCTAACCCATTTACTTGAGTTGTGTAATTTCCGGTTTGACCGGCAATGACTAGCACTTTCAATTTAAAATGGGACCACCTGTATATTTTTTCTTATTTCGATAGAATATGACATTCTGAATTTAATGACAATGACGTTTCATAAAACTTTCTTTACTTTCTTACAAAATATATACTTGTTTTTTTTTTTAATTTTATACCGCGTCACGGAAATTTTATCATTTCTACCGTAGTTAAAATAAATGACTAAGGCTCTTTATTAGCAATTTATTAACATCTTATTAAAAAATTAGCAGAAATGGTTATGTGAGGAATAAGACTTTTATTTATTTTATGGCTACCTCAAAATATATTTTACCTATCAAAAGATCGATATCGAAAATTTGGATATCTAATAATCTTACACGCAAATCGATTCTAGTCACGGTTACATAACAGCCTAAACTTATACTACAGAATCTGAATAAGAGACGACCTTCACCCATCCGCCAACCGGATAAACACTATTTTTTATCAAATATATTATGTAAACAAAGGCATCGCGCCATAACCTCCTACAGAAATCAGCCTCTTTTTATCAATTCTATATGAAAAAATGCGCAAAAATTTTTTTTTTTTAACGAATTTGTCCACTACTTTACGAATGCACTGTATATACTTGCTAAATATAAAAGGTTTAGGATTATAAAATAGATGTTACGTGAAAGTCCGAAATTGGTGAATGTCAACATTCACCGGTAAATGCCAAATAAAAAAAAAACTGAACGAGCACTAACCAAACTATCCACATTGCTGCGTTCTGGCATCAAGAGCCGGAACTAATGAACCTAACCAAAATTATTAGTTTTAACCAAAACGCACAAAAGTTGTTAGTTTTGATTAGTTTTAGTTTAGTTTTTTTTTAATATTTGACATTCACCGGTGAATGTCGACATTCACCAATTTCGAACTTTCACAGTAACATAGACATGGTAAACATTTAAAAATATGTTTAGTTAAAGAATAAAAAACATATAACTAGATAGGTATAAGCATATATGAGTTAAAAAAATGATTTATAGACTCAACAAAATTTACCCATTATTGTGATTCTGTTCAAATACAAGTACAGGGTGTTTTTTTTTGTTGATATTATAGGGTATAGGCTAAATGGTAAAAGATACAAAAAACCAAGATATATGTTCCGTTCTCTTTTTTAGTGTTTAGTTTAATGACGCAATCAGATCTACGCTAACTAGATTGCTTTAAACGATATAGGATGATTCTCGAAATCTGAGTATCTAAAAAAATTGCATTTTTTCTTGCGATTGCAACAATATATATAACACTTAATATTTTACTTGGTCCTAAATAGCTAAAATGACAATTTAAATGCGGAAAGATACATCCACATTTTGGAGGAATGTGTAATACTTCAGTTGGATGACATGACATTAGCTGCAAGAAATAATGTATATTTCCAGCAAGACGGTGCTCCATTCTATAGTAGCCATTTGGTAAGGCACTTACTGACTGTTAATTTTTGCGAAAATTGGCTTGGTATATATGGATCGAAGAGCTAGCCCCCGTTCCCCCGACGTAACGCCACTAGATTTTTATTTTTGGGGATTTATTAAAAATGAAATATACATAAATTCGGAGTAATACTGTTGAAGAATTTGAAGCAAATTTTATTAATTGTATTGGAAGAATGCCAAATATTCATATTTATAACGCCACTCGTGCAATTACGAGCCGAGCCCAAAAATGCATTAGAGAAAATGGAAGACGTTTTAAGCACCTTTTGTGATTATGTGATTAAGCACATATGCTAATAGTTAAAGTATATGAGGTAATGGGGATCCTAAGCATTTATTTATTTGTTTTTTTAGTTGTTAGTGTTAACTGGGTTGTTAATATACCATTATATAATAATAAGAGTAAAATTATTCAACCATGACCAATTTTTTTTTTTTTTTTAGCTATTAGAACAAAGTAAAATATTAAATGTTATATATTGTTGCAATCGCAAGAAAAAATACATTTTTTTGAGATACTCAGATATAGGGTGTTATATATATATATATATATATATATATATATATATATATATATATATATATATATATATATATATATATATATATATATATATATATATATATATATTATATATATATATATATATACAGTGTGGATCAGCCAAATGGAATAAATTCAATATTAAATAAATGGGGGCGTATTCGAAAAAGTGCTCGAACATGTCAATTGGTATTTTTAATTGCGCATTTTTTTCAACTTAAACTGTTTATACAGGGTGTGTCATGTGACAGTGGCCAATATCAACTTTCTTAATTTAAATGCAATACCCTGTATATTATTTAATTTTTGGTTTTTTAAAAGCATTCTAGACATATTTTATGTACAATGTCCTATACCTATCTTCAACTGTTTCGTAAATATTAAGCGTTTTCAGGTTTATTGCATCTATTGCTTTTGCATGCTTGCCACTTTCTTAAGGGTTACTTTTTGTGCATATACCTACTAGAGGCAGCCTTGTCGCTCGGCTGTGCGGACCAGCGTGCGAGAGAGTAAGAAGAATAGCTGTATAACATTTCTTTAGCTCCGCGTGCTGATTAATTGGCGGGAGGAGTGTATACACCGCTGACAAATTAAGGAGAGAGAGAGAGGGGAGAGAGGTTATACACCTATTCTTGCTTCTCTCTCGCACGCTTGTTCCCAAAGCTGCCTCTAGTAGGTATATGCTTGCAAAGTAACCCTTAAGTAAGTGGCAAGCATGTAAAACAATAAATCTAAAAGCACCTAATATTTCCGAAACAATTAAAAATAGGTAAAGGACATTGTACATGAATTATATCTAGAATGTTCTGAAGAATCCACAAATTGTCTAATTTACAGGGCGTTGCATTTAAATTAGGAAAGTTAGTGTGAGCTACTATTACATGACACACCCTGTACACGTGTCCGAGTGTTTTTTGAACACTCCCCCGTTTATTTATTATTGAATTTATTTCATTTGACTGATACACACTGACAATATATTTTCACAAGGCATGTCGCCTTTCACTCCAGTGGAGCTATGGAGGAAGTCCCAAGCCACCCAAAAATTACTTACTTGCATTATACTACACCCATTTTTACTAAAAGTATTTTGTTAATCTAAAAAATAAAATATCCGCATAATTGGATTAACGTATTTACGAATTATTAACATGGTTAATACCAATGAGCTGTTAGGTTAACGGGAGAAAGCATCAATTTGGCATAAGCTGGCATCAAAACGCACATTTGAACCTCTGTACTCGAAACAATAAAATCACCAAAACCGGAAAATGGTTACTACAGATACTATTTTATCGTAAAGCGTGGCTCAAGTACCTTTCTGTTTCATTCACTTAACAGTATATTATGATTAAATTTTACTTAATTTATTCTTAAAATTACATCAAATTAAGCTCTACTATTGTATTTTAAACTGTGAATAATATTTGTTATATTTATTATTACACACACAGAAAAGTAAAATGATGTCAAAATACTATTTTGTTTTTGGACAACTACGAATAAAGGCGCTAAACGGCGTGACAACAGTGCATTTTTGGTAGAGGCCACCTTCGGCCTTCGGTTTCGCTCGACAGCGACAGATGACACATGCAATATGGCGTTTTAGTCTGAATGTTTCTCGGGTTAATTTTTGTGACAATTGTATAAATTTCAGTTTTGTGTAATAACTTTTATAAAATTAAAATGGTAAGGCATTGCCAAGTGTGTAAAATGACAGGTATGATTCCTGGATTATCATTTCACAGTAAGTACAAACTATGCTTGTACCATTCAATCGCCAATAATAAACACAACCATGTTGGCTGCAGCTCTCGATTGCGTTTATGAATGAAATGCTTTCTCTATCTATGCTGTCAGCTCATTGGTTAATACCAGTCTCTTATATATTTCTATAAGACTTATATTAGCATTAGGAAGAATACAGCTAAAAATATCGACTTGGTATATGTTGTACAGGGTGGTTTTCTTTTTGTTAGTTTTATAGGGTATAGGCTAAATGGTAAAAGATACAAAAAAACTAAGATACATGTCCCGTTCCCTTCTTTAGTGTTTAGTTTAATGACGCAATCAGATTTACGTTAACTATATTGCTTTAAAAGATATAGAATAATTCTCGAAATCTGCAGGTTTTTGTTATCTCCCCTAACTCGGTTATATATCGAGATGTAAAAAAACTTTAAATACAAAAGTTGTATGACTTTTTACGTAGGATCCAGTGGCGTACATAAAAAATATATAGATGTTTTAATTTTTCACGTATTATCGAAATTAGCTTTTTCGTAAATGGGACACCCTATATCTGAGTATATATATATATATATATATATATATATATATATATATATATATATATATATATATATATATATATATATATATATATATATATATATATATATATATATATATATATATATATATATATATATATATATATATACTTTCGTTTTGATTTCTTGGTTTTAGGTCGGCCAGAATGTAAACATTATGTTTTTAGTACTTTATATTGATGACGTTTCGATCATTTTTCGATCTTTTTCAAATCTAAAAGTTAGGTTTCAGAAACAAAGTTAGTATAACTAGTGTCATCTAAATAAAAAAAACACAAAAAAACTTACCCTAGAGCGTTAAAATAATGGTGCACACTAATCAACAAACATGTGTATATTTACATTTTTAACAACACAACACAAGGAACGAACTACTTATATTACTAATAAAATATATGAACTGATTATTAGAGAAGGGCGATGTATATTTTATTAAGATTGTTGATATCTTTTTTATCGTTTCTGGAATTTGGGTTTTTTTGGATTTCCATCATTTCCATAAACTCTCTTTTTTTTTGGTTTGGTTCCGTTTTAAGTATTTTTGTTTTATTATAATTGAAATTATGTCCCTTCGTCTTTTCGTGATTCGTTAAGGCTGTTGCATTTTTTTGTCGTATTTCAGGCTTTTTAGCCTATTTTCCAAATAATCTCGGTGCAATCTTTACACGGAATTTAATATACGATGTTACTTTTTTTGTTTTTTGGAGTTTTTGTTTTAAGTCTACTAAAATTCTTTAATAAAGGGTTTGAGGCTTTGTGACAGATTTCTATATTATGTTTTTTAAATAGTGGCTGAAAATTTTGCGATAGGCCATTTACAAACGGTAGAGAAAGATATTTTTTTTCTTTTTATTATTTTTTTCCTGATCGTTTTTTTCCGTTAAATTATAAAATTTATGTATTCTGTTTTTAAATATTTTACTGATTAATTGATCTGGGTAGTTATTTAATTTTAGAGCATCTTTTGCTTTTTTCATTGATTTTTGTCTAAATTCGGGATCAGATAGTTGAATTGCTCGGTCTGCCAATCCTATTATTACGGATTTTTTTTGTGCAAATGAGTGGTTGGAATTAAAATTTAAGTATCGGGACGACCATGTTTTTTTTGTGTACCATTCGGTTTTTATGTTTTCTCCCATGCGGTGTAGTGTTGTGTCTAAGAAATTTATTTTGGCATTTTCTTCAATTTCAATGGTAAACTTTAAGTTTTTGTGGTATTTGTTAAATTCATCCAAAAAAATAATTTGGTTCGTTTTTTGGGATAGATCATCCACATATCTGTAAAAAAATGGAACTACAAATTTTAGGTTTTTTAGTACATTTTCCTCAAGATCGTCTAAGACTAATTGTGCAACTTCATTATAGATTGATGACCCCATGGCACAACCTTCTATTTGTTTATACAACTTATCTTTAAAAGAAAAATATGTTTAGTTTAAAGTAAATTTGATTGCATTTTTAAATTCGTCTTTGGGTATATCTGTAATTTTTTTAATTTCTGGCCAGTTTTTTCTATTATTGTTGTGGCAAGGGATATTGGGATGTTGGTATATAAGGAAACAACATCAAGGGAAATAAGAATATGGTTTTCAGGAAGTTTGACGTTTTTGATTTTTTCTTTAAATTGTTTGGAATCTTTAATATAATAATTATTTTTATGTACCACATTACTTAGAATATTTTTTAAAAATTTAATTTACCCTATAGTATCATGTTTTCAGTGTCCATTGGCTCCACTGGCCAAATTTTTAAAAAATATTCTAAGTAATGTGGTACATAAAAATGATTATTATATTATTATTAAAGATTCCAAACAATTTAAAGAAAAATCAAAAACGTCAATCTTCCTGAAAACCATATTCTTATTTCCCTTGACGTTGTCTCCTTATATACCAACATCCCAATATCCCTTGCCACAACAATAATAGAAAAAAATGACCAGAAATTAAAAAATTTACAGATATACCCAAAAAAGAATTTAAAAATGCAATCGAATTTACTTTAAACTCCACATAATTTTCTTTTGAAGATTAGTTGTATAAACAAATAGAAGGTTGTGCCATGGGGTCATCAATCTCTAGTGTAGTTGCACAATTAGTCTTAGAAGATCTAGAGGAAAATGTACTAAATTTCTTAGACACAACACTACACCGCATGGGAGAAAACATAAAAACCGAATGGTACACAAAAAAACATGATCGTCCCAATACTTAAATTTTAATTCCAACCAAAAAAATAATAGGATTGGCAGACCAAGCAATTCAACTATCTGATCCCGAATTTAGACAAAAATCAATCAAAAAAGCAAAAGATGCTCTAAAATTAAATAACTACCCAGATCAATTAATCAATAAAATATTTAAAAACAGAATACATAAATTATATAATTAAACGGAAAAAAACGATTGGGAAAAAAATAATAAAAACAAAAAAAATATCTTTCTCTACCGTTTGTAAATGGCCTATCGCAAAAATTTCAGCCACTATTTAAAAACATAATATAGAAATCTGTCACAAAGCCTCAAACCTTTCATCAAAGAATTTTAGTAGACTTAAAACAAAAACTCCAAAAAACAAAAAAAGTAACATCGTATATTAAATTCCGTGTAAAGATTGCACAGGTGTTTACATCAGTCAAACAACGCAGTGTTTGGAAAATAGGCTAAAAAGCGACAAATACAACAAAAAAAATGCAACAGCCTTAACGAATCACGAAAAGACAAAGGGAGGGACATAATTTCAATTATAATGAAACAAAAATACTTAAAACGAAACCAAATCAAAAAAAAAGAAAGTTTATGGAAATGATCGAAACCCAAAAAAAGCCCAAATTCCATAACGATAAAAAAGATATCAACAATCTTAATAAAATATACATCGCCCTTCTCTAATAATCAGTTCATATTTTATTACTAATATAAATAGTCCGTTCCTTGTGTTGTGTTGTTAAAAATGTAAATATACACATGTTTGTTGATTAGTGTGCACTATTATTTTAACGCTCTAGGGAAAGTTTTTTTGTGTTTTTTTTTATTTAGATGACACTAGTTATACTAACTTTGTTTCTGAAACCTACCTTTTAGATTTGAAAAAGATCGCAAAATGATCGAAACGTCATCAATATAAAGTACTAAAACATAATGTTTACATTCTGGCCGACCTAAAACCAAGAAATCAATCAAAACGAAAAATATATAATATTATAAAAAAAAGGTCAAAGAAATAAATCAAATTTTATATATATTAGAATTCAAATATATATATATATATATATATATATATATATATATATATATATATATATATATATATATATATATATATATATGTCAATCCTAATTAAATCATCCTCGTATCCTCTATGGTTTTTGGGATCCTTATGGTGAGGGTCGAACCTAAATAACCCTGTATATAAAGGGACATCCAAATTAGGAAAAACACTAAAACTTGCAACGGATTAGTATGTTGCATACAACTACTAAAATGATATAAATCTTTCTTACATATACGATTTTAGAGTAGTTTTATTTTTCCGCACTTAAACAATCAAAGATTGTTAAAGTGCGTGTTAAGTGCTAAAATGTAGTATTTTTTTAAAGCTCTTTACAAATCTCCTTATAATGATAGGTGTTACATTAAAAAATATGCAGAAACGCCCATATTGCCGAAATTATTGAAGATAGAAATGTCAAATGTGCTATCTTTAAAAGATCTTTAAAAGATATTTTTAGTGGTAATAAAATATACAAGATGTAACATTTAAAAAATAATATTTTACTAAAACATTTTTTCGTGTTTTGCCGTCACCTGGTATAGTTGCTCTGTAACGAAGGAATTACCTATCAACTTGTAAACTTATTTCTAATAGGACGCCAACGTAATCGATAATAAACAGGTTTTACAGCAAACGGTAACAACCGCTCTATAAAAGCAAACTTAGTTCATTTATAATATATTTTCTAATGTTTAATTTCCTCAGTCATACCAAAAATTTAGGATCCACAATATATATTTTCATAGTATTGTTTACAATCACACAACCCAAATAATACACGCTGATTTTTTTTAAGATTAAAATAGTTTATTTGCAGATCTTCATAAAATTTATATTGAAACTTTCTATAAACTGATTGGAATTTTAAAAATAGATGTCTTTATTAATAAACTGCCTAATTTTATTTATAACAAGGATCTGTCTATCAAGGTCTAGTAGCTTCGACACTTAACATGATGAAAAATGTAATTAGCTAAGTAGTTTATTTTGCCGTACGAAACAGTTTTAGGTAAATCTAAATATTAGGATTACAATGGTGTTAGATCATTATCGAAAAAACAATAAGCTCGCAAGACTTTTGGTTGTTATTGAATTAAACTAAATTCAATGGTAAATATATGAAGGAAAATAATAAGTGGGAAAAGTGGTTAATCCATTATAAAAACAAACTTTAAATTAGATTACAATTTTTTATGCCTTGAAATAGGCTCTTAAATAAAATTTGCTTATTGCCTACGCATTTTTCTTATATTATAATAAACAAAGACAAAACTGGGTTAAAGTTATTAAATATTGTATCCGATTTATTAAGCAACGTCTTTTCTTTCTCTGTCTTTCTTGTTTTTTATCGCAGTTCTTAATAAAGTTAAGTAAAATAAAGGCTAGGAAACGACAAAGATTGTGTTTAAAATCTTATTATGAAACTTACTAATTGTTTATAATTCGTTAAATTACAAGGAGATCAATAAAATCACATTAAGGTAAAAGGAAGCATTACAAAAAATTTAAAATTGAAAATACACTTTAAGGCAAAATTAGGTAGTTTAAACCTGACTTAAAGTAAAAATAAAAAAAGAAAAAAAAACATAATTTGCCTTATTTTGAATAAAAATCAAGAAAATAAAAAATAAGGCCACATTTAATTTTTAATTTTTAGTTACCGTTTTGTTTCATTATTTTTATTTTTAATTAAGCACTAAAATATTTCTTTTGTTATAAATAGTCATAGTTTTGTTGTAAATATTTTGTTGATAATTTTCCTACATGCAGTAGAATTTGACCAATGTTTTGAGATGTTTTCCCTGTGACAAGATTACCCCATACATGCCTTATTAATAAACCAGGCTGTTACATTAACAAGTCTTAGTCCACTAGGTTTTTGCCCGCGTGGACTACACGATTTTGGCAGTTTTGTTTTTTTTTTGTTTTTGCGGGATATTGCCGCCCTTCTACTCCATCGCCTCACATCGTATTACGCTCTCCGCGCTCCGTCTTCCATCAAACACTTCGCGGTGTAATGCGATTGGGCATTTTTATTTTATCGTATTTTATTTGTTATTTTTTTCTCATAGAAATAAAATTTGTAAATGAGTTTGAACGAATTTCTCATACAAACTTTTATCCCCTTTTAACAAATCAGGTACTGAAGTTTCAAAAATAATACCACTTTCTATGGGTAATCAGAAGCCTAATTACCAGCTCCCTTTTTTACAACTTTAAAAATGACAATTTTTCTATACACTCTTTCATTTCTATTGTAACCCCCAGGGGATGTAATGTTAAAACAGATTATAATTTAACGTAATCAATAACCTACATACCCAGTGCTTCTATGTCTAGAAACGACGAAGTTCGATATAAACTTTAACTCCTCTATTTTACCTCATTAGAAAGAGGGAGTTTCATATAAACCGGTATACCAAATTTGCTTTTCAAAGATCAAGTAGTTTTCGAGATTTTATGATTAGTCAGTGAATGTATAAATAAGTGACCTATTACTTTTGTATATATACACAATTTACACCGTGTTCATAAAGTAACGAATAAATTCGTTTAAATTTCACGTATTCTGTTCTGCGAAAGTCGCTTTGGCACGTCAATTTTTATTTTCGATTAGCATTTTTTGACATTAAATGTATGTATTTAGGGTGATCCAAAAAAAAATATATAATTAATGATTTTTTTAAATGACATTTCCTGTATATTTTTTTAAAATTAGACTTACGTCGCTGATTACAAAAGCTTATAATACCTATGGCCTTAACTTAACAACTTTTGAACTGCGGTTAATTAATACTAACTTACAACGCTTTACAAGTTCGATCTATTTCAATCAAAATAATAAGAAAGAATATGTAACATAGTAATAGACTACTATTAAACTAAATGTTCAAACTAAAACCCTCTCGTGCCTGACAGAAACCCAACAAATTGATGAATTTCTCTTAAACTCTGTTTATAGTTTCTGGAGAAATCTTTTCTCTATTTTTTAATTCTTTATTGTCGGCAGGTTTGCTTTTGTATACGTACACGACATTCTTCAGTTGGCTCCAGAGAAAGAAATCTATATAGCGGCGTGAGGTCAGGTCATCTTGGTGGTATTCGATAGCTCCACGTCTATCAATCCATCTCCCTGGAAATACTTGGTCGAGATATTGTCTCACATCAACTGCATAATGTGGCGGGGCAACATCTTGCTGATACCAAGGATTTTTGTCAAACGTTATAGAAATATTTTATTAAGAAATAAATTCCTTAATGTAGATTTAAAATAATTCTGAGGGAATTAAATATGTCTAATCCCAATTTAAAAAAAAGGCCCAATAATACGATTTTGAACAATGGCTGCCCAAACATTAATTTTTCGTGGATATTTTGTGTATGGCATTTTTTCATCCACCTAGGATCAATATCTATATTTTTGGTTAGTTCTGGTTAGTTTTGGTTAGTGGTTAAGATATTGGGTATGGCATTTTCTCATCCACCTAGGACCAGTATCTACAGTTTTGGCGGTTTACCTCTACAGTTAAAGTAAATGTAGCTTTACCTGAAAAGATAATACGTTTTACTAGTAATTGATTATTTATTGCTTATTGCTCATATCCATCAATGTTGGGCAAAACTGCTTTCTGCGGTCTGGAATGTCCTCTGATAACTCCTGTGATAAACACGATTTGAATGATTGCCACTTTTCTATGTTTAACATTTTCTGTACACAGCTATAGGTAACATTAAAACCTTAGCAAACCTGGCGGACACTAATATGTGAATTTTCTTGCAAAGATAGGAAAACATTAGGTTTGGTCTAATTATAGTAAATTTGATCTAAGAGATGAAAACAGCGAGTACACACTTGGTTTAATTAGTTTAGAAAATTTTAATGCTATTTTCAAAATTGATAAAACCAATAGTAAATATCGGTAGCATTACTTTGGAAATTCCCACAGGATCTTATAAAATAACTGCAATAAATGATTATCTATAAAAAACAATTCGTGAGGAAAATAAGAGCACTGAGAATTGATTGCACCCTAAGTCTAAAGGATAATAGTTATACAGTCAATTATGACCTTGAATGTCCCGATTAGTAGCGTCAATGAAGCATTTAAGTCCTCCGATTTGGATAAAAAAAAATTAAAAATTTTGTTTTTCCATATTATTTAAAATCAGTAATTTTTTGAAGGGAGCAAATAAATATTTATATTGCTTAAACAATTTTTATGATATTTAAGTAGGCAATTTTTTTAATTAGCTGTAACTTTTTAAATATTAATTTTCATTTTTTACACAGATTTTTTTTGTAGACAACTAAATTTCCTACAAAAATAGATTCATAATAATTTCTCGCATTTTTCATAGTTTTCAAGATATCGTAAACTACAATTTCTGATAGCAGAAATTTTACTCCAACTTCCGGACTGTAATAATTGCTTATAAGATTTTTTTATATAATAGTGACAAAATTAATATAGATAAAAAAATAGAAATTTATATATTTATTAAGGATTTAAACAATTAACTCTGAGAAACATAATATTTCAGATTATATATTAAAAAAATATATGATAAAATTTAAATATATAAAAAAATAAAAAAAGTTATTTATCAGAATTTTTAAAATATTTTATTATATGTTAAAAATTTTCTGCTTTAATTACATATACAAAAAATTGAAAATTTAATTTTTATTTATATTTTGCGTTTTATAGATTTCATCTTTTTTATGTGGTGGGTGGTTATCGCAGCAACTTCTATTGCAAACAATGCAAGCCGCTAAGCAATGAAGGCCACTTTTTCTGCAGCCACATTCTGAACCGCATCCTGTTTTGCAGGAGCAAAATATGAATTTTAAGACGTTTTTAGGTGCTGCTCAAACTTTTTTACTGTTATAAATAATAATAATAATTTAGGATCCTAATTGACATACACTTAATTGGGATTAAAAAACATACAGCCCAAAAAAAAACATAGATATATTTAAAAGCGAGTCTTGTACCACTAGATTGTGCAATATTTAAATGATAAAATATAATTTTATTATACGTAAGAACATTTTTAAAAACTTTTATAACTAATATTAGTTAAAGCCCCTTGTGTTTTTTGTTGGTTATTGTTGGTCGCCTTATCCAGTAAATATTTGATTTTTTTTCTTTGTGGTCCTACTGGCTTAAGGTTAAACCAGCAAGAAACACATCAATATTTCCAAATAACAAGCCATTTGTTTTAACAAATTGCATGTCATGTTTTTAGACCCTTTTAGGCTCTGCAATGACTGTATTCTAAATTTTTTGTTCTTTGTTTTTTCAAGAAAACCAAAGCCATTCTACACCCCAATTTTTTGAAAAAAAGTACTTATTATTTCAGGCACTTTTTAGGCTTCTTAGTACCTAGTTTCTTTAATGTTAATCGCCTAATTTACCAAAAATTATTTTTTTTAAATCCGTGGTTCTGCCTGCTTAAGGTTAAGGCAGCATTAAGACCTTTAAATCTAATTTTAATGTCGTTAAAAATAAATACAGGGTATAGGCTTGATTTTTTCTGTGAGCTTGTTGGCTGTTTTTAAAATAATTTTTATTATTGGTAAAAATATAAATTCTATAAAATTTAAAACACAGACTGGGGATCGTTTCAGATCCGAGCTTTTTAGATTTAAAATCATGGTGTGCATTTAAATAAATGAAAAATGAAAGTGGTTAAATTTTATCTTTGAGAACTACTAAGATACATGTACAAGGTGTCCCAAATTCAAGCCTCATCATTGGGATCTCGGAAACTTAAAAAAATACACTTTAAAAGTTTAAAAATTGCGAATACTTCCAAAGACTTTTGGAAAAAAAACGAAAATTCGAGATCTCATTTTTATTTTTTTGACTTTATTTGAATATAATTAACAAAATAAATTTTACATTCTCATCGCTACTTTTTCTATTCTACAAGACAGTTTTATTATATTTATACACCGACGTTTCGTCATTGAGCTGCCATCATCAACTTTGTTTTTTAAATCCGGTCCTGGATTTTTTATTACGGATTTTAAGAGCTTTTTATTCCAAAACCAATTATGTATCACACTTATTCGAAAAAATAATTTTATTGTTTTTCTTTTAAAAATCTATTATCCATCTCTCTCTAATGTATGAGTTCTTATGGAAATTGCCATTAATATAAATTTCTCGAATATGCGCAATACATCAGAAACAAAGTTAATGATGGCAGCTCAAAGACGAAACGTCGGTGTGTAAATTTAATAATATCATCTCATAGAACAGAAAAAGTAGCAATGGGAATGTGAAATTTATTTTGTTACATCTATTTAAATAGAGTTATAAAAAAATAAAATAAATTCCCGAATTTTTAATTTTTCCAACAGTATTTGGAAGTATTTGAAATTTTAAAACTTCTAAGGTAAAATTTTAATCAGCATTAAATTGACTTAAATTAACTTCGCCTCCATTGAACCGACCTCGTATATCTCTTCGATTTCTGAGATCCTAATGATAAGGCTCGAATTTTGGACACCCTGTACCTACCTAAACCATATTTTATAAGAAACGAGAAGGAACGACGCAAAAGAGATTGATGTCTTAAGCAAGTGATTAGCCTTTTTTTTTGATAACTTGTGTATGTACCAACTCTTTGTTTATAAAAAAATATATATATATATATATATATATATATATATATATATATATATATATATATATATATATATATATATATATCCAACTTTATATAACTGCTTAAAAATAAGCATTATTACTTGCCTCCGCCACGTCGACCTAGTTCCTACTGTAATAAATCAGGTTTATTTTATAAGAAATATTAGGGTAAAGCCACGTGTCTGTAGATATAAAAGCTTTTACAAAAGTTAAAGGTCGTTCAATAAAGACGTCGAAGAATTTCATTTGTCTTTTCGTAATAAATCTTACGGAATGAAATATTGATTTTTCTTAAACTTTTAAAATGTATTTTTTATACCAAATGTTCACGAGATTATTGTTTAATCCGATATTTTGTTTCTTATTAAAGCACACAAATAATTGTGTTAAATTTGTATGGCTTTCTTTAATTTTAAATGCCAATAAATATAATAGTCCGGGAGGCCACCGCAAAAAAAACAAGCCAATAAGAGATATGCATAAAATATTTTTTTATATTAATATAAACTACAGTCAATTCAAAGCGGTACTGCTGCCTCAGGTCAGCGGGTTTAAATTGCATTTTTTACCTTAAAAAAATCGTAAAAATCGTTTTTTAATATAACTCGAAAACTATTAATTTTAGGAAAAAAAGGTATATAATTAAAATTAATGGTCTAATAAAACTACGTCATTTTTTAGATAAAAATTTTTGTTTCCCTTTTAGTTTTGAGAACGATTTAAATTTAAAATAAAGACTCAAATATTTCTAAAACCAAAAGAGTTACGAAAAAATGTATAAAACAAAAATTATGGTTTTTAATAAGCTAATAAAAAAGGTTGTATACACATCTTTAATAAAATGAACAATAAAAAAAATGTAAGGCAAAAAGTTATTTTGGCCATTAAAAATTTCGCTAATAACAATATTTTATAATATTATATAATTAAAATTAATGGTCTAATAAAACTACGTCATATTTTAGATAATTTTTTTGTATCCCTTTTAGTTTTGAAAACGATTTAAATTTAAAATAAAAACTCAAATATCTCTAAAACTAAAAGTAAGCTCTATAAAAAAAAATTATATACACATCTTTAATTAAATAAACAATAAAGAAGATGTAAGGCAAAAAGTTATTTTGGCCATTAAAAATTTCGCTAATAACAATATTTTTTGGTACAAGTAAGTATACCAGCTCAGATCCATCTAAAAATTAATTTAAAATATTCTATTTATTAAACGAAACCAACTAATACACATGTGCCTCAAAGCAATGGGGATAACCTGGTGGCACGGTATTTTATTTAATTTTTTTTTTGGTCCAATAACTGTACCTATTCCGATCCCCTTAAAACTTTAACTAAAATAAAATTTAAAACTTATTTTATTGAAACAAGAAAAAAATAATAAGTGCCTTCTCTATCTGGGTGTTATATACCTGGCAGGACGCTTAACATTTCTCGATCTTCTAAGCTACTGTGTGTATAGCTCATCGTTTAAATATTTTTATTATCGATTTAAATTATAATATTTATAATTTATAAAGAAATTTAATTGTTCAGAATAATCTTGAGAAAATTTTAATCATATTTTAAAAATACAAAAAATATAAAAATTTAGAACTTATTTAGCATTAAACTTTTAAAACATCTCTCTTTTTAAGCTGTCTACTTCTTTTAGGCTTAAATCAATTCTTATTTAAATTATTGTATTTACCTATTTATTTACCACTTTAAAATATAATCAAATTCAAGTTTAAACATTAATTCAACATAAAAAAAATAACTATTTTTTTGATGTTGAAAATATGATTAAAATTTTCTCAAGATCATTCTGAAGAAGTAACTGTCTTTATAAATTCTTTATATTATTATTTAAATCTATAACAAAAATATTTAAACGATGAGCTATACACATAGTAGCATAGAAGATCTAAAAATGTTAAGCATGCTGCCAGGTATATCACACCAGATAGGGACGATTTTTTATTTTTTATTTTATTGAAATATATATATATATATATATATATATATATATATATATATATATATATATTTAAAAATATATATATATATATATATATATATATATTTTTATATAAAATATATATATATATATATATATATATATATATATATATATATATAATATATATATATATATATATATATATATATATATATATATATATATATATATATATATATATATATATATATAATATATATATATATATATATATATATATATATATATATATATATATATATATATATATATATATATATATATTATATATATCCTGCCATAGGTGGTATACTTGTACCAAAAAATATTGTTATTAGCGAAAGTTTTATTGGTCGAAATCACTTTTTTGCTATCTCCTTTATTGCTTTTTTATTAAAAAAAGAGTAAATATCCTTTTTCATAGAGCTTACTAAAATGTATAGTTTTTGTTTAATTTATTTTTTCGTTACTTCTTTGGTTTTTAAGATATTTGCCTTTTTATTTTAAATTTAAATCGTTAATATCTCAAAAACTAAAAGGGTTACTACAAATTTTTATAAAAAAATGTCGTACTTTCATTAGACCATTAATTTTGATTAAATACCTTTTTTTCCTAAAATCAATAGTTTTCGAGTTATATTAAAAAAAAAAAACATTTTTAGGTTATCAAAAATGCAATTTGAACCCGCTAAGCTGAAGCAGCAGTGCGGCCTTGAATTGACTATAGTTCATAGTAATATAAAAAATTGTTTCATGCGTATTTCTTATTGGCTTGGCTTTTTTGCAGTGGCCTCTCGGACTATAATATCGAAATGTTTTGCCGTGTTTATTTTAAATTAAATCGATAAAACTTTTTAAACACGCTGAAGCGGATTTTTATTTTTACAAACAAAAATTTATTTAAATTAGTACATGAAAGAAAAAAATGTTACACGAGCAAGATATATTCAACTTGATTCTGTAAAAAAGTTTTTAAGTACTGTTTTTTTAACGATCTTTAAATTAATAACTTTGATAGCTACCAATTACTTTTTTTTAAGATCCATTCGACTAATTCGGAATGGTGTTATATTATTTTTAATAAATCAGGTAAATTTATCAGTGATACAATTTACAAGTTAATTTAAGACCTTTTATTGGTAAATACATCAACAGTATTATTTTTTAAAATATATAATAATATAATTACATTTTTTGCTGCATTAAGCAAATGAGATCTAAATTTGGTTTTGGTTTAAGAAAAAACTTTAGAAATTTATCTGCATAACATCTTTTAAACAAAAGAAAGGAACCTAGTCGTTATGCGACCTGAAGGCTTTTTGACTAATTAAGAACGTTCTAAATACGTTTCTTGGCATGTCATTTATTTAACCATAGACCACCCTATCCAGTTGATATATTTCACTTTAATCCATACACCACATACCTAGTAAAAGTAATAAATGTTAATATAAATGCTGAACTTGGCGATTCGAAGCCAACATAGTAATATCTGGTTTAATATTGCTCAGTCTTAAATAAAAAGCATCTTTCACACTTCTAAGCCCATTTCGATACTCATCCTTAAAATAAACCATTGAAAAAAATCCTGCCTTACATTAGAAAGTCGTCGAAAAAGGCAATACAAATTTAACTGCTTTTTCGACTAATTATAATAGTTTGCACACCTTTAAAGTTAAAATTTTAAAAAATCCAACTTTAAAAGGGTTTGCTTTAATTTCAAGTAACAGCTTAGTTGAAAAACTGCTCCTTTTCTCTGACAGTAAAGTTTCTGTCAGCGAATGGGGCTTGATTTCAGGAATAATTACTATATAAGATCTTTATTATTCATTTTATGTCTAAATCAAACCAAGACAGTGTATTTTAATATCTAACAGAAGTCTAGGTCTAAGCTGAGAGTTATTTTTCTCAATAATATTCTTAAGCGTTGAAAACAATGATACTTTTTTCTGGTCTACTCCTTTTGCCTCTTTATTAAGCTTTTTTTCATAGCAGATATTTTAATAATTATGTGCTGTGTGTTTTATACTTGGCCAAGACGTATTTGGCAACACTGGACGCGCCCAAAGCCACCACAATGGGGCATGCGTACCACAGACTCGGAAATGCTAGCTTAATGGACTAGGGCCGCCATTAATCTTTTGTTAAATTTTATAATTGAACAAAATATGGTGATTTTTTTTTGTATTTGTGATGTACATTATCTTTTTGGAAAATTACGTTCGCGACATCTCTTCGTGCCTTTTTAAATAGTTAACAGGTTTATTTTGACTTGGATTATTTATTAAAATATTATTTAAAATTTTCCTGTTTTATTGGTGTTATGCTGTATAGTATATATAGCATATGTACATGAATATCTTAAAAGATACCCAGGTATATGCTTTTTCGGATATTTTTACGATTGTAGAAAGAAAACGTCTTTCCATGTAGATATTTCTAATAACAAAAAAATATGTCTTTATTGCCCTTCAATAAAGTTACTTTTTGCTTTTGTGTACTACATTTACTTTTTGCATATAAACCTAGGTCAGGTAATTATTAATAACCATTCTTTTTGTTAATTTATTGCTTTTTACATAAAATATAAACTCTCAACAAAGTCTCTCTCTCACTTGGTCTGAACGGCATAACTAATAGACAGCACGATCTCTCCCTGACGGTGCCTTTGATATTTTTAAGCACAAAACACGAAAGGAACGCACACTAATCGTTTACATTTCTTATAAAGGAGACAGATCATATTTTCCAGCAAAATTAACCTACGCGAGAAAAATGTCCGTACTTTTCCCCCAATTCATGAAATCGTGCTGCTCTTTGTTAGTTATGCTGTGTTACCGGTAAATTGTGGTTACCTCGCAAAAATTTGTTAAAAGTAGAGCATTTTACCAAGAGTCACAAAAAAAAGGTATTTTAGTGCGATCATAAATTTATGTATGTTAACTAATAAAATGACAAAGACAATTTTGCTAATACCTATCTAAAAAAGCGTCTACACATCCAGTTTAAAGTATATTAGCACAAAATCGTGAAATAATGGTTTAAAACTTTAGTTTAAGCACCTCTCTTCTAGGGGTGTGCGAATAGTTGACGAACAAATCAATTCAATTATATTCGATTTGAATTTCAAATCGAATATTCGAACTATTCGAATAGTTCGAACCATTCAAATAGTTCGAATGATTTGAATTGTTCGAATAATTTGAACTATTCGAATAGTTCGAAAAATTCGCATATAGTATTAATTAACGATTAAACTTTTGATTTAAAATTACGTCTTTAATTAATAAAATAAAGTCTTTTTCGTTAAACTCCTTTTAATTAGACTAAACTAAAAGGGCAAGAATTAAACAAAAAAATGGTAAAACTAATCTAATATTATTTAGTATGTTATAAGTAACCACCACAACAACTTTCCAATATTGTAAATTCAATATTAATAAGTTGCATTCAAATACACTAGAAATTTGAAATTATCACAGAACTATCAAAATTGCTGCCAAAATCAATTAATATTTTTAAATAATTAGAAAAAAAAGTTAAAAAATATATAAGGTTTCTCAGTTGTCGTTAAATGCAAGACGGTATTTGCCAATGCCATGTCTGTCTGTTGAAAATGAAAGATTGTTTTCCATCGCAGAAGATATAGTAAATGAAAAACGAACTTGTTTATTGCCAGAAACTGTTTTTCATTTATTTTTTTGTTGCATAAAAATTTGTGTTAAATTAAAGTTAACATTCTGTAACTGATAATTGTTGATTCCAGTAATATAATAAAATTGATACTGGAAATACAAAAAAGATTTTTTTTTTCATCAAACCTGACAGTTAACTTTATTCGACTTATTTTATATATTTAGATATTTAAACAGTTTGGATATTCCAATTATTTAAAAGATTTGAATCATTTAAATAGTCCATATATTTGAATTATTTGGATAGTTTAAACTTTTTGAATTATTTGAATAATTTTAATAATTCGAATAGTTCGAACTATTCGAATAAATTGAATTATCCGAATATTCGATTTATTATTTCAATCGAATAATTTGTATTCGATTCGCCTCGACTATTCTGAAAATTCGCAGACCCCTACTATCTTCTCTAAAAGTTTTAGGCAGTTGTTTTACACCCGAATATACGTTTTAAAATATATCTTATAATGTCTCAAAAAAGTTACCACAGTTTAAAAAGTGTTAAACAGGCTTACTAAATAAAAATTTTAGTTTTAGACTGCGACCATTTAATACGTGTCTGTATGTAACGGTTTTATTTTTATAACCGAAGTATCTTTAATGATTTTGTTGTATAAACACGCCAATCTACACTATTAAAAACAAATTGGAGTATATACTGCTGCCAAACTAAATTGAGAATAACATAAGCCAAAAACAAGTGAACAAAAGATTTTTCCATTAGTCAGTATTTGTTACCATAATTTCTGGTTTTTTTGAACTGATGATATAAATTTGTGTTCATTTGTTTTTACCCAAGGCATTCTCATCTCTTTTTAACCATGGCTGCAGTATAGTTTTTAAATATATTTAGACCGGAAGCTGCACTATTAAATAATGTAATTTCAAAAGATCTCAAAGTCTATAATTCTAATTGTTTTTTATACTTACATGGTTAAACTCTTTTTATTAATTTTTTTATTCAAATAAATTGAGTAGGCACATGCTATGGCTGAAAAATTATTAAAAAATATATAAATAAAAACATATACTGTTAGTAGAAACATTTTTTAATAAAAAAGCGCATTCAAAGATACATATTCATGTAAAATAAATTTAAAGAAACGGTTATTATTATTTTAGAAATTATTATCTACACACTACACTACATAGGGCAGGTCAACCATCTAACGGAGTAAGTTAACGTTTAAAAGATAAAATTTTTAATTTACCTATGTCTCGTAGGGTAAATAATTGTGCACATCTTAAAAATTATTTATTTTACACGGGGTGCATAAAAATAATATGGCAGGCCTCCTACATATGAATGGTTTTAATATTGTATAGTTTCTTAAATATATCTATATTTTACATAGGTTTTTAATTTCGAGATAATATTAATTTAAAAAATCATCACCCAATTGCAGTGTCGTTTTTTGCTAGAAAAGTACTAGTATACTTTTTACACCGAAAAACAAAAATCAAGATACTATATAACAATTTAAAACATTTAAGATATATAACACAGAATGATATAAAAACATGCTCAAACCTAAAAAAAAACGGAAAATATCACTTGTTTCAAATGGAACATACTACTCACTTACTCACGTCCAAAATTAAACGGCCACTACAAGTTGGTCCCAGTTTTAAGGTTGGCTTCCTTGCCAACGGCTTATTTGAATTTGACGATCTCTTTTTTAAATTGTGGATTGATTTCTTTACAACAATTGTTATCTCAAAAATTTTTATTTAAAATTAAATTAAAGCATATACAGTGTATCTCTAATAAAAGCAGAGATAAAGCCGTGATTAAAAAATATATTCAATAATGATAAGACTACAGTGTGATTCCAGTGTACCACAGCTGCTTTAGCTGTTGCTCCCTACAAATTTCGGCAAAGAAACTTAGTCTTATTTTGCACCCTGTATATGCGTTAATTAAATTATAAATAAAATAAACACAACATCTATACTAACAAATTAATCTTTAATTAAAAAACAAAGATTATCAAAATCAAATGTTTGCAACGAAGCCAAACATTTTAATCATTGTTCGTATACGGAAAAATAATGGGCTTTTTTTTTCAATAAATATATCGCAAATCCAAACTTTATAGTTTTCGGGATAGTATTTTTAAAGCTTTTTATTATACATTTTTACATGTTTTATAAAATCGCAGATTGCTATAACCAAAGAAAGTAAATAAAACGAATAAAATAACAAAATAATGTAACATTGCTTGATAATGATAACGCATTAAATTTTAAAATGACAACGTTAATTTACATCTAACTAGTATTTTTATTATTTTTTGTAACCGAAAAATCTAAAGTTTTTACCACGGACATAGATTTACATGCTCTTTAATAAACTTCAATGGAATTTTTCTTCATAAAAAAAACCAATAATTGACTCCATTAAAAATTACATGGGATCTCCTATATCCCGCCCTAAATGTTCTGAAGTCGGACCCAGAATCAAAACTGAAAACACTCAGAAACGAGAGGAAAACATATACAAAAAACTTCGTAGAGACAGCTTAAGTCCTCCTGGGTGCACACTTTCTTGGGTGTCACATATCAGGGAGGAACAATGAAGCCATAACCGGAGAACACAGACTGGAAGAAGAAAAATGTTGGAAGCTGGCAGCAGAGATCCTCAATGTCAGAAGGATGGAGTGGGCGGTGGGATCGTTTGGGCCATTCAAGGCGGCGGGGCCGGATGGAATATTCCCGGCACTACTGCAGAAGGCTCTGGACATTTTCACTCTGCCATGCTAAAGGTCATGAGGACTTCTAAGGCTCTGGGGTATATACCCAACAGCTGAAGGAGGACCAGACTGACCTTTATACCAAAACCTGGCAGGACGGAATACTGTGACAGTAAAATGTTTAGATCCATAAGTCTTTCATCGTTCTTCTTAAAGACGATGGAGAGAATGGTGGATGGACATATAAAAGTTAAATACCTAAAGGAAAACCCACTTAACAAGAGACAATTTGTATACACGGCACAGCTGCACTACATGAGCTTTTGGAAATGTCGAGATACGAAAGACTACGCTCTAATGGCATTTCTAGACATAGAAGGAGCATTTAATAATACCACAACAGTGGCAATATGTAATGCACTTGAGAAGCATGGTATCGTACGATAGATCCGTCCGATGCTAACTGATAAAAATGTCATCCTGGAGGTTGGAGATACTACAACTAAAGCTACAATTAGCAGAGGATGCCCCCGGGGAGCGTCTTATCTCCAGTACTATGGAACATAGTCATAAAGGGACTACTGGAAAAAATCAGTAGGAGAGGTACACATATACAAGCCTTTGCAGATGATGTGGTCATTATGGTCAAAGGTAAACATGCAGACACGATAGTGGATATTATGGAAAGAGAACTGGCAATGGTGGCGAAATGGTGTCAGGAAAACGGACTGACAGCCAATACTTCAAAAACAGAGCCTGTATTATTTACTAGAAGGAGAAAACATACCGGACTTCGAAAAGTGAAGTTCGGTGAGAGAGAACTAGAGTACTTAGTACAGCCAAGTATCTTGGAGTGAAAATAGACGACAAGCTGAATTGGAGAGCACATATTGAAATGGGAGCGAGGAAGGCCACAGGTTCGCTATGGCTCTAGAAGAGTCGTAGGACGGAACTGGGGACATTCACAGGTCATGAAGTGGATATACAAAGCAGTTATCAGGCCACGGATACTGTATACCTCTGTGATATGGTGGCGACGCACGGAGCTTAAGACGGCACAGATAATGCTGAAACACATACAAAGAATGGTAATGAGAGGAATAACTGGGGCAGCATCCACTACTCTGACGGAATCGCTGGAGGTTATTACGAGGCTCCCACCTCTCCATATAATGATCAAGGCCTCAGCAAGGGCAGAGGCACTAAGACTGGAGTGTGGAGGACAGTCGAGGATGAGGGAAGGCACTGTGACATTATCGGCCAAGTGAGAACGGTGGCTCTTTCAATGAAGCAGGATAGCATCCCCCAATTATCCACTTAGACCTTATGCACAAGGTGAACATGGCATTGGCGGATGACTAGGCTTACAAACTATGTGGGACACCAAGCAAAGGAAAAGTTATCTATACAGATGGCTCGAGGAAAGGAGGCCGCACAGGCTTCGGTTTCTATGTAGAAAGAACGAACTACAAGATCTATAGAACAATGGGAAAATATGCAACCGTATTTCAGGCGGAAGTTATGACAATAGCCAAAGCCATAAAATACTGCCTTGATAGAAGATACCGGGAAAAGATAACCATATGTACTAACAGTAAGGTAGTATTCGGGGTGCTAACAAATACAGTGCACAGATTAGAACTTACGAATAGATTTCGGGAAGCAATTAATAAACTAACGAAAAGCGCCAGAGTCACCCTGCAATGGGTTCCTGGACACAAAGGGATCCCGGTGAATGAAATGACTGACAAACTCGCCAATTTGGGAGCAGAGGACAATGGACCTGAATATACCGTGGGAATACCATATAACACGGATATGACAGAGATAGCAACATGGATAAAGAAACGGTTCGATGAGAACTGGAAAAAGACAAAAGCCAGACAATGAAAGGCTATTATTGGGAAAGACCTATGGAAGGACCTACCGATGAGCATAAAGGACTTCAATAGGGTGCAAATGAGAAACCTGACAGGCCTACTGACAGAAACAGACACTAACTCAACAAGATAGGAAAAAATGAGACAAGTATATGTAGATGGTGTGAAAAAGGTAGAGAGAACGCCATACATATACTTAGAGATTGCCCAGTTCTATGGCATGGCTGGACCTAAATGACATAAGATTCCTACCACTTACAGGACTCGAATCACTAGTGAGAAAATTGGGGCTCTAGTAAACAAAATGACAGCGCCAGATCAGTGCAAAGGAATGCATACATAAGGGACAGGACAGGGTTCCGGAACCTGTGTATGCCTTAGAGTTGGTGTAGAGCATAATGGGCTTAGGCCTCAGTGCTCAGGCCCCAGCGAGGGAGCTTACCATGCTACGATACGATACGATACGATATGCCGCCCGACCATGCACTACCCGGTATAAGATATTTAATTAAAGAAAATAAACTTTCCTATAATTAGTTTTATTTAAGTTTCGCATTCTTTCTTAACTTTGGGCATTAAATTTACCATAAACAAATAGGAAAAGACACAACATACACAGACTTCTCAAAATATATATTTTTTTGATAATACCGTTATTCTTGATGTACGGAGTCCAAAATAAAAAACAATTGCAAAACCAATACATTACGTATTTTAGGTTGCAGAAGTCTATGAAAGAATAACGGGAATGTTAAAATAAAAAAATAACTTTTACGGCTGTAGTGTTATTTTGTTTGGCGCTTTATTAGAGTAAACACTATTTATCGGTAATTATTTTTTATAACAATAAACGACACACTGGGTTTCTAAGAAGTGTATAATAATTGTAAAAGGCACTTTTCGGGTAAAAATGATAAACACTTTTTACAACGGATTTATTTATTGTAAAATCAAATATGTTCCCCATTCCTTTTCAAAAATAGATCTGTTAGTTTAAATAAACAAGTTAAATTAGTTTTTTTTTGTTTTAGGTGCATTCCTAATCCCATTCGCCATAATGTTAGTTCTCGAGGGCATTCCTCTCTTCCTCATAGAAATAGGCATAGGACAAAAAATGCGACTGGGCTCATTAGGAGTCTGGAATAATATTCACCCATGGCTGGGTGGCATTGGAATCTCAAGCTGTTTAGTCACATTTTTCGTAGTGTTGTATTATAATGTAATTATCACATGGTGTTTTTACTACTTGTTTAATAGTTTTCGGGTAAGTAAAATATGTTATATAATTAATAAAAGTAGAAGTAGTCATAGTATCTGCAATGCAAGTCATTATCTTTTAATATAATTTTTAGACCAGCACTAACTTAATATTTTATCGGGGGCAGTTTTTCACCTCATTGATTAAATCATTAACAGAGTACTTAATATGTTAGGATTTATATATCTGGTGACCCAGCGGATATGTAACAGCTGATAACTTTTTTCTTTACAAACATATTATTCCAATCCTGAAAGGTTTCTATAGCCAATACTTCCCATCTTTTAGGACTTAATAATTTATTTTTGCAACTTCCGAATGTAACTTTTTTGTAATATATTTCGGTATGTTTTTTTAGCCTTAAAATTCTTTTTTGAACAATGTGACATTTACTTTTAAAATGATGTAAAAAAAATAATAAGTTAAGTAAATTATGATATGCAATTGGACCACATTTAAGTGTAGTGTGATGTTGTTTCTAAAGAAGAGATGAAATGTTTCATACACAACACGAAGCATTTTGAAAAATGATCGTCTTTGGTAAAATTAAAAATAGTAAAATTTAAACAAAGGATGATTAAAAAATTATACAGGTTGTCTAAAAAGTATGAAGTTTGCAAATGTCTTCTTAACCGCTCGTAGTTTCTAAACCAAAACTTACTACCAACATAATTTAATGATTTTATAAATGGAATTTTGTTTTTGTAAGTGCAAAAAAGGGTCAAAAATGTTATTAATTTTGTTATTTTAAATCGAGGACCTTGTATATTTTTACGAATATTAATTGATGTTTTTAAAACAATTTCAGTGATACCGTATATAGGTACCTAATAATGTTAATTAGTAGACAGTTTTTGTCAAATCTTTATATCCAAGCACTTACTAGCTTTTTTAGTAAGTAGGATGCTGGCTTTAACTTAAAAAGAAAAATTAATATAAAAATGATAATGGAACACGAATTTATCAGTTTACTTACACGGGAAAATGTTATTACGGTCGATTAGTATACGTATGGATACATAGGTGACCTCTTGCGGTCGCCATGCCCAATCATCATTAGTATTTCAACTTTTTCTTTTTCAGTTAAAGCCACTAAATGCTAGTAAGTGCTTGAAAGTAAAAATTTAACCAAAACAATTTACTAATTGACATGATTAGGTACCTATCTACTTAACAATAACACATATGCCATATTTAGTTTTGCATTAATAAAATTATATCTACTTTATAAAAATTACTGCTTATTTGAAAAATTATAAATTGATTTAATTCTGTCATTTTGACAGGAAAACACAAAAACCATTACTATTAAAATTGGCTTAAAAAGAATAAATAATATCTGTAAAAATATACCATTTAACATAACAAAGTGAATAATATTTTTTAGCTTAAAACTTTTCTGAGACTACGGATGCTGAGAAAGTCCCACAGCTGGCAAATCTAGAAAGAAAAAAAAATGGTAAAAATTATAAATTTAGTTAATAAAAATAAATAAATAAAAATAAATTTTAAAACATGACAGTAAGAAAATAGCATTTATGGCATAAGTGTGTTTAATAGCGCTATTGTCACACATGTACAGTTTAATCATTTTATTATCAAACCTCGTACATCTGATAATAAATCATGTAAGGCTACCTTAATACTTGACAGGTAAGTATGATCAATACTGCAAATCCTAATATCATATTACTACTATAATAACTGTTAAGCTTTATCTACGTTTACGCTTGAATAACCTAAAACAAGAATTGTAGGTCATAAAATTATCTATAAAAAAGGTAACATTTTTTTTTCTAAAAGCCACCGTTCCTGAGATATAACGATTCAAAAAGTTGTAAGCGTCATTGTATGCATAAGTACGTCACGTATATACATCTCTTGAGCTGTAATATAAGTAATTTTTTTTCTATCGGTGATTGTAACTTACATTTAAAATATAAAATATACATAAGTAAAACTATGAGAATATCAGATAAAATAAAACCCAGTCCCTTATTTTATACGCTAGTGTAACCTTGAGACATTTTACAGGAGGGGTAAAATGTTTGAAAAACAAGATTTAGTTCAATGTGCTAAAGTTTTTCAAAAAAGTAATTCAACTCCACTAGAAGTTATCACCAACGGCATTTCTTCTTTGTATGTACGGAACTCTTAAAAAGACTACCTGCTTAGATAAGTATCGATATGCATGTTTTGATAAAAACACTTAAAATAAAAAACAAGTGCAATTAGCTTGTCTTCCTCCAACCTCAGTTGCTGCTCATCAACATCTTTTTCGGGTATATTACAAAGTTCAAGTGTGGCTTGGTTATTAGCTAGACTTAAAAGATTGGAGTTAGAAGTTGGTCGATAATACATTAGAACCAATTCAGACATTACTCCCACCTGCGCCAGAAAAACTGCTAAACACAATTTTTTGCAACTGTAAAAAGGAATGCAGTGCTAAATGCGGTTGTAAAAAAGTTGGATGGTTTTGTCCTCTGGCATGCACGAATTGTCAAGGCCGGTCGTGTTATAATATTAAATCACCAACAGCAGAGGATTAGTTTGATACTGACGAACAGACTTGACGCTATTGACGCAATTCACTTACAGCCAGGATGAAGAAGAAGGAGATCAAGAAGAAGAGAAAAAAAAGATCAAGAAGAAGTAATTCAAGATTATGAATAGGACGAGTACATTTTTCTGTTTTTATTTTCATCGCGATCCGTGGCCTACTAGGGAAACCACGTTAAAAAAACGCGCTAACTACACTACCTCAGAGGTGGCGTGGAAACGGTGGCTTTTAGGAAAAAAATAATATCTTTTTAATAGATAATTTTGTGATCTACAATTTTTGTTAAAGGTAATTTAACGATAAACCCTACCGTTTTGAAGAAAATCGCGAAAACCCATTTTTTTATCTTTAATCTCGAGTCAATTTTTATTTCCACGTATCGGAACGATGGTGAATTTTCAAATGTTATTTTTAATCATGTTTTGAACAATTTACTCACTTTCCGCTTGATGTAAATTTATGAACCTTCACTCTTATTGTTGGGTCAAATTTGACCGGACTAGTAGCTAGAAGTATTTTTATTAAAATTTAATAGACATTTAATTTTATATTTTTTTATTACTTTTTGCCGATTTCCAATCAAAAATATTTTTATTTGGAAAGTTGTTAGTACCGTTATTTTAATAATTAAACATAGTTAATTATTAACATTAACTATTTTTATTATTTTGAACAGCAATAAAAAGATGTTAAATTAAATACACTTAAATGGGGTTGGAAGTCTAAAAAAAATGACTTAATGTCTATTTCTACTAGCTAGCCAGATAGCTTGTAAATGTTCAAAAGGCTGTTAAGCAAATTGTGGGTGCAGAAAATTTGGCATTAAATTTTACATTATTGGTAAAGAATGCGTATGAATAAATTGCAAAAAATGCAAGCAGTCATAAAATGTCTCAGGAAGACATAAAAGATGATATACACCCTAAAATAAACACATTAAGCTATGTTTTATTATTATAATAAAGTTATAAAACATATTATTTTAAATAAAATTTATTTTTCTTTTTAAACAATAAGAATAATCCAATATTTTTTGTGTGTGTTTTTTGCATTTATTTTGCAACCAAAGAGTTTTCAAGTGTCAGAGGTGTTACGTTACTGAAAAATTTATCCTTTACAAAAAAGCACTCTACATATTTATTATTGCCAAAAATGCATGCATTTCAAGATGATTTAGCATTTTTAAAATGGTGACAAATAGACCTTGTTCCAAAAAAAGCAAACCTAAATTTAAGGGTAGTTTTTAATTTATTTATATTTTGGCTCCTACAAACTATAATCAATTATAAAATTGCTCTTATAAATCTGTTCCTTATTACTTTTAATTTTTCCTTATAGTCAATAGCATATTAAGTTTATGTACGTCTCTTATAAAATAAATATGAAAAATTTGAAACAAGATTTTTTTGTTCTTAATTAGCTAAGAAAGATAATTATTATTGTTTTAATTTTAATATAGCTTAAAATGTTTTATTTTTAGTTGGAACTTCCATGGCAAGACTGTCCTATTGATCCTTCTTCAAACGCCACACTAAGCGAATGTGAAAAATCATCAGCAACAGCATACTTCTGGTACCGAATCACGCTAGATTCAAGTCCTTCAATAGAAGAACCAGGTTTGCCAAAATGGTGGATCGTTTTATGTTTGCTACTGGCTTGGACAATAGTATTTTTTATTGTTATGAAGGGTATTCAAAGCTCAGGAAAGGTAGGTTACCCACTACTAGGACCACTAAAGACCTGGCTCCGCTAGTGCAACGGCAGCTTGCATTTACGGCAGCAGTTGACCCATTGACACCTTTTATTCAATTTAAAAGTTACCGATGATGCGTTAGCTACATGAACTGGTTTGATTAATCAGTCCAGACAGATTCCTGATCATCATTCATCTAAGAACGTACTCGATACTGCAAGCAGTTGTCGTCAGTGTATGCAGTTGCTGCCCTAGCGGAATCAGCTAGGCCTTAACACAGCGAACCAATACTTTGTTTAGTTTTAATATTATGGTTTTGCATATATTTTCATCTTTTCAAGCGTATTTTCAAGTATTAGTGGTGCGCCGCGCCTTATTTTAAATAAAAAAATCAATAACGAAACTTGTGACGAATAGGTAAGAATCACTAATGCATTTGCTGAAATAACTAAAAATGGTAAAAAATTGATAACCCACAAAAAAATAATTAAGTACCATTCCTTGCTCTATATGTATTGAAAATGTATTGCTTTTTATATTTTAGTTTCATAGGTTGTGTTAAAAAATCAATTTTTATTTCTTCATAAATGTACAGTGTAATTTTTTAAAATGTTTTCTTTATTCCATTATTCCATTATTCCATCCAGGTATTGCCATACTGGGTGTCATAAAAGTACTTTTATTTATTGAAACCTTGAGATCCTAATGTAAAAACAAATAAATATAATAAAAAAATATCAGACCTCTATTAATTAATAACTAAGATACCTACCACCAAAATTTTAACTAGAAATATTATCATACCCACCACTGGACGTCCTGTACTACCCCTTTAAATTACATATTTCTCAATTTTGGCAATGTAAATATCTTATGACATTTTTACTCGCGTTTTCACAAATGTTTTATTATATCGTATAAAAAAACAACTTTTCCTTTTCCATGAATTTATTACAAAATTATTTTAATACACATTTTCTATTTCCGCACAATAAATTGAATAATTTGCGGGTAAAAGACACATTGGGCACATTAGGAGTGATTAAGTATAATTCAACTTTATTTTTGTCCAAAGAAGTTAATCAAAAACAACAATATTCGAAAAATATTTTACCCGCACGTTACTTTTATTGTTCAATAACAATATTGCAAAATAATTTATTAAACACCTATAATTTTAACAGCGTTTTTAAATAAAAGTAATAATAATTTTTTACACTTGTTTGTACTTTCCCGTCAGCCAAAAACACGGTCAACTTCTTTAACCGAATTTATCTAACGACTTCTTGTCATCAAGTACCAGCTCCATCATTACACGGAGCTGCGACTTTCTGTAAATTTGCTGCTTTATACATCTTTGTAATAGTAGTTGGAAAAAATACTCTTTACCCTTTATTATACTACATTTAAATATAACCCAGTGCTAACATATAATTTTCTGTATTGCAGTTATAAGTACCGGGTAATTCATTTTAAAGTAAACAGGGCTTTATTTTTGAACTTCCCTGTATTTTTTTTAAAAACGAATACAGCCATTTCGTGTATTTTTTCCGTATAATTTAATAATCTAACCAGAAAAACATTTGAAACAAAAACAAAAAAGTTACAGCACGAGTGACGTATTTTTTAAATGGAATACCCCGTATATTTTACCTCGTATTGTATTTTAATTTTTTCCGTTTATTGTACTATGTATCCGTACTACTCCAAAAAGTAATAAACGTATTTTTAAAATTCTTGACTTTGACAAATAAGCACCTGTGACCTGTGGCAGTCAGGTTTTTTCAGGTAAAACTATCCAAATAGTATCATGCAGTTTTTAGACAATTGCAGCAAAACCGCAGAAAATAAACCCAGCAACCCCTATATCACAGAATTCCTCGTAAAAAACTTATCTATTGATATAAAAATATACGGGGTTTTCCATTTAAAAAAATACGTTACTTCTGTAACTCTTTTGTTTTTATTTTAAATGTTTTTTTTGGTTAGATTATTAAATTATACGGCAAAAATACACGAAATGGCTGTATTCGCTTTTAAAAAAAAGTACAGGGAAGTTCAAAAATAAAGCCCTGTTTACTTTAAAATAAATGACTCTGTATACTGCTAAAATTATTCCAAAATTAACTAAAAAAATAAGATGGTAAATCCGATAATAAACAGATATATCGTTAAATATTTTTATATCGCAAAGTTGTAGACGAACAATAATGTAGTTTGCCTAAGTGGCAGGGTAAAATTTCGCCGAGGTTGACATATAAAGCCACCATTTTCTAAAATATGAGGTTGTAAACCACTTAACAGAGCATTGTATCTTTTTGCCAAGTCATCCAAAACCGTGCGCTCCCGAAAGTTTTACGTTATTTATTAGGATGTTTAAGTACAATGCAGGTACAAATAAAAATTTCTGGTTGTAAAATATTCACTATGCTCAAATGAAAGCAAAGATTAGACATTTTAAAAACAAATAGCCATAACTGACAACGCTGCAGTCATAACCAATGAATTTTTACCTAATATGCATGGATTCTAAAGACCAGGATCACCATCTCTGTGTTGCAAAAATGGCCTTACATTGCACTAAATTAAGATGGCGCTGATGTTTTCAAGAGCCGTTTTAAACCAATAACCTCGTTGTTTTAAACTTTACTTTATATATTGCGGAAAAGTTTATTGATTTTCATGGGTTTACTTCGCTACATCTGGCTACACCAGCCCCTCCTATTTAGTGCAATTCTGGGGCCACTTTTTAAGCAAACCAACCATAAAGAGGGTGATCCTTACCTCTACAATCCACATTAATATGGCAAGATATGGCTAATCAATTTGAATCCTTTTTGGTACGATGTTGGTGCAGCGAAATCCAATAGAGCTTACGGATATATGGTTTTATGGTATGAAAACACCGGACAAAATGCTCGACAAGCATATCGTTATACTTCTAGTAAAAGAACTTTGGTTTCGGTTGTTTGATTTTAAGTGGTAGATAATAATAAATAAAACTTTTAAAGATTATTTCATTTCTTTAAAATAGCAATTTAAGTACAAAAGATTACTTGGCATTTTGCCATGACTATTATGTGAGGGTATTTCTCTGTAAGCTGGGCAACTCACTGTCGCAAGCCGATATAATATGAAAAATATAGTTCATTTTATAATTTGTACTTAACTTAAAAAAAAATCCTATTTACCGCGGTCTATCGTACAATATCCAATAAAATAAAGTTTATTTCATCAAAAACGTTTTTATAACGCTCAAAGAACAGTCCTCTGCATGTCTCAAAAAACAGTCCCCTGGTAAAAAGGTGTTTATCTTACAAATATTTTTTTTTAAATTCGTACTTATAATATTTGAAATCTAATAAACTTTTTACTAACAATATCAGAGGAAACTATTTTTTAATTAAATAATGCATCCAAAAATACTAATGTTTATTTTGTCCCCAATTTTACGCACAGTCGCCTGGCTCCTATTTAAAACTACCTCAATAACATTTAATACAATTGATCTTCATTTCTACGTAATGCTTCGTATGATTTTAAAGTTTTTCCAATGATAATAATGAAATAAAATTATTAATCTATAAAAAAAATAACTAGGGGACTGTTTGTCGGGACAAAAATACGCTTGAAGTTGCCCAGTGTACAGAGAAATGCCCGTGAATATTTAATCTTTTGTTAAAACAATATACAAATAAAAAAATTTAATATAAATTAAAAAATATTAGGTAAAAGCTTTAATTTTTCATGGACTTAAATTATTAAAGAGTCCAACAAAAGTAAAGTATAGTGGTTTTTTAGAATTCCACAAAATTTAAAATAAAAGTTACCCAGAAATATCTTTATGACAGCCTAGGAAGGATTGTAGAAAACCTAAGTATTAGGAACTGTGGGTGCCGGATTTTTAGATGCCTACCCCATTTTTCCCCCAGTTCCGTTAAGCTATTCAAGCATTAAAGCATACAGTTATTGCATTTCACGGCACCTTTAAAATAACACCTTTGACATATTTAATAAAATTTTACTGTTTTAAAAATAATTCTTTCCAGACATATACATGAGTTTTTAAAAATTGTTCTCTCAGTAAGTTAAAATTTTAGTTATATTTACGTAATTTTACTGTATCAGATCCTAATATAAATAATAATGTACCATATATCTTTGCTCATATTCAAGAAGTATAAAAAAAACATATACAACTTATTTTAATAACTGAAGACTCAGAACGCTACTTGAAGCCAAATGCATAACAAAAGAAAAAAATATCATCTAGATTTCCAAAGTTTTAATAAAATGAAAACTTTATTTATAATCACTTGTTCTGTTTGTTATTTTTTTAACCTGGTGTTTTTAATTTTAGGTTGTGTACTTTACTTCCATGTTTCCATATGTAGTATTGACAATATTTTTTATAGAGGGAATGACACTAAAGGGTGCAGGTGCTGGACTCGCTCATATGTTAAAGCCAAAAGTAAGTAAATACCTTAAAGTAAATGGCGATATTATAACTACTAATTTTAGGTCAGAAACTGGTAATCCGCAACATTCAAAATTCGATAATTTTTACTAATATCGATTTCTGGATTTCAAAGTATACCGATTCTATGCGAAGTATACTGATTTATATGGATGTACATATACATTTTTTTATTACTGATTATATATGTAAATATGTATTCATAGCCGTTTCCAAAATTGTAATTTTAAGATTTTTTTTGCATTAAACAATTTGTCGAACAAGATAAGAAACGTATTTCATTCTCAATTTCAAAGTAAAAAAAAAATGAAAAATTGGACATGTATTAATGTATACATGTAAAATGTCATATTTAGGCTATCGGACTGCAAAAACGCAGGAATGGTCGTTTCATTACATAAATAGTTGTTAAACAATTAAGCAACAATGGAATATATGGGTATTCAAATATATAACCTTGTAGATTCGACATATTTGGGGCGTCGAACAAGCTGATTGCAGCACTATTTTTGTCGGACTAACAATAAGTGTTTTTCGAATTTGTCATTAAATTAGCTTACAAATATATTAAAATAAAGTATATATTTATCTGTTGTTCACTAAACACTTGTTATAACCTATTGACAAGTCCTGTAAGGCAGGCGAAACGCGTCTATGGAGATTGTGTCATAGTGAACAGCAAAGAAAACAGGTTGTCTGCTTTTAACTGTCTTAAAACGGAGTTGCATTTTTTTGTATATGCCAAGACAGTGGGGAATTTTGTCCTATTTTTATACATATGTATTAACCCACTCCGGTAAAACCCAATGTCGATTCTGATAAATGTGATTACGGTCATTGAAGGTAAGATTGTTGTATTTTACTGTAAGGCAACGATGATTGTCTTTTAGGTAGACGCTTGATTTCTTTGTTGTTCACTAAACACTCGTTACAGTCCTATTGACAAGTCTTGTAAGACAGGCGAAACGCGTCTAAAGAGGGAGTGTCATAGTGAATAGTTGCCTGCTTTTAACTGACTTTAAACGGATTTTCGTATATACCAAAACTGTGGGATATATATATATATATATATATATATATATATATATATATATATATATATATATATATATTTAAAATAAATTAAAAATAATAATATTATTAATATTAAATATATTATATAAATATATATATATATATATATATATATATATATATATATATATATATATATATATATATATATATATATATATATATATATATATATATATATATATATATATATATATATATATATGTCGCAGCCAACTAGCTAATTAGCCGTTTAATCAACAGCCTAGCCTCTTTACTAAACAGCGCCGTTTAACTAATAGCCTAAATGATATTCAGCCGTAACGTTTGTCACAACATTTAATAAACTGGCTGGCTAATGCTTAGGCCAATCGTACAATAGGGTGACCATGTGCCGTTTAATCAAAAGCCTCTCTTTACTTAATAGCGCCATTCAACTAACGGCCCGAATGATATTCAGCCGTAACGTTTGTTACAACATTTAATAAACTGGCTAGCTTATGTTTAGGCCAATTGTACGATAGGGTGACCAAGAGACAGAAATGAAAAGGATGAAACATCTGATATAAGAAATTCTTTATTAAATATACTTAAAATGTAACATATTACTGTTCTTTGGAAATCATGAGATCAGATATGGTTAGTTGTGGTTAGTTTTGGTCATCAAGTTTTCCATAGAAATTCGCTTTAAAAATTAAATTGCTCGAGTCACTCACAGCTAAAATCACATTAATATTGTCACTACACTCTTCCATTGTACTATTTTCTGTTTTTATATTTGTTGTACTGTAGTCTTTACATAGTTTTTTATATCTACAAATTTATGTCTGTATTTGTAAGTAGGTATTTTGTGTGTAATGTAAACACTATAATATGTACCCTGATGATGCTTCTGACACGAATAAATAATAATTGTACTATTTTTCATTAAACTTTGGAAAATACCATCAAATTTGTTGTTTGTCGACGCCATATTGACAGTTTGGAGAGTTTCGGCCCTAGGTAGCAGAAAGTTGGACTAAATTGAAATAAACAGGCTAGGCAAGTGATAAAACGTCATCGATCCAAGTCATTCGCCTAGCGGTTTGATCAAATGGCTGAATATCATTCGGGTCGCTAGTTGGCTGCGACATGTTATATATACATATATATATATTATATATATATATATATTATATATATATATATATATATATATATATATATATATATATATATATATATATATATATATATATATATATATATATATATATATATATATATATATATATATATATATATATATATATATATATATATATATATATATATATATATATATAAACAGTTTCTCAAAAAATTACACGTCGGACTTTTTTGGATATTTAATATAAACTGCGACTAATGCACAACGAAGAACGGTTAAACTTAATCTGCATTACTGAGCGATATTACTTGATTACGTTTACTATTCCATTAAACCAAAAAAACAGAATTACATAACATAAATTGTAACCCAGGTACAGAAAAAGAAATTGGTGTGTGCTGGGTGTTGGACTGGACTTTCTGGAGTATTTTTTTTCGCTGAACACGAATCTGAATTTAAAATTGGGGGTCGAACAGCAAAAAATCGAGAAAACCCCGAAAAGACTGACACGATACATTTACCGGCAGAAACCTGCTACCATCAAGGAATGTTTCGACTACGACTATATAGACTATAAGGGATACAAAAAAATTTATAGAACGAAAAAGAGAGTTTTTCAAAGCATTTATAAAAAGTTACATAAATATTTTTAATAATATAAATAATTAAGGAGATATAAACGAAAATCTAATTTTGACAAAAAAATTAAGTCCAAAATAGGATTTTTTTATTAATGTGATTTTGTTTTTTTTTTAATAATAAATCATTCATTTACTTTATTTAAAGCCCAAATTAGTCAAAATTTTCAAAAAAATCCAAAAATAAAAAAAATATTTTTCTAAATTTTTGTTAGAGGTAAAAAAAATCCTGAAAATTCGTTTTTTTGATTATAACTCGAAAAATATTGCATCTAGACGAAGTGACGCCTTTTCTCGATTATTTGCTGTTTAACCCCCAATTTTGACTTTGCGTTTCAGCGAAAAAAAATACAATACTCTAGAAAATCCTAGTTCGACACCCAGCACAAACTACTTTCAATTTATGCCTGAATTTTTATTAACATGAAAATAAAAAAAGTATATAAAAATCGATGTTTTAATTTATAATGTGCATCATTATAATTTTCATGGGGATTGATTTATTAGTGTTGATCTGAAAATAGGCCTCTTGCCACAGAATTTTAAGCTGGACTGTACTTAACCAGTACATAATTATATTAACCTAAATAATATAATGGTGGCCAGAACATACATTTATAAAATAATTTAAAGAAGTAAAATTTTTTAAACAGTTAAGAATTTAGGAAAACTAAACTATTCCTAGTTATCTAGGTAATTAAGTGATGATAATAGTACATTTTATATGCCCAAATAGATAAAAAGTGTTTGTTCTTTTCATTTAAATAACAGGTCAAAATGTTAATTTCTATTTTAGTTGCATTAAAACATTGTGTTTTAGGTTTTTTTTTACTTTAAATAATTTTAGGTTCACATGTTAAAAGAACCCAAGGTATGGCTGGATGCTGCAACCCAGGTGTTTTACTCATTTGGTCTAGCTTTTGGATCACTTATAGCGTTTGGTTCCTACAATACTCCAAAGAATAACTGTGTTAGAGATGTTATTTTGGTGTCAATTTGTAATGCTGTTACAGCTATTTACGCAAGTGTTGTTATTTTTGCCATCTTGGGTTTTAAAGCTGTTAGCAAAGTTGATGAATGTTTACGTCTCACGTAAGTATACTATCTTTTTTACTAACTTTCAATTTTTTTTATCCCCATTCTACAATTACCTATTTTTGTTTGCTAATCTTAATATAAATATTTTGTGTTCTTACTTATTTAAAATAGGTATCATATTTTGTACGTAGACATTAGGATCGTAAATATGTTCTATAGTTTTGTGGCGGATTCATGTTTTGATATGTTTTCTTTGAAAGTACTTGCCTTAAAGTTTTCTAAAAAATGGGATCGCTTCGGTCGACCTCCCGGGGTATAGCGAGCTGAGCCTGCTCAGCCCTATTGACCCTTATGATCCTGCGGATCGCCTGCAAAAAAGAAGAAAAACCCCCTAAAGTAACCAAAAAATCAAAAATACTTAGCTACGTTTCGGTGGCAAGTCGGCCACAGTTGTCAAGATAAAATTAAAAGAAAAATTAACAAAATTTTTAGAAATTTTGCTTTAAAAACTCAGGAAATTCTAATAGCTTTTTACTTTTTATGACGTTTTGTCATACTTTATAACTAAAGTAATTTTAGGTAGACTTAAAAACAATTAATTAACACACCACACCGTTTTTATTTTTTTTAAATAATAAATGTACCAGTTACAAGAGATTAATGTCATATATGACATTACGTCAAAAATTCTGAAAGCGATTTTAGAATATCTTTAATTTTTTACCAAATTTTAATAATTTTAATTTAGTAACTATTCAATTTTCACTTAATTTTTTTACTTTATTTTAATCTTGAAAACTGTGGCAGACTTGCTACCAATACGTAAATAAATGTTTTGATTTTTTGGGGGTTTTTCTTTTTTTCTGTTTTAGGCGATCAGCTAGCTTAAAGGGGTCAAAAGAACTGGGCAGGATTAGTCTCCATGCCCCAGGACCAGGACAAAAAGGTTCCATTCTTCTTTTAGCGTGTACCCAAGGAGGAATTTTTAATGAATAAATCCGCCACAACAATACAGAACTTATCTGCGAAACATAATATATCACACGGTTTAGTTAAGAAGAATTTTTTAAATTAAGTTTTATTTTATTAAATGATATAGCACACATAACATGGGATTCTGGTTCTCGAACGACTTTTTTAATATTTGAGTATATTATTCTTTAGGTCAATAGGAACATCTTTTAAATAGGACGTATTTGTGCAGGCCTATAGGGTGGCCAAAAAATCACTGAGAAGTTGAAACTTAACTGTTTATTAATTTGAATATAAACGCATAAAAAGGGTAAATTTTCGTCTAAATTCAACGGAATAACATTTTATATATTTATTTAAAGTTAAAATAATTTGATTTAACATTAAACACATACAGGGTGAAATATCGTGATATTTTCAGAATACATACATTTCTGAAAGTTTATTGAGGTAAATTAAATTTAAGTTAAAATATTTTGGTTTAATGTCCCAAATATACAGGCATATTTAAAATAAAAGATTTTTTTGGTTCCCACAAAATATGGAAACTTTAAGAGAAAAAGTTAAAAGATGATATAATATACTAACTTTTTAGGTAATAATCATATACACTAATAAACAATTTATTAAACAATGTTAAATTAATAATATTAGTAGTAATTAGTAATTTTACGCCAGCAATTTTTTGTGAGGCAAACCAATTTAAAACGACTTATCTTAAAAATATGGGTAAATGCAGAAGACATGGTGAACGAAACCATAAAAATTCTACCTATGTGTGTACACCATAGATAATAAGCAAGGGAGATAAAACCGTTCATTTATAAATTATTTTTGTTGTGTATCAAACATTCATAGTTTAAAAGGACTTCCGATAAAAAGTATCTGCGGCAACGTCGCAAATGTTTCGGGACTTAAGCGTGGCGGGCCACCAGTTCGTTTCAAAAAACTATTTATCTATAGAAAATTACTAAAATATATTTTTTAGTATATTATCCAAACAGTAGCTATTTTATGGACTTATTAAATCGGTTGAATGAATTTTTCTGGGACTTAGTCCAAATAAAAGGAATGGTAACTTTTTTGGGCTGTTTCTAGAAATGTTTAAGTAAATAAAACCTATTGGTTCAATACAATAATTAAACTTTATTTATCATATAAAGCGAGACTAAAAACTGGCATTGTTAACCGTTAACCATACATAATAAAAAGTTTGAATCTGTCTTTTTAACTTCATCGCAATTGCCCGTGTTTTTATCTTCATCGCTATCCACCGATTTAGGTCATTTATCTTTCCCCTTTATAAATTTATTTATATGTCATACAAAGGAATGACAGATCATCTGATAGCCACCCTTAAAGTTCACTAATGAGATCAAAAATGCATGCAATACCATTTTGTAAAAGTGAGAGGAGAAAATTAATAGACCAAAAAATGTTTAGTTTAGTGCGAATATCAAAATATAATTGGGGGCTTTTAGGAAAATTAAAATTTGGGATTTGAATTTAAAATGTTTACTGTTTTTTTGTATACAATTTATTGTATTCAGTAACAATATTAAAGCATTCTTAACTAATCTAAGAATATTTAACTAACTATTTATTTATGAAAAGAATGGTTTTTGTATTCATACTACGAGACCTATTTGTCTTGATCTTGTCCAAATTTTTAAGAGTTTCGTCATGTATTCTTATATTAAAATATTTTTTAATATTAATTTTATAACGGATGTTGTATGCCCATCCAATGCATCTCCGTCATAAAGATGATCACCAAAAGCGTCATATATGCTTAGAGGCAAATAACGCATGGTATTATTTATTAGCACAGAGTTTAAATCCTTAACATTTTTATTAAAAATATTTATTGTCTTATGAAAATAACGAATGTGCTAGCTCTAATCAGCTTTCCAAATGATTTTCTTTTTTGAAATCCTATATGCCTGCACAAAAATGTCCCATTTAAAAGATGTTTCTATTGATCTAGGAATTAACATACTGAAATTAAAAAAATGTTCGAGAGCCAGAATCCCATGTAATGTGTGCCATATCATTAGTAAATTCCTTTTTCCATGTGTTGTTTTACCCGTTTATTAATAATATTGTTCTAGATCTTATAAAATACGTATTGTTGTTTTTATTATAGCTTATAAATGCAAAGTGTTAATAATTATAAGCAATCTGCATAGGTTTTTTAAAAGTTAACGTGTTAACTAGCTTGTCAACAGACTCAAAACTATTTTTTACATGACTAACTCTTATTGGCAGTTAAATAACCTTCATAGCACTTTTTACTTAAACTGATAAAGAGGATAATATTTTATTACTACAAAATATAAATCGTTTTTCCCGCTTGACAGTGTAGCACCCTGTACATCCTTTAAGCAAATTTGCGTTTTATCTTTTAATTTAACCAACCTTAATAAATGTTTGTACCATTTGGTATAAAGTCTAACGTATATTAAAGAAATTTTGGGCAAAGCGCCAAAATCAATAAGGCACACTGGCTATTTAACTAGATAAATAATTTGCAATTTAAGAATTCAGATATTTTTATTAAAACGTATTTTAATTACTGTTTAAATAGAAAATTACAAAAAAAACATATTTAATTTTATTTACTGACTCCAAAAAATCTTCCAGTTATGAGCTTAGGTGGTATAAAGAATCTATCGGAAGGTTTTGGAGACCTGGATAGTGACGATTTCGGCGGTAGGCACCAGCCAGCCGAAAAATGACTTAAGTAATAAACTTTAACCGGTGCTTTTTTTTAATTTTGTATTAAAATTATATGAAAAAATATATATTTTTTTATTGATATATGTTACATACTATTTTATACTGATGTTTTGTCATTGACCATCAAGACCATAAGCCAATTGGTTTTTAAAATTTAGACGTTTCTGAAAAATATAGCAAAATATATTTTTTTCTTTTCTTTTTCAAGTAATAATTTCTTTCGTTTTTTAGTAATAAACAATATATAGTATTGTTTATCTTACCCTAGTACAGTTTACAGAGCATAATAGAAGCTGTTTTGGTAAATTAAATTTAACAGCAAACCACCATTACCATCTTTTAAAAAAGATGCATAAAACCTTTAAAACCAAAATTCGTAAAAAAGTGAGCTTCTCTCTGTTTGTATGAAAAATAGCTATTTTTTCCTTTAAAAGTGAAAAATTGTAATTTAATTGTAAATTAATCGCGATGCTGTTAATAATAGGACTTTTGTAAAGAATCGAAAAACAAACAAAACGATCTTTTGCTAATTCTTATCGCTGTGTTGCCATTATCGTCCGGTCTGTATTCAGCTTTACATATCAATATGCATTCTTTCGTATGTTCTGAATGCTCTGAAGATGAAACTGTTTCTACCTCTAAAGGAAAAGCCGAACTATTTGCCAAACTGTTTCTCATAAAATATCCGATATTATTTCTAAAGTCAAGCAGATCAAGCAGGATACGCTTGATTCTTCTTTTAATACCAAAAATCGTCTGGGCTAAATGGCATACCAGCAATCGTCTTGAAAAAATGTTCCCCCGAGCTTGCACCCATCCTTACTCAACTCTCTTACGACTCGGGCATTTTTCCGGAGAGCTGGAAAGCTGCACGTGTGCAACCTGTCCCCAAGAAAGGATGCAAAACCCTTCCTTCTAACTATAGACTCATATCTCTTCTTTCTGTTGTTTGCAAATTAATGGAAAAATTTAGTAATACCCAAATCTTAGGGTACTTAGGAAGACACAAAATTTTACATGATAGACAGTATGGATTCCGTCACAGAAGATACACAGCTGATCTTCTTTCCTTGTCTCACACAACTGAAACAGGCCCTTGAGTTTTTTGGTGGATCCCAGATTATAAGCTTTTGATCAGGTATGGCATGAAGGGCTTCTTAACAAACTTCCTTCTTACGGTCTTTAACCTAAGCTTTGCTCTTGGCTCTCAAGTTTCCTTTCTAATCGACTATATCAGTTTTCGCAGATGGTCATTCTTCCGGCTTCTATTCAATTAATGCTGGGGTGCCCCAGGGCTCAGTACTAGCACCAACTCTGTTTCTTCTTCATATTAACGATCTTCTCTCTTCCACAACCAATTCTATCCATCGTTTTGCTGACGATAGTACCCTCCACTCTAATATTTAATTTCTTAAGCCACCCTGTAATTCTGATTTGGAAAACAAGCGCAGGTCAATGTAAATGATCTCTTTCACAAGACCTTAAAGTAATTTTGGATTGGGGCGCCAAAAATCTTGTCCAGTTTCATGCCTCCAAAACACAGTCATGTTCGCTATCGCGAAAAAGGTCGGCCAATGCTCATTTGTTACATATGAGCGGCCAAGTTCTACAGAACAAAGTATCGTTTAATCTTGTGGGTGTTACTTTTGAGAATAACATTAATTGGCACAAACACATTACATACATAGCCTTAGCAGCTTCAAAAAAGCTTGGACTCTTTTTTGCGCCGGAAAGTATTTCCCTTCTTTCAATCTGAATACTCTCTATGTATCCCAGATCAGACCCTCTTTGGAATATTGTTCTCACATCTGGGGAATGGCGTCTTCTACAACACTTAGCCTTCTTGACTCCATTCAGAGAATAGCTGGTCGTCTTAGTAATGATCCCACACATATAGAAACGCTTCCTTCTTTTGCCCACCGACGAGCTGTGGATTTGTCCCACTTTTATAGGTATTTTTACGGCTCCTGCTCCTAAGAGTTGGTCAGTATAATTTCTCCTTTGGCAGCTCCCAACAGACCAACACGTAGTGCCACTTTTATGCATCCTTTTAAAGTCCAACTTGAGAGACCTCGAACTTTCCACTTTTTTCGTTCCTTCATCCCTAGAGTGTCAGACTATGAAACCTGCTACCCGCAGAAGTTTTTCCCTTTTCCCAAATCTCCAAATATTTAAGTCTCATGTAAATAAACTCCCTATTACTACACTTTAGATACCCACGGTACATTAGTACTTAGGCCTTAGCCTTCGTGGATTGTCCCAAAATAATAAAAAAAAAATGTTACATATTTTTCGTTATCATGAAATCCACTTACTTAAATGTGTACTTCAAGAAAACATATGTGCTTGGATGTAGGTAAATAAAATTAGACTTCATATACTTTACCTGAAGTAACAATCCGAATTTTTTAATGGTTGATATTATTGTCGGTTATTAAACTTATGCATACATTCTTCGTACTAAAAATTATATGCAATAAATCAGTTTTTGTGTAATCTCCATGAAGTGAAGTGAAGTCACGCGATAAAAACTATACATTTTTTTCGGAAAGGGGGTTGGCGGAGCCTTATCCACTTATTTTAACTCTCGGGGATCAAGGAGAGACTCACGCCGCCATTAAGCCTGACGTGATAGTTAATTCATATAATTTAGAATCACACGTAGTGACGTCGACCAAGCGGCACTGGATTTGAGGATAACATTTTGCTGCACCTAAATTTTCATTTAAATAGCTTCCTTACTTAAAATAAATCACCTCCAAGTATTTAGCGGGGTCTAAAAAAGTGAGCCGCATTTGTCACAAAATTGTCATAATTGGTCAGTAATTAAGACCATTTGGCGGCATTACTACCTTTTCCAATAAGAGTTTTAAATTTCAAAGTCACCTAGATTATTTTAGCGGATCAAATTTATCGTACCAAATTTGTTGTGATTTAAATTGGTTAAGAAATGGTGAAAATTGGTCAATTGTACAAATTTTTAATATCTTGGTTGCTCTTTGCAAATTTTTAATTTTAAGGTGCTATTTTAATATGGCTGGCCTTCAGAATTTTTTTCTTTCCATGCAAATTATCTTGACCAATTATTAAAATCTCTTGACCAATTCTGACCTTTTCTTGACCAATTAAAATTACTTCAAACAAATTTGGTACGATAAATTTGATCCGTTAAAATAATCTAGGTGACCTTGGAATTTTAAAGTCTTATTTGAAAAAGAAGTTATGCTGACCAAATGGTCTTAATTTCTGACCAATTAGTACCATTTTGTGACGAATTCGGCTCACCTTTTTAGACCCCAAATTTCGCAATTTGGGCCGCAATACCTGGAGGTAAATAAATCCGAGGCTTCGAGCTGCACAACATCGAAGTCTCTATTTAATATGACTTTAGCCCCGTTTTTAACTGGATTTATTGATGGTGTAGGCAATGTGGAATGGTTACTTCACCTCTTGTTAAACTTTAGCGGGTTGAGGTTGAGCCGTTGAATTGACTTAGCATTAAAGCCTACACGGGAATTCTTAAGCCTCCAAAAGGAATTGTAAATTTAAATGTTATAATTATAACAAGAAATAAGGTTTTCCAGATAATTAGTCGATAACTCAAAAACAAAAACAAAAAAATGCTAATTTTATAATTATTTTTTTATTTTTGTATTATATACAAAATTCAAAAAAGTATGCAAATACATAAAAAAGAAATATGTTAATTTTGTAAAAAAATACAACTTATCTTAGCAATAACTTACTTTATTGTCGATTTTATTACTGCTTGATAAAATTTATTTTTGTGGCATGAACACCAATCAAAAGTATTTCTTTTTCTAAATAAAACCGGTCATATTTCCGAGTATAAGATTGGTATGACAGCTGGAAAATTGGAAAATAAGTTGAAAACAATAAATTAATATTTATAATTCTAGTTAAATAAGTCTATGAATAGAATTAAATATTTTAACATTGTATTTGACAGGAGAAATACCATATGGCTTAATTTATTTATAAATAAAAGCTTTTTTCAAATAATAATTTTAATTTTTTTTTCTGTCCATTTGCTACCTTGTTACTTAGTTTTATATAAACAGTTAATATTAGCTGGTCTTTTGTGTTAAGTATCGCTTAAAAAATCCTAGCCTTAATAATTTACGATACTGAGACAAAAAGATTTGGGATATACGAGTGCGCAATAAAAATTGCATCAAGGATAACGAAAATTTCGAAGCTATTTTTTTTTTACTTTATATTCCTATACCAGTTTAGGGCAGCTGCGTCAAATTCATATTATTATTCTAATAAGAAATGGCTTGATGTCTAAAATTAATTTAACACATACATATATATATTTTTTTCAGACATAATGAGACAGCGTGCTCTCTTGATAAAGAGTTGGATGAGGTAAGTAATTTTAAAGCAATCTTTGGCTATTACTTATATTATTGGTTATAACAAATAAAAATAAGTGGTTCTTTTAGTAGCTTTTAGCTATCTCATTCAAATATTTTTCGTACGTCTACTATTTTGCCCTAGAGCATTAAAGTAACTAAAAAGCTTGTGTTCCAAAAAAAAAGTAAAAATGACTTAAAATCAATATAGACTTTTTGTTATTTTTACTTTTTTTGGTACACAAACACCTAAAATGTATAGAAAAAGTGTGATTTTCTTAGTTACCGTAGAAAGCTTTTAAAAGGCTTATTTTATCTCTGAGACAGATTTTACCAAAATACACTTTGCAAATCCGTATTAATAACCTGTTCACATTATTTCTTTTTCGAGCATATTAAATTCCGAAGCTATGAACAACCTAATTTAACTAAGATTTGATTTTTCATAAAAATACTAAACCTTTTGTTGATGCATCTTTTTGATAGTTATTTAAAAAATTAAACTTGCTTATGTTTATGTTTGTTTGTCCAATTATTGTAGACTTTACCTTAAAGTAGATTGACCACAGCTTCATTTCTTTAATTTTTTCTTTCAAAGAAGTACACCAGCAAATCACTTTCATTTATGCATTTTAACTGCCTTAAAAACTCATTATTTGGCAAACTCATGTTAATTTTATTAATGCCACTTCTATTTCAGAGAAGTTGTATTAATTTCCTTTGAAATATGGGAAAAATCAACAAGGTTAACGGAAGTTATTTGGAGTTTGGGCAAAAATACTGCAAAATTTGACTTTGTCACACGACAGCAACTTACAATGCTCCGGTATCTTAGTACAAAATAATATTTTACTGATGTTAAGTTTGGTTTTAAGAACATACTCTAAATTAATATAATTGGTTAATAATAAGTTTTTTTAAATGACTTTGTAAAGAACGGCCATAGATTGAATTACTACTTGCCAAGTATGTAAATAAATCGGATATATTAATTAGATGAATACGTTAATTTTTAAATGTTGTTACGATTGAGATACCAAGTGTCCCAAGTTTATGTTTATATTTTGATACTTATTTAGCAAGTTTTAAGAACAATTTCTACAAAGGATCTAAAATTTTTTAAAATCTGTTCCCACCTAAACCCTACAATCATATTAATCCTGTGCCGCTCACACGCAAAATAAGGTTAAAGTATTATTATTGTGCAAATATGTTTAAAATAAAGATTAAACAAACAATTATACGGTTAGCTAGGTATGTAATGGCTGTTTAAATATAAACTGTCTGTACCTAAAATATTAGATTGGGATAACAATAGTTATTTGTGCAACCAGCTGTGAGTTTCATAACACTAAAATCTTGGACTTCCATTGTCTTTATTTGTTAATTGATACACAACGTTTCGGTTAGTGGTGTATCTCCAACCGTTTTCAAGTGATAACTAAAACTATTTTTATAAGCTACGACCTTATATACTAACTGTTGTCCACCAAAGCTTGACCGACTTGTCACGCTTCAGCAACGGCAGCCAGATATTTGGAATGTCTACACTAGGTTTGCTAAATACATTTTGGTTGTTTGCAATTATTACAGCTTCTTTAATTTTTTTTTCTTTTAGTGGGTTTCTTTATGAATAATTTTTGCTTCCGACCATTTTTATACGGTGTTGTTTTGACCTGCGTGTTCGGCAATCCCTGATTTCGACGTTTCACCTCGTTCCGTATGTTTTTTTTGGGTTCTTTAATTCTAATTTCTAGTTGTCTTTTTGTTTTTCCGATTTATACTTCACCGCATTCACAGAGAATTTGCTAAATACAGTCATTTTTTTGAAACATTGTTGTCCGGTCTCGTCTTAGTAAGAATACTTCTTAGAGTGGTTTTGGATTTACATGGTGTTTTGATATTATACCTATTTGCTATTCTGCGGATCTTTTCTGAAGTTCCTTTAATATACGGAATAGTCATAAATATTTGGGCCTATGAAGTCTTATTCAAATTAGAGTTTTTTGTCTTATCTTGATATTTATTGATTATTTCCTTAACCAATCTCTCACTGTAGCCGTTTTGCTTGAGATCCCTAGTTATATTACTTATTTCGGCTTGCAGAGATTCCTTACTGTTACATAGGGTCACTGCGCGGTTATATAGTATAGTACGTATGACTCCTTGCTTTGTTTCGTTAGAGTGATTGGAATTCTGGTGTGAATGTTGTCCAGTGTGGGTAGGTGTTCTGTATACGGAGGTTTGTATATGTCCATTGTTTCGTTTGACTAAAACTTCAAGAAAAGGTAGAGCCGAATTTTGTTTCTTCTCCATTACGAATTTGATACAGGGTCAAAGACATTTAGATGTTTTAAGAAACCTTTAAGTTCTTCGTCATTACCTGTTCATACAATAAAAGTATCGTCAACATATCGTAGTCAAACTTTTCCGAATATCTGGCTGCCGTTGCCGAACTGTGACAAGTCGGTCAAGCTTTGGTGAACAACGGATAGTATATAAGGTCGTAGCTTTTAAAAATAGTTTTAGTTCACTTGAAAACGGTTGGAAATATATCACTAACCGAAACGTTGTGTATAAATTTACAAATAAAGACAATGGAAGTCCAAGATTTTTGTGTTATTGAAACCATAACATTGTCTTTTAAAGAAACGCAGCTATGAAAAATAGTGTTTCACACAATATTTTTCTAATTTTAAATAGGATATGATTTTTTTAAATTCAAGTTTAAATTATAAAAGACTTTTAAAAACTCATTGACGTCAAATATTTTACTTTTCATCACCCAGTTGCGAAAAATTTTACTTTTCGTAACTATTTATAAAAAGAAGATATTTTAAAACGTCAATGAGTTTTAAAAAATGTCACTTTAAATGTCGAAATTAAAAAAAAAAAAATTGGCATATTACCTATCACTACGTAATGATGCATTTATAAAAGAAATCCTGTTACTAATGCTAATGAGAAATTGAAAAACACAGTACGAAGATATTAATTAAAAATGTCTAATGGTTTTTATTTAATACGAGATAGATTACAAAATGTTAACAGGTTATTGTGTAGGGTGTTCCGATTTCGTTGTAATTGCAGGGTATCTCGGTTGTTTTTAAAGATAGAGACTTGCGGTTTTCACAAAGTATCGTTACTTTTTGATAAAACGAAAGATAACACTAAAAGGTTTTTTATGGCTCTTTTTGTTTTTGACATACAGGGCAAAATGCATTTTTCCATTTTGAAACCCCCTCATATTTCAGTTATCTCGTAACTTACAACAAAAGTAAAAACTGATATTGGTACGCATTTTCACGTAGTATTTAGTGGTGCAGTTAGATTTTTGGTAAATTTAATATTTTGTCGAGATATAAACCAAACATTTGTTTTTTTATATCGAACACCCTATATGTTTTAAATGATTAAATTATGTCGAATGAGAGCTGCCTTGATAAAAATAATATCTGTTTTATTCTCACAAATAGACACATACTAATAATTTTACGATTTTTTTAAAATTTAAATACAATTTAAATAAGACATTTATCAGTGTTCAGGTAAAATAAACTGTTAACAATTTACTTAAAACAAAACACTTTTACGTTAAAAACCATTTGTTGTGATTTTATAAATATAAATTAGTTCTGAAAATGTTTATTACGCTAAATTTTTTGTTATCTAAGTTTTAGGCTTAATGTCTAAAATTAGTTTTGCTGCTTTTTGATTTATTTAATTTCCTACCTATATTATTTATTACGTTATTTAAAACTCTAAATATTATATTTATTGTGAATCACTAACAAAAGGGAAATCGTAAATGTGTATTAAGGATTTGACAGAATAATGAACTTTTCGATAAAAAGTTCACTTTGGTTTTATTCTGTGTTTTTTTGTTAAAACATTTCGTAAACAAAGGACCTAAAATTTAATATTTTAAGATTTTGTGCGTATCTGTGTGCGTGCGTACATTCTTTGAAGTGTACATGCGTTCGTGGGTACAATCATTTCTGGGTGCGTACTTACCTAAGCTTAAAACTTTGTCTTCTTTCAGTTATAATTAATTAATATGTAAGAAACTACATTTAATAACTTAAAAAAAATTTGCAGGCTGCTGAAGGAACAGGTTTAGCATTTATAGTTTTTACAGAAGCTATAGTGAGACTACCAGGAGCTCCTTTTTGGGCAATATTGTTTTTCGTTATGCTCTTGTCTTTGGGCATTGGATCTCAAATTGGTATGCTCGAAGGGTTACTTTGTACCATTTTTGATATTGACATTTTAAAACGAGTGAGCAAACAATACATTACAGGTAATGTACCCATTGTTTAACTAAAATAATTGTTTATTTTATGAATTTTGAGAAAATACCAAAAAAGAATTTTTCAGATTTTTAAATTAGTAATTTGACCACAGGTGCACGTATTTTTTAAGTGTTTAATAAAGTAAATGTTTCGTGAATAAAATGTTTAGGGTTTGAAAAAACTATTTGCTGAAAAGTTAAAAAAAAATCTTTTAGGGACCCTGCACAAACCTTATGAAAAGGTTTTTTTTTAAAGTTTGCAAATTGATAGTTCTCAATGCGCCTGATCAAAAAATTTTTCGTGTATGAGACCCGATAACCTCACGAACACCCCCAAAAATCAGGAGGATGCGATTTGTTGACTAACACAATTATTGGACATCAATTTTTGCCCTTTCCGACTATCTTTAATTACTGCAGGTTGAAAGCTTATAGACCACCACCAACTTACACTCAACTCGACTTTAGCCCTTGGGACATCTCCAAGCCAAACTATTCATCTGCTCCCCTTCCCCACTCCTTTAATCTTTCCACTACCGACTATAACCTGCCATGTAAATTTTACTGTTTAAAGGTTGTAAAAGCCTTTGATCATAAATTCCGTAACACAGCCACCTAAACGTTCACAGCTCAATACCCTTCGACCCCAATGATAGGACCCCCCACATGATAGGCATTGAAACAGCGTGGGATGTGATGATTGAGGTCAAAAGGTATTTTAATTTTACTTGCACAAGACCCGATAACCTCACGAACAACCCCAAAGATCAGGAGGATGCATTTCACTGATTAATTATCTGTCAATTGCCTTTCGGACATATTTAATACCGCAGTCGAACTTATAGCCACCCACACACTCACTCGACTTTAGCCTGGCATCCCCCAAACATTCAACTACTGACCTTCCCCACTCCCTCAGTCTTCCCACCACCGGCCATGACCTGCCATGTAAATTTCACTGTTTAAAGGTTGTAAAACCCTTTGATCATAAATTTCGTAACACAACCACCTAAACGTTCACAACTCAATACCCTTCGACCTCAATGATAGCACCTCCACCCCATATGATAGGCATTGATACAGCGTGGGATGGGGTTGGGGGATGGCGTGTGAGGGATTTAATAGTTGAGGTCAAAAGGTATTAGGTAGTGCTGACCGTCGCATAAAAATTATAATTAAGCGGTATCACAACCGGTAACCCAGGAAAAGTTACATGTCAGGCTTTAATAGGTGATAGAGTTGGGGTGGCGGTAGGGGCAATTACGATATACCGATACAAAAAATGTATATAGTTTGTTATTTTTTTATAACATTCACCATAATAATCTCCTAAGTAAAATATTTTTTTAGAAATATTTATGATTTTTTACTAATGTTGCCTTACCCTGTATAAAATATTTACCTTTTAATACTTTTTTTCCAATTATTAGTAATAAATATATCTAAAAAATGTTTTTCAAAATTTTAATCATCCAGTGGAAATTCATTAAAAGAACTTTTTTAACGCATATCAAAACTCATTTTAAATTTTAATTTAAAAAAACATTGAATCATATTTAAGTAATCCGATTTCCAACTAACACATTTTACTTTTTAATTAAAAAAAAATGAGAAAAATTATTGGTTCTATTTTTCACAATATTTACCACAATAGGCTTAAAACTCTATAGTTTTTCTTTGTATATTTTAAAATATAATCCCTGAATGCACGCTTTAAATTATCTTCTTCATCTTTGTTAATACGAAATACTTTTAAATCTGAATTACGAGTATTTCCATTTTTAGCTTCTCTTTGTTTGGTGTGCTTCCTAATTGGACTTATTTTTACAACCGGAGCAGGCGAATATTGGCTAAGCATGTTCGATTCTTTTGCCGGAACCATTGGACTGATAGTTGTTGCGCTAATGGAAATGATCGCTGTTATCTATGTTTATGGCCATGAAAAATTTACCAAAGATATCTATGAAATGACAGGAGTGAAACCAGGACTCTACTGGCAGATCACGTGGAGATTTTTGGCTCCGTCTATTATGGTTGTGATTCTTGCCTCTTCAATTGTGTCGATGGTAATGAAGCATCCCGAGTATTCTGCATGGAGTGCTGAGAAGGTAAATTAAATTTTTCTTAAAAGTATCGGCTTTATATTTTTCCAAGTATTATACTGTTACTTTATTTAAATATTCTTATTGCCAAATAGGGCATTTTTTAAAGAAAGTTTTATTGTTTTAATTTTATTTTATTTTATAATAGTGTTTTTTTAAGTAAAATAAATATTTACGCTAGGCATATTTGACAAACGTATCTTATACCTACAAAAAATGACATCTGTTAAAACCAACGCCTTCTTGATAATTTTGTAATCGTACTGTACTTTCCTGCCTTTCAATCAGCACTCTTCCCTGGGCTGGTAGGCATTACCATCTATAGTCCGGGTAAATCTGTAATTCACCTTAAAATGATTTTGAAAGTACATGAATCAAGATGAAACTTTTTGCATTCTCTTTAAAAACAGATTAACCACAAAGTGTCGGAAAGGGAATTATACTAAAATTGTGTTTTTCATTTTAATGGTACATATAGGTTTTTTGGGCCACTGATTTCAAATATAAAATAAGAGATTACATTTGAGGTATAGGTTTCTTAAGTCACTGAATTCGACTATGATATTTAAAATTACATGTGAGGGCTTAGAAGGGCTAAATTCACCTTTTTTTACACCCCACAGCCCTAAAATATACATTTCGCTAAAAAAAGTTTTTTTCCGTTTTTAATGGTACATGTAGGTTTTTTGGGTCACTGAATTCAAATATGATATTAATAATTACATTTGAGGGCTAAGAAAGGTTAAATTTACCCTTTTTTACACCCTACGCCCCTAAAACATACATTTCGTTAAAAAAAGTTTTTTCATCTTTTTAATGGAAACATAGGTTTTTGGGCCATTGAATTCAAATCTAATACCAGGAATAATAATAAGAGGGGTTAGTTTTGGTTAGTATTGTTAGTTTACCCCTATTTTAACTTCTGTTACTCTATAGCCATAATTTTTTTCTAAAATTACTGTTTTTTTTTTTTAATTTAAAGGGATTATGTAGGTTTATCGGGTCGTAAAATTCAAATCTAAAGTCAGAAGACGATAATCAAGGAGTTGGATTAAATTTCCCGTAAAAACCGTATTTGTTTTTATTTTTTTAAGTATATTAAAATGTGGCTCCAAAACATTTTAAAAAGATTTTTTTTAAGTACGATTTTCTTAAAAAAAGTATCTTTTTTTTTGTCTTACAGATCTTAAAATTCTTCTTTTTTTACGAACTTTAATGCTATTTGAATTTTTTTGTGCTTTTGGTTTTTTTTTTTTTTTGGGCCGCATTAATGCATATCAGAAAAATAATGGCAGATTCAGATTTTACGGTTTTTTTTTGGGTATAAAAAGGTACATTTAGCCCTTCTAAGCCCTCAAATTAATTTCTAATATCATATTTGAATTTAGTGACCCAAAAAACCCATATAAACCATAAAAATGGGAAAAACCTTTTTTAGAGAAATGTATTTTTTAGGGGTGTAGGGTGTAAAAAAGAGTGTATTTAGCCCTTCTAAGCCCTCAAATGTAATTTTTAATATCATATTCTAATTAAGTGACCCAAAAAAATATATGTACCATTCAAAACGGGGAAAAACTTCTTTTAGCGAAATGTATGTTTTAGGGATGTAGGAGGTAAAAAAGGGTGAATTTAGCCCTTTTTAGCCCTTAATTTTAATTTCTGATATTATAATTAAATTTAGTGGCCCAAAACCCTATATGTACCATTAAAAATAGGAAAAAACTTTTTTTAGCAAAATGTATTTTTAGTATCCAATATCCCTTTCCGACACTTTGTAGTTGATCTGTTTCTAAAGAGAATACAAAAGGTTTTATCTCGATTCATGCACTTCCAAAATCATTTCTAGGTTTAAAGTATTTTTAACAGAATATTATACCATAGAGTATAAAACATAACATTTTCGCTTTAAATTAAGAAAAATATACCCTTTATAAAACAACCAGCTAATCGAGAAATTAACTGTATTATTTTAGGGTGTCTCCATTAAGACGCCATATCCAGGTTGGGTTCTTAGCGGTTGCAGGCTGTATGGTTCTAGCAGGAATATTACCCATTCCAATAGTATTTTTACTGAGACGATACCAGATTCTTAAGATGGACATAAACATACATGAAGGATCCATTAGAAGAATTGACACAACAGTGTCAACGAAAGAAATGATTACTGATGTTGATGTAAGTATGCATGACACTTTTTTATTTACCGCTCTCATGATCTACATAGCTTGTTGTTTATTGATACAATGGGAAATACATCGTTATGTTTTTGACACAACTTGAAATTAAATATTTCTTTGTATAATATATTGTAGTATTTTAACACGTATTATTTTAGGTAGTAGTTATTTAAAAATAACGCCCGTAGTGGCACTACTGCATTAAATATATTAAACCAGTACCTCTTACTAACAGACCCTAAAAATTATTTGTTTTTTTTAAGTTATGATTTTTTATTTCTTGTCATAACATGAATTAAAAATCATAAAAAATAAAAATCAATAATAATCTGTATTTTCTTTTACAACCAAATGATTAGAAAACATTACCAAATCTCTTACACCTTTTAATAAAAAATATTTTGATAAGGCTTAAATGAAATATTTGAATTAATTTAATAATTTTTTGCAATTTACACTAACTTTGTACTTTTTTGGTATTTCTATATTTAGTTGTGTATAAAATATAGAAAAACTAATAGGGCATTAGTAGATTTAGGTACTAAAATAACTTTCCTTAATATTTAATACCAATTAAGCAATAACATTCAAAATTCGTAGGGATATACTTTGAAATTTTGGCTTTAAATTTTTAAGAAAAATGGAATTATTTTATCTATCACTTTTTTATGTAGTATGTTAAAACATTTTGCATACAAAATTTTGTTTTATTTTAATTTAATTTTGTTGATGTTGTTGCACAACAAACAATATTTCATGACCTAGAACTAAATAGAAATACCATAAATGGATTTATCACAAACTTAGATTTTTAGTAATTACCTCTACCAATTACAACTTACCTAAAATGTGGTATTAGAATATTTTATTAAGATTAGACATAAGGAATAATAAAACGGTATTATTCTTTATTTTATCTTTGCATTCATTTATTTCACACTTATAAAGTATTTTTAAAGCCAGTCACCCTAAAACCAAACAATTTATGTACTGTTACAATTTATTAGTTAACTATATTGAAATTTTGCAATTTGAGTAAGTTTTTTAAAAAATTTGTTGAAATGTAATAATTATTGTCATAGGGCTACTAATCTAAAGTTTACTTTTATAAAATAAACCTAAATATTTTTTCATTATAGGTCTGTTTGTTATCCAGAAATAGAGTACTCTTTTTTACACTTTTTTGTCAATAAACCGTTTGTTATAGTCAGTGTAATTTAGGACTAGGTGTTTGGTATGAATTCCAGTGTAAACTAGTTTTCACTTAATCACGCTAACTCTCGAAGTAGTGAAGTTAGATGGATGTTTAATACAAGACTTAAAGTTGTTTGTTTATAATTATAAGCATAAAGCCATTTTTAATTTCTGAAATGAATCCAAAACGCGTTTTTTATAAAAATCAAATCGGAACTTATTTACACTTAGTTCCACTTTTTAGTCCTACACTCACCTACTCTGTCCTACTCTAAACTTGATAACAAACAGACCTTATATGTAATCCTCGTTTGGCTTAAGTTGTCTAGAGTGGCCTATTCTAAGTATTCTCTGGACTCTCTCTAAATGCTGTGTAAAGCTTTAAAGTCCAGTTACATATATTATGTCTATTTGTTATTCAGAAATAATATACACTATTTTTTTTGCCGTAAGCCCTCTTTTGAAAGGTGTATTTTAGAAATGGGTGTGTACAAAAAGTGTGAAATAATGTAAACTATGTCTTAATAACAAACTGCTTTTGACCCTAAGTAATTGATGACGGTGAATAACCAGAACTCGGATGAAAATATAAAAATGGACATTTTAAAACATCGTATTTTATAAAACGAAACTTTACCAAACTACAATAACACTAAAATCTTGGACTTTCATTGTCTTAATTTGTTAATTGTTACACAACGTTTCGGTTAGTGATGTATCTCCAACCGTTTTAAGTTATAACTAAAAACTATTCTTAAAACTACGACTATTCCCTCTTCACCGAAGCTTGACTGACTTTTTACGGTTCAGCAAGGGCTGCCAAATATTCGAAATAGCGATACTAGGCTTGCTAAATACATTTTGGTTGTTTACAATTATTACAGCTTCTTTAAATTTTCTTTTCTTCCAGTGGGTTTCTTTATAAATGGTTTTTGCTTCCAAACATTGTATGCGGTGCTGTTTTGACCAAGCGTGTTCGGCAATCTCTGACTTCAACGTTTCGCCTAGTTCCGTATGTTTTTTGTGTTCTTTAACTCTAACTTCAAGTGGTCTTTTCGTTTTCTTGATGTATACCTTACCACATTCATAGGGAACTTGAGGGATACAGTCATTATTTGAAACATTGCTGTCTGGTCTCGTCTTAGTAAGAATACTTCTTAGAGTAGTTTGGCATTTAAATGCCGTTTTAATATTATACTTATTCGCGATTTTACGGATCTTTTCCGAAGTTCTTTTAAAATATGGAATTGCCATAAATATTTGGTCATGTGGAGTCTCGTTCAAGTTAGAGTTTTTTGTTCTATTTTAATATTTTTCAATTGTTTTCTTTACCAGTCTCTCACTGTATCCGTTCTGCTTAAGATCTCTAGTTATGTTACTTATTTCCTCTTGCAGGGATTCCTTACTGTTACATAACGTTATTGCACGATTGTATAACTCCCTGTTTCCTTTTGTTAGAGTGACAAGAATTCTGGAGTAAACATTTTCCAGTGTGGGTAGGTTTTTTGTAAACCGAGCTGTGCATAGGTCCATTATTCAATTTGACTAGAACGTCGAGAAAAGGTAGGACCAAATTTTGCTCCTTCTCCATTGTGAATTTAAAACAAGGTCGAAGGTAATTTAGATGTTTAAGAAACCTTTAGTTCATGAACAGGTAATGACGAAGAACTTAAAAATTTTAAACTAAACTAAACTTAAACTATTCATGAAGAAACCAACTGGAATATTTTTTTTAAAGAAGCTGCATTGTAAACAACCAAAATGGATTTAGCAAGCCTACTATCAATATTTCGAATATCTGGCAGCCGTTTCTTTAACCGTGAAAAGTCGGTCAAGCTACGGTAAATAAGAGATAGTATAAAGTCGTAGCTTTTAAAAATAGTTTTTAGTTGTCACATGAACATGGTTGGAGATACATCACTAACCGAAACGTTGTGTAACATAAAAAAATAAAGACAATGAAAGTCCAAGATTTTAGTGTTATTGAAACTATAACATTGTCTAACACTTTCAAGGAAACGTTTACCAAACTTGCTAGAAACAAAAGTGTTAAAACACCCATAAGTACAGTAAAATAGATTATATTTATTATGTCCTGTGAGGTTACTTGCAGCTAATCATTACAAAATACAGATATTTTGCCGTTTTGTAGGGATTCACTTGCTTTATTCCAGAAATTCGAAACCTAATTTTATTTTAAAACAGACCAAAACTATGGACAGAACAACCAATTAAAACTGTCCCAGTATTGTCGCTATTAATAAATTAAACGCCACCCCTAAAAAACGGGAAGCTTAAGAGCATATTCCACATACGTAGCTGACGTATAGCATAGTTAATAACGAAACTCATATATCTAAACAATTTAGTAAAGCAAAAATATAAAATGGTTATTCTTAAAACTTGCTATGAAGTATGCAAATATGTTTACATTAAAGATTTCGAATATATTCGAGGTTCTGTGCATCCCAATGAATACTTTTAAACACCCTGTATTTATTTTGTTATAGGTTCTGGGCTACACAATTATCTCCTAAAATGTCCTTTCTAATTTTTCAGATACACACTGGCTAAGTTCTAATAGTAAATCTTGGATGACGGCGGAGCGAGCAGATTTCTTTGTTACGTGTTTTGTGAGCAGATCATCTTCTGGAAGACCCCGTGGCATAAAAATCTGCTTGCTCCAGATTTAATATTGGAACTTACGCAGTATAATAAAAGTTCGCCCTAAACGACTAAACTAAACAAAATGTATTTTCATTTTAAAGTTATAATTTAAAGTTATAAAGGTTAAGATGCATGTGTTAAAATGTGATTGTGCATTCTGTTTTAATACAGTTTGTCCTATTTATTTTGTTCAAATTGTTTGGTCAATGAATAATTTATATCATAGTGTTCAGTAAAGTTATATTTTCAGTGATTATTTTTCTGTTTGATTTGGCTGCCAAATGCTAATATGGCTAGGCTGCATTTTGAAAATAGTTTAGAAAATTAAAATAATTAAACAACTTTAGGATAAAGGAACCAAAGAAAAAGAAATGACGTATATAATTTCCACTACAAAGATGTTCCAGGATTATAGAAATATACTTAATTTTGAGAAGCAATTTTAGAATTTAGTGACCGTTAATAAATACAGAGACAATACATTGTTTAGAAATACCTCGTAGAAAAACACGGATCGTCGTTTTATACATTTAAATAAATATAAACATAAATAAAATATTTTTAACTTCGCACAATTCTATGAACGAAATACATATTTTTTAAAGACCGTAACAACATTTATAGCATAGTTTGACTTTTTAATATTACTCGTAAATTATTAAAGATTTAAAATACTTCTAAAGATAGTTTTAAAAAACCAAATTTTAATTTTTTTCTTTAACTTCATTTTTAAACGTATGTAAAATAACTGCTGGCTAATCCCTAAGGGCGTTGAAACTTCAGCCTGACAAAAAATGTATTTTTTTTTGTCAATCTATAATAATACTATCAACAAGTGCTGTAATTTGACATAACTATTCGACATAACAAGAGTACAGGAACATTAGGTTTATGTTTGACAGGATGCCGAAAAGGATATCATAGTAGGGTCATAATTAAGTAGCAAGTTACGCTTACTAGCTATTAATATAATATTTTAAAAGACTTCTTGGATAAATTAAAAATATTTCTTTTTAAAAAAATATTCTTAACAAGATAAAAAAAAACAAATGCATTTTTTCCTATTGGAGTAAAAAAGTGGGTTTATATACAATATATTTACTTTCTTATAGCAGGAGAGATGCACCAATTTTTGGGTAGGTATTTAAGGCAAGCTGAAAATTTGTCATATACCTCTCCTATTAAACCCCAACTCGGAACTGCAGGCCTGGCTGGTAAGTAGCGGGGCTAAATCAACCCCTAAATTTTTAAAAATAATTTTTTTCAAAAATATATTTGAGGCTATATGCAATTTTTTTATGTTGTAGTCTAAGTTTTAAAGAATAAAAAAAAAATAAGCCACACAATTTTGTCGGGGTTTTAACATTGCCAAGTGCGTGCAAACATATTTTGCAAAAAAATATAAAAATGTATTTGAGACAATTTGAAATTTTAATCGGTATTATTTATAACTAAAAAATAAGATTCTCAAAAAGACAGATCATTTTGGTGGGACTTTCTACATGCCAGGTAATCTAACAAATTGTGTATAGGTGCGATTGAGTAGCGCTATAGATAAGAGAGAACGTTTATCGACATTTTGTCTGCGTTCTTGCTTGCCGCGTTACTGTTGGCTCTGGCGAGGCCGAGGTCACGTCGCTTACAATAGCCATGCGGTTTCTAGTCGGAATTTCGGAGTAAAAAATAGAAAATTTTGTAAATTTCTGCTAAAAATGGTTTATATAAAAATGATTGTGTTAATTTGTGTGTGTTAAATGGACACATTTTTTGTGTTATTTTTTTATCATAAAAAATTTGTTATTTAGTCAATTTTAATACAAATCTAAATTTAATGAATTACTTAAATATTTAACATTAGTTCAAAAATATTGTTTTTTTTAACAAATCTCAAGAGACATTTATTTAAAAAATTAATTTTTCAACAACTTTTCTTTTAAGTTTTTTTGTCGGATTCATATTTTTGCCGCTACATCCAATATCCATAAATCTTGTGAGGTTTTTGTGGGTATATCAAACTGTGAAAGGCACACTTAACATTAGTGGTTTGCTCAATATTTTCGATTTAGCGCTTGACTTTGAAAAAAACCACCAAAAGTCCTTTTTTATTGCTTTTTCAAAATCATGCCAGGAATGGATTTTTTCTTTTAAAATGGCTCATCGTTATAGAGAATTTATTTAAGTTTTCAGAACTCACCTTAAACTTTCTGTGCGATCAATGGTTGCTAAGACTATCATAGACAAAATGACCCTTTTCGATTTAACGTCCGATTTCTCTGCGAGAAATGTTCGTATCTAGGTTTTCTAAAAACGAAATTGAAGCTAAATAAGCAAGTTATCCGGTTCATAGGTTCATAGTGATAAAGTTAAAATAATTTGTTTGGGGTCCGTAGACTTAAAAAAAAAAAAACAAAAAAAAAATTTTGGTCACTGGTTTTTTCAAGATTACTTGATTTTTTTTTTTTTTTGAAGTTCACACCCAAAACTAGACACTTGGAGCTATAATTTGCTTTTTTTTAATTGACTCTACGTTGATTTTCCTCCAAGTTACAGCCTGTTAAAAATCACCTAAATATTTTAATTTTTTTTCTGATCCCTTAATTTTTTCCATTGGTGTAAAATTATACTGAATATTTTATATTGCCAGAAGAAAAATAGGTAAACTCAATACTGTGATTTTTTTTTGTGAGCATATATTACTTAAAAAATAATTAAATTAATACAATACCCTTTATAGGAGTAGAAACATTAGATCCAATCATAATATTGTCGTAATATTTTATCATTAACGCTAAAAAGTTCTTATAACAATTTGTTTAATTTCATGTAAACCATTTTTGGCAAAAATTCACAAATTTTTTTATTTTTTTACTTCGAAATTCCAACTAGAAGCCTCATGACTATTGCAAGCGACGTGACCTCGCCAGAGCCAATAGTAACACAGCAAGCAAAAACGCAAACAGCTGCTAATAAATATTCTCTCTTACACTACAGCTTGTCTATAGCGCTACTCAGTCGCACCTATACATAATCTGTTAGATCACCTGGCCTGTAGAAAGTCCCACTAAAATGATCTGTCTTTTTAAGAATCTTATATTTTTTAGTTATAAATAATACCCTATAAAAATTTCAAGTTGCCTCCAATACATTTTTTTGCAAAATATTTTTGCACGCGCCTGGAAATGTTAAAACCCCGACAAAATCGTCTGAATTATTTTTTTATTTTTTAAACATTAAACCACAACATATAAAAAATTGCATATAGCCTCAAATATATTTTTGGAAAAAAAATATTTTTAAAAATTTAGGGGTTGATTCAGCCCCGCTACTCACCAGGCAGGTCTGCAGTTCCATATTGGGGTTTAATAGGAGAGGCATATGACAAATTTTCAGCTTGCCTCAAATACCTACCCAAAAATTGGTGCCAGTTATCGGACTCCTTTTAGATAATGAGAAATTTAGAGATTAAAGGGTAACTCTTAATTGAATAGTATTTATTACTCTATCGGCAGAGTGATGATCGCGTTGTTAAATTTAGCAATGGACTTAGCAATTGTTAAAAGTTAACAACGGTTTAGAATGTTTAACAAAACGTCACTGTCAGTGTTATTCAATGATTTTAGTAGGCAACCTGTCAAAATCTGACATTTTGTTAAACATTCTAAACCGTTGTTAACTTTTAACAATTGCTAAGTCCATCGCTAAATTTAACAACGCGATCATCACTCGGCCTATGTATAACAGGTATAATGGTTGTTTTCGAAAGTTAAACATTTTAAAATATAGAATATTACAGACAGTGACCAGTTCCAAAATAGGTAACATTCCTTTAAAAAAAGGGATAAGGGCAAGTAAATTTAGGTTGTAAATAATATAATAGCATAATAACAGGCTTTTTATGATTATTTTTTTGGGATTTTTTTTTAATATCTGAATAGAAGGTACTTGGAAAATAATAAGAAGATTGACAAATTTTAATCTTACCATTTGCTAAAATGTATTCGGTGTATTTTAAAACTGATACACCCTGTATAGTTAAAAGATTATTTATGGTCATAAGAATCGTATTGTTTAATTATATTTGAGGCCTCAAGTACAGTAGAAACTTAACTGTAACTTATGTGTCCAACAAATGTTGTACAAAATTTTAGTAGTAGGTTGGGTTATAATATTTTTTCCTCACACCAGTATGTAAAGATACTTTGCGCTTTGTGCTGATGTACCTTGTATTTATTTTAATTTTATTTTTTTAAACTTTTTCGTAAGTATCAATTTTTGTTATTTAAATAGACTTTTTAAAAACGCCTATCAGCACCCTAAAAGATCTTACACTAATAGCCGATTCCAAGAAGAAATATATTTAATTTAGATTATTTTATGCTATTTATACTAATTTAAAAGTTTTATCACATTTCACTTAAATGATAAAAGTAATGTTTATAAAAGACAATCAGAATCAATAGTCAGATATAGGCCAGGAAGCTAGAGTATTATGACATAAACAGGCATGCCCCGGATCCTTACCTCATTTTTGAAAATTATATTTTTTCTTTTTTGCGACTGACGGTGACAACTTTTTTTTTAACTTTTTTTTAATCCTATCTTTTTTGGACCGAATACAATTTTATTTTAAACAGACGTAGGCTTAAAACTCCAAGCTATGCGTTCCGCTTTACATTAACTTGATTAAAAATTAAATTATAATAGGATATATTATTTGTTAAACAAAATCTAAAACAGCAAAATAACGAGGAATTATAATAATTTTTAAGCGCTGTAACAAGTTTGGTTTTATATCAGCAATGTTTAAAAAAGTGTAAATAAAAGTAAAAAAGAGAAAATTATTAACCGAAGAAAACATCCAACCCCTCGGTTCAATAAGAATATTTTGGAATCTAAAAAGAATCGAGACAATGCATATATGCAAACATTACTTTAACAAAGTGTGATCAGAATTGGGATAAATTCAAAAAAAGTAAAAATCAATGTGTATCGACGATAAGAACTAAAAAAACGAATTCTTACACTAAGTAAATTGACAATAACAACAACAGTAAGAAGATGTGGAAGACCTTAAAGAGCCCAGTTAAAACAAATTTAAGAACTGAAATAATAGAATCGTATTTAAAGATGGAAAATATCAAATCAGTTAGTTATAGCCTAAAAAATAAACGTATACTATATCCAGAGTATTGAAAAAATCCTTACATCAATTGACACGGAAATCTAAATTTATGTCGAAAGTCTCAACTAGTAAAAACCTACTAGAATTTTTTTCTATAGTATCCCTAAACCATTTAGGAAAAATTATTAATAATTTAAAGTCAAATAAAATTTATGGTGAAATTATAAACAAAAAAGTAATTAAGAAAACACTTAGTAGCATTTAGCATTTACTAAATTTTCTGTGTTATGTTAAAGGTTCTTGTGAAACACTAGTACCAAAAATAAAAAATTCAAAGAAATGGAATTAAATGAGACCAATAAATGTTTTATAGGACATAGAAAAAGTATTAGAAGAAGTGTTCATAAACAAGTTTTAAACTTTTTAAATAAAAACAGAATGTTCGTATATTGTCAAGCTGGTTTTAGGAAAATAAATTCTATTAAAACTGCCATTGCAACTGTAATTGAAGATTAGAAAAGTGGGGTTGAAACAACAAGAATATATTATTGTAGTATTTTTAATTTTAAAAGGGCTTTTGAAACAATTATCAGAAAAAAATTTATTAAAAACATTATTTCAATATGGTAACAGGAGTAAAGTGTACAAATGGTTTTAAAATTATTTAAGTAACAAATTACAAAAAACCAAAATTAAAAATATATTTTTAAACAAAATTTCAACTAATATGGGGTAACGCAGAAAAATATATTGGGCATATTACTTTTTATTTTATATATAAACGACTCGCATTAGTTCAAAAAGAAATGTTAAATTCAGATACTTGCTAATTATACATTAATTTATACAAAAGATAAAAATAGCTCTAGAAATTTAGATATTAATAAATTCGGAATTAATTTTATTAATGAATTGGCAAAAAGGAAATGAACAAAAGTTAAATATATTTAAAACTAAATGCACGGTAATGGAAGTAAATATAGGCACTAAAAATATAAATAATAATATTGATAGAAATTGCGAAATTATTAAAATATTTAGGCATATTTCTAGATTCAAAATTAAAGCATAATATTTATGTTGAACATTTAATTTTTAAAATTGCATTAGAAATAAATGATTTTAGAAGAATTAGTTATAATTTAACTTTATATTCCAAAAAATGTTAATAATACATTTATTTTTCCTGTTTGTTTTGTATAAGCTGTTTTGTGCAGATTGCAAATTTTGTAAAATAAAGCAATGCGTATTATATTAAATATGGATAAACTTACAAAAATAAGTTATATATAAGTTAAGTCAATTAGAACAGTTAAATATTAAAAATTTGACAGTATTTTTAGTTTTATATCTATTTTTAAACTTCAACATAATTTGTTACCACAACATTTAAAAGAATTTACAGTTCTAAATTGTGATTGTCACAGTTACAAGAAAAAATATATTTTCTTTCTTAAAAAATTTATCAACAAATATATTATAAAAATCAGTTTTTTATAAAGGTCTTAATAATTATAAGAGGATAGATATTTCCTTTAAATCCGAAAATTTAAAACCCATTTAAAAAAACATTTATTAACTACACATAATAAATAAAAAAATGACCTGTTAGTGTTTAAAAAGCTCAATAGTTTGTAATAAAAAAAAAGTTATTTATTAATGTAATATATAACAAAATTCTAAATACATCTTTTTACTGCTATTACTACTAAAATCACTAAGAGAACACTAAAAATAAATATATATTTTAAGTTTTTTGTTATGCATTTTTTTATAATTATGCAAAATAAATAAAAACTGTTAAAAAAGAGTAAGGATTCTACGTATATCTTTAATTTCCTAAATTAAAATAACTTAAAAGTTTTTTTAACTATGATAAAATTTGTGTAAATAAAATTAAAATTCTAAGAAAATGTGTTCATGCTTTAAACATTAATCATTTTTATTGTTATGTTTGTAAGCCTACCTTATATTCGATAATTGGCCTTAAAAACTATCCATGTAGCATAAAGTATTGTAAAAATTAAGACACAATACATTTGCAGTGTAAATCGTATTGTGTGCACTATATGGCAAGCGTTTTTTATTTATTCTTCGATTAATTTATCTTTTTATAAAAGTTGATGCAAATTGATAATCTCATTTCAATATTGTTTTATTGAAAGGATGCTTAAGAAGTAAATAAAATATTTATTTATTTATTTGCTTGTTCTATTATGTTGAAAAAGCAAAACTTAGGAATGTGTTTATTTGTTATTTTAAAAAATTTTAAAATTTATCTTTATAATTTTTGTTTTGTATATTAAAAATTTTATGTTTTTGGATATCTAGTAAGTTAAACTAACCTAATAAACATTTTAAATTGGTTTTTTTAATAAACTATAAATTATTAAAAAAAGTTAAAGAATAGATAATAAACTTCCATTTACAGTGAAATGGCTGCTTTAGTTTCATAGAATATTTGGTTTTGAAAAAAAACAGTTCAAATAAAATAATAATATGCTATACTTCTCTGATAATAATCAAGCAGTTTAAAATAGCATATATTCATGACACTTTAAAAATGTTATTAAGTAAGTTTTATATTTTATTTATATGATTTAAACAAATTTATCACCATTATGTCCATAGATTTTTACGACAATTAAATTTCATAGAAAAATTAAAGCTTTCATATTATATTTTTATATGCTTTTTGGTAGATTATTACAAGGGTAGATAAACTTTTCATATTTGCATTTTTTAAATGTAAATAACATATTTATAATTTAGAGGGGAAGCAAATTATTTTATTATTTAAATAGTCGTCCCATTTGAAACATTTAAAATTATTATTTTAGGTGTTATTTATTTTATTAGTATTTTCTTTTTGTTTTTCGCTTTGGATATAAACGGTAAATAACATATATAATATTTCTTGTTATGTGTTTATAACAACCCTTATTTAATATTTTGTACCTGCTTTCTAAACATATTTTAATTAACATTTAACTAAGCTCTAATTTATTAAAATCAGGATCAATTAACCAGTCCCGATGGTCCCTGCATCACTACTTCTAACACGCTCAAAAATAAATTCACTATCGGCGATTTTGAAGTTTAATGTAAGTAAATGTCTATAATTTTATGCACTTGGTCACTATGAAAATGCATCTTGTAGCTGAAATTAATTACAGGCAAGAAAAAAACAAATTTTGTTAAAAGATATTGCGGTAAAAAAGTCGTCAAGTAATTGACTTATTTGGCGATTTTAGTCAAATACGTCAAATGCGTTAAATCTAATCATTTACAGTTTACCTAAATATCTTTAATTAATGTTTTTTTTAATTTAAACCAAAATTGTTAATTAAAAAATATATATAGTTTGATTTTCCTGTGAAAAATATTTTCATATTTAGAACCAGCTTTATTATGCTTAAATATTAAATAGTATTTAATATATTCGACAAAGTTACATAGTTGTGGTTAGTTTTAAAAACATAATTGCTTTTTAGTAGTTTTGGTTACCCTATTCAACAAAATGTCCGGAGCTTTACCTATTTATATTAAAAAGCTTAAAATATATGGGAAAATTAAAGAGTATTAAATAACAATAAATCTAATTTTTTTTATTTTAAATTTTAATAATTATTAAATTAAATAAATTTTAAAATTAATAAAATTAATTCCCGCGCTTGTAAGATCCGAGATTCTGTTATGCAGTATGTTCTATCGTTGATTGAGAAGTGGAAAGATGCGCATATTTACGGGCTAAAACGTGACGAATAAAATGCGTGGCGGATAGATGGCTCTGCATGTCAAGATCGCTTAAATACGTAGAAATTGTCAAGGCAATGGCTATTCCCATTCTTCGCCTATCAATCGACAGGTCTAGTCATTGAGAGGAGTTTTCGCAAGTAGTGTTTTTAAATATTTTACGTACGTTCAATTGATTAACGAGGATTTCGCATATCTTGGCGCCGACAGTCTCGGGGTTTTCCAGCCTAAAGAAATAATATACCTGTATTTATTGCTCTATTAATAATTGGGACATGAGTAAAAAGGTATGGGGTTATTAGTTATATTTTCACCACCTTCTTATTTTTACAAAACAAAAAGGTAAATAGAAGTTTTAAATAACCATGTTTAGTTTATGTTTACGCGACATATTTATTTTATTCTTTTAGAATTCTCCTATGAAAAGTGAATATTTTTTTATGTAAATGACTGTAATTAAATTTGCATCCTGTGTAAGTTTATGAAAGTTAGGCATCCTTATAATTTATAAATATCATCGATCTTATTACTGTTTTAATCGTGTTTTAGATGTTTTATATAATAAATTTACTCATTTGTCTAATGACCCTAATCAAAGTTTACAAAATAAAATATTTCTTAATCTGTAAACTTTGCCTTAATATAATAAAACTAAACCATCGATACAGTATTAAATATTAAAATACTAACACATTATTGACATGGCTTAAAAATGTATGATCACTACTTAGATTTTGAAAGTAAAGAAATGTTTGTACAGTGCTTTCATTTTCATTTATCCCACGTTTATAAGTCTAAAAAATATTTATTTTCGAACCAAATGGATTAAAAAAAATTGTGCTTCTTGTATAATTTTGTGCTATTGTTACATCATTGTTTTACTCATTGTTACACTACAAAACAATAACTTGGATTTATATTTGTGGTAAATTTATAGAAGGAAAGGGTGTTGCATATTAACGTAAAAAAAAGTATTTTTAACTATTTATTGGCATAATACTGGGTGTTTATTAGTTAAGTGCCCATAATACAGGGTGTTAAAATTTTATGGAAAGTTACGTCCGTATGGGGTTTAAAGTAAATATTTTTGTTTGAATTAAAATGGTACGCCACTGATTTTTCCAAAAAGCAAATAATAATTTTAAATTTTTGTAGGCATCCACCATGCGTGGAAATACTGGGACAAAAATTAAATTTTAAATAGTATGTACTAAATGTACAATATTTCATAAAGATATCGAAGAGTAATAGGAAAATTATAATGAAAAAAAAATGGAATTTTATCACTTCCTGTAGTTTAAAAATTAAAAAGTTTTGGGTCAGAATCACACAAGGACTCATATCATATATTATCGGCCCTCAATTAATAAACATTCTTTATGTATAGGGCGTAAAAAAATAAGTTTTGTCAATAACTATAATTTTTGACTATAAAAAAACAGAAGAGAGAAGAGCACTTGACTTTTTAGTTAAAAAATATATATATAGGAATTGGTTTTTAACATATTCAAAAAGTGGTATAATACACCTAATAATAAAGTTAATTACAAAATATTTCCCAAAATTCATTAAATAATAAATCTTTAAAAAATATATTTTATGGAAAAGGTTCAGCTTAAGAAAAAGCTATTCGTGTAACTCATTTAAATTTTTGACATATTGCGTTACCCGTCCCGAAAAAATCACTACTTATACAAAATTTAGTTTTTGATAGCTAATTTCATAAAAGAATGAAGAATTCTTACAGTGACTGGTGCAAACGGTCATAAATAAAACATAACAGTTTTTTATTGAAATCAAAAATAATAGAAAGTCTAGAAATGGTTTTCTTTCAGAACGCAACATGAAAACTTATTTAAGAAAAAGAACCCAGACGGTTGGAGATAATACCAATGAAAACGACGACGTAATTTTTTCCCATTACACTCGCGAAAGCTTTTGCATAAGTCCTGTACCTAGCACATCCAGAACGACTAAAGTTCCTAAAATAGTACAAGAAGTGTGCGAAATAACGACTCCATCATCGACAAAGTCACAGATAAGAAAACGATTGTTTAATTTAAGTCTAAATATTGATACTTTAAAAAAACGTAATAGAGCAAAACAGATGCAAAATTTTCGACTCAAACAAAAAGCCACTAAAGAAAATATTTTATCTAGTTTATTTAAAGATAAAAGTGTTAGTCTAAAAACTTTTGTTATTATGCAATTACCAACACGTAAGAAAAATTGCTGTAAACTTTTTGCTCTATATGTTTATAACAAATCGCTTAGCTGTTATAATTTTTTAAGAAATAAGCTATTTTTTCTCTACCGTCTGTGCGTACAATTTAGTCATGGTTAAAAGTAATTAACTTAAAAACAGGTCTTGAAAAGACATTAACCAAAAAGCTTGCTATGAAAGTAAAAACAATGGATAAAAAAACGCGTGTGTGCAGTACTATTTGATGAAATTATGCTAAAACTTGAGTTAGACTACAAATGATTGTATTGAAGGTTACGAAGATATGGGATTTCTTGGTCGCAATAACTCTATTGCGAATACTGCTCTAGTTTTTTACACAAGAGGCATATTTGGAAATTGGAAAATTCCCTTGTGTTATTTTTGGTTATACAAACAATATTAATTAAAATCAACGTTAATTATGCACACACAACAAATTAAAATCAATATTTATATTATTTTACTGTTCGAAAGTATAACAAGCTTTTTTAGTTTCTTTAATCACAGTGCTGAAACTAAATATCGGATTAGTTTCCACAATATATATTTAAATTATACGAAAAATTACATTAAACACTCTTCAACGATTAAACGTATGTCTTGGCTTTTTAATAAGCCCTAATGAGCAAAAAAAAGAAAGGGTGTTCACTTTATTTTTACTGGATATTGAATTCCTTAAAAAGGAAGAGTTAAAATAAAAATCTATATTTTATGGCCATATTATATTGGGGACCGCAATAAAACTTCATAGAGGGCAATGCGAAAGCCACCGTCTATATAAGATGTGCTAAAACTCCCATCCAAGCAGGCTGGGTGTTTATGATTATATGATGAAAAATTTTCGAATTAAAAATGTCGAGTTGCCCAAATTACCGATAAAGGCGCCCCAAGTCGAGGACTGAAAACTATGGCAAAGGTGTAAAGGGGTGAGTAGGGTTGTCTAAGAAAGAGATGGGCAGAGTGCACGCGTTTTAACATAGGTATTGCGTATCTTTCCACTTCTCAATCAACGGTTCTATTGTTAAAGTACATAACAGAATTTTTCTGTTGTTTTTCTAAAACGTGGTTCTTAAAAACCAAAGTTTATTTTCTAAATTAAGTTAACAGTTTACTAACCGTATATCAATGTAATAATATATCAAGAAAAATATTTTCAGCATGAATTAAAGTTTTGTTAGGGTTATTTAAACTTATACAAAAACCTATTTATAACCCGTAGTTCAGAAATGACTTACCTAATGTGTTGGATAATATACATCCAAACCTGAAGCAAAATAAGTGGTTTATGTAGGATGATTAAATAAGTTATTTAGGATTAAAATTAGTTTCCTATATTACAGAAAATAAAAAAAGACTAATACAGCGTGTCCAGAAAAGGTAGAGGGTGTTTGTAAGTTCAATAAAAAAAACGACTTGTCAATTTTTTTTTTTATTTTTAGACAAAGATTTGAAAACTTAAGTGCCAAAGATTATGTTGTCCAAATGTTAACCTTCGCGCTGCTGGCCCTTCTCTAACCGTAAACGAAAATTATTTCGTTCGAGGTTTGTTTTTATAAACATTTTCTGTCAGGTATACCTATAACAAATAATTAAGCGGTGAAAGATCGCGGCTTCTGGGAGGCCAGTTGATGGTGCCTCGACGAGAGGTCACTTTTTCCGGGAAAAGTTGATTAACAACTTCAAGTAATTGGTTTAAGGTAAGGCGAGTGGCCCTATCTTGCTGAATTCACATTAAACCCGTTGAACTCTTGCAGTTGTGAAACCAAAAAGTTCTTTAACATATTACAGTATCGTTCACTGTTTACCGTAACTGCTTGTCCTCGACGGTCTTCAACTTTTGGGCTATGTAGTAGTTTTTTATGTTTCCGTCTTGGATTTTCGTTGGCTCAGTAGCGGCAGTTTTGTTTATTTACATGACCATTTAAGTGAAAGTTCGCTTCGTCACTAAACAAAATGTTTTTAACCATTGGGAAACGTTGAAGCATTTTATTTGCAAAATTCAGTCGAAGAGGATAGTCAGAGTAACGTTCACTTTTTAAACAAACTGAATTTTGTAGGCTGTAAGATGTAAATCTTGCTTCAAAATGTTGTGCAACGACGGTTTTTTAATCTGAAGTTCTTGACTGTGTTTGTGAACTGATTGAGACGGATTTTCACGCACTGAAACTCTTACTTCTTCAATCGTTTGTTGGCTTCGAACAGAGCGCGGGCTATCAGGATTGTAAATTTTTACAGTAAAACCGGTATCTTCAAACATTTTAATCCATTTTCTGATGGTATTGTCGTTCGGTGCATTCCGTACAATTAAATTCTGCACGATATAAACGTTGAGCTGTATTTATCGAATCACCATTGCGATAATAAGCGCGTACGCAATATGCAAGATGCTCTCCTGGGTACACTTCCATGGCTACTAAATCTTCAAAAAATAGTGCAACAACCAGCAAATACCCCTTACCCTATCTGGACACCCCGTATAATCACCAAATTGTTTATAAAAATATCGCTAATGAGTTGCCTAAAAAAATATGGTCAGGGCTATGATTAATTAAAAAAAGAAATGAAAAATTTTGAACACCCTGTGTAATGTCAACTCTTATTTTTTTATTCTACATGACAGTACTAATATACCACTTAAACTTTTTCTTTAATTTCTCAAATAATTATTTTAATAATTTTTAAATTTTAATTTTTACATGTCCAAAGGCTTTAAAACCAAATTAAAGAACAGTATCCACCAAAGCATTGCAAAAAAACAAGTTTTGTCTTCTCTATCCATGCTTACCTGAATAAAGGCTTTTAAAATTTAGTCTAATTTTTACATACTACATCGAGCGGAATATTTAAAACTGCTGGAAATGACTTTTGTACCCTAAAAATTTTAAATCATGGTAAAATTATCTACAAACTTTGATACACTGTTATTTTTTTCCATATATTTTTTAAAAATTTACCAAAACTTAAAAAAAATATATTTAATTTTATTTGGTTATCAGGAATTCAAATAGTAACTGGCAAAAATACCACCAGAAAATAAACTTTTACTGTTATAATTTTTAGGTACATGATTTTAAACTTTTTAAAAATTAAATTTAAAAAAATACTTAGAATATGTATTAACACTATTTCTATAGTTTATATAAGTATACTAATATTTAAACTAGTTTATAAGACTCTCTTGTCTGTAATTAAAAACATCAGTAGGCATGTTTGGTAAGTGAATATGATCTAACTAAGATGGTGGCATGACTTTTACTGTTAAAAAAGAAAGGAAAGAAAATAATATAATATATTTTTATCTTATATGCACGACCAATAATTATAACCATCTTATTTAGCATTTTTTTAGCAGAAAATTGCATTTCTTTTATTTTTTTAAAATAAATTAGGACATTTACAGACTTGTGCATGATTTTTATGTTTTATGATAATTTGTTGTACAGCTTCGGTAGGCTTACAAATTTTGTCTACAATTTTATGCATAAAAGCAAGCAAGTAAAGTATTTGCATGTAATAAACAAAAAGATGATGTTTGCATTTCGCCGCTGGTAAGGCTTCTTGCTACAATAATTTGATTACGAAAAAAAATTAAAAAACTATATTTTCTAGCTTGCTTTGTCTTAAGGTATATGTGCAACTGTGCATGAGTAATTTTAGGTATTCAGTAAGAAATATTGCATACAATTTTCTTTATAATTTTACATTTCGCAGAAAAATTTAAAAATTTCTTTAAAAACCCAAACTTAATATATGAATTATATTGCTTAATTGCGGATAGTTACGCACAGAACTATCAAAATATCCAAAATTTCCGACAGCTGTTATTCGTTAAAAGTTATTAAAAATAGCCCGTAACAAATCCCAAAAGAACATGCTAAGTTATTAAAATGGCTATATCGTATATGCCCTAAAAGTTAATGGTTTTATTTTTCTTATGTCGGGTCCAGACCAAGCAGATAAAACAAAAACAAGACAAAAAAGTTTTGTATATTTTTGTTTTTGTCTTTAAAATCTGAGACTTGCATGTTTAGTCTCGGGTCGGTAATGAATAAAAAGTCTCTGTTTTGTCTCCACATACTTCTAGTTTTTAGCACATATTAACTGAACTGATACTTTTAAAAGAAACATTGTGCTGTGGTACGAAATCACCTGTCTTAAAGTCATTATTGACAGTTTGTCATTTTTAACAAATGCTTAAAGCTCCAGCAATTCTTACTATTTAGATCAATATTGTTCTTACGTAAATCAACAAGCATTTACCTAAATAATATTTTTTTTTAAAGTTGGTCCTAACTTAAAAACCCATGCACTTTTTTTAAAACAGTAGACGGGGAGGATAGGAAAATTAAGCCACTGGCTGCTATAAGCAATAGGTCTTTATCTTCTTGGTAAAACCGGAAACGCTACATGATAAAAAACTACTTCAGAATATTTTAATTAAACTTTGTTGCAGTATACGTCTTTCTGGTTTGTAAAAATTTTGTCTAAATGGTCTGTAGCCGGCATTATACTTGCAATATCGTCTGGCGTATACAATAGGATGGAGAAAAAAATAAAAATTTTGGATTTTGGTAACGACAGGAGTGCAGAAAGTTGTCGTGCATGGTAATCAAACAACCTGTAAAAAAAAAAATAAAACCGCCACATGAGGGGCCTTCACCCCAAAAAAGAATTGGTTTTTGTATTTGTTTTTATTATGACAGAGTTTTGATTCTGATTTGAATATTGCATGTAAAACTAAAAGATTGTTACGGTAATATATTTACTAACTAGGTTATACCTGCCAATTAATAAAGGGTTGGTTACAATATTACGTGGTCATCAAGGTGTGTTAGTTCCAATAATTAACAAATTAGATGATCAAAGAAAAAACTTGTGTATTAGGCGGTAGTGAAAAAAAATATGTAAATAAAACGATTGTTTAAATATCCCACAATACTTTTTTTTACTTTGCATTTAACCTGTTTTTTTAAAATCCCTAAAAAAATGTGGTCATGTATTTCTATTATCTATACAAATATATTTTTCACAATTTAACAATACTTATATTATTTTAATAAAAACACTCTGAAGATTTTGTTAGCGTCATATAAATTTGTATACTTTTAGAAAATTTTGAGAGTTTAATTTGTAATAGTAATTTTTAAAATATTATAAATTTAAAACACATTTAGTATTAAATGTAATTTAAATTGTTGTGTTTGAAATATTATCATGGTATATTTCTAACAAAATCTATAGGTAATTACCTAGACGTTTTTTTTTTAAATTCCTAATTAAATTTATTTAATAAAATAAAATGGAAAAAGAAACTTTAGTTTAATTAATTTTAAAAAACGTGGAATGTTAAAAAATGGTATGACTATAACTATTCCTAAACTGTTTCTACTATAGCCAATATTATGAAAAATATATATTAAATTAAAAAAAATACAGTTAAAATACATTTTTTAAAACAAAAACTAGCTTTTTTTAGGCTATAAATTTTAACTAGTTTCTTATTTAATCTATAACAACTTTTTTTTACAATTATTTACAATTAAAATCAATAATAATACGTTATTAACCCATCATTTAGGATGTTGTTAGAAAACAGAATATTCCATATATTCTGTTTTCTAACACCCTAAACGACGAACGATGAGTTTACCAAACAAATAATACCTTAAAAAAAATACATAAAAAAAAACTATATAAATTAAAATGTAGAACATATCCTAAAGTATATATGGGTCAAACAGGTAGAACCTTTTAACAAATAATATCAAAGCACTGAAACAGGTTTAAAAAAAATCCTTTTTTGTCATTAACAAAATTGATTACCTTGTAGCAAATAAATACAGTGTGTATCAGCCAAATGGAATAAATTCAATATTAAATATAGTACTTGAAAAAATGCTCGGACATGTCGATTGATATTTTTAATTGCGTATTTTTTCCAACTAAAACTGTTTATACAAGATGTGTCATGTGACGGTGGTCAATATCAACTTTCTTAATTTAAATGTAATACCCCGTATATTATTCAATTTTTGGCTTTTTCAAAGAATTCTACACATATTTTATGTACAATGTCTTATACCTTAACTGTTTCGGAATTATTTCGTTTTCAGGTTTATTTAATCTATTGCCTTTGCATGCTTGCCACTTTCTTGAGGGTTATTTTTTGTGCATATACCCACTAGAGGCAGCCTTGCTGCTCGGCGGTGCGGACACGCGTGCGAGGGAAAAAGAAGGATAGATGTATAACATTTCTTTCTCGCTGCGCGTGCTAATTAATTGGCGGGAGGGGTATATACACCGCCGACAAATTAAGAGAGAGGGAGAGAGGTTATACACCTATTCTTGCTTCTCTCTCGCACGCTTGTTCCCAAGGCTGCCTCTGATAGATATAAGCTCGCAAAGTAACCTTTAAGTAAGTGGCAAGCATGCAAAGACAATACATCTAAAAGTACCTAATATTTCCGAAACAGTTAAAAATAGGTATAGGACATTGTACATGAAATATATCTAGAATGTTCTGAAGAATCCAAAAACTGAATAATATACAGGGCGTTGCATTTAAATTAGGAAAGTTAGTATTGGCCACTATTACATGACACACCTTGTATAAAAAGTATTTACTGAAAAAAATGGGCAACTAAAAATGCCGATAGACGTGTCCGAGTGCTTTTTCGAACACGCCCCCGTTTATTTATTATTGAATTTATTCCATTTGGCTGATACACACTGTATAATTGTTTCATTTATAATCACTAGTCTCCAATTTTATGCTCCATCTGGTAGACCAAGCCTTACTCGTATCTGTTTTCGGTTGGATGCACGAGGTGGTAGGCAATTTTTTGCTGGAAACTTTTCGGACAGATTTATATAACAAAATGGAAATATGATATGCTTCCTCTTAAAAAGGTCCAGAACATTTGTTCAATATACAAAATTTGAAAAAAAAAAAAAAATCTACTTAAATCACTTAAAACTAAGATTTCCTATTTAAATTTTTTACAAAATAGGATTGGTAAGAAATCGCAAAATGCATTTAATTAATAACGCTTGTAGCAAAATAGCAGTAAACAAAAACAACAAATAAAAAACGCTTTTTTTTCTGATTTTTTTTCTAAATTCGGTTTAATAGTTTTGTGCATAATAATTTTGCAATCCAAATTGACAGCTTTGCATATTAAGGAAATTTCACAATATTGAACTTGGCCATTTGATTTTTTTTTCACATATGCTAAAGATCTCAACCTTGTTTATTTTGTTTTAATAAAGATCGGGTTATCTGGGCGTCCCCGGCAATTTTTTAAAGTAAGGAAAAATGTTTTTGCTTATAAATAATTTCCAATGAAAAATTTTAAATATATGGGTTTAGAGTAATCAACAAGATTTTTTTAATGTACGAAATCGTGAATTGCTTGCCAAAATACAAGCTGCTAAAGTTGAAAGGTTTATACGGCGAATATATAAAAAAATAATATAAACTTTTGCATATAGTTTATAAGAAATTATAGTTTTTCGACCAAAGACCTATTTCCTTTTTCATTTGTTTAGACCAAAATTGTTTAAACAATTATTGCCCTCAGCAATTACTCATAAATCTAAACAATGGTTAGGGGCGCCCAAAAAATAAAATTTGGAAAAATGGAAAAATGTAATCTCTAATATACGTAAAAAAAAATAAATGTTTCTGTTCAATATTATGAGCTTCACATTATTTGCATTTTTTAAGAAGATATTGGATATCAGAATTATTGTATTGGATTTTAACCAAAGTTGGTGTGATATTTTACCATAGCATGAGGTTTTATTTGGCCAAATATAAAGGTTTTCAGAAAAATCCAAGGGTCTGAAAAGTCCATGCAAAAAACTACATCTTTTTGCCTGGTTTTTTTTCGTTTATAGCTATTTTACATCAAGTGAAATATATTTTGCCATTTCAAATTAATCTTATTTGTAGAAAATTCAGTAACAAAACTTTTCTCTTTTTACATTTTTTTGCGACCAATACTTACAAAGCTATAAAAAAATATTTTTAAAGAAATGTTTTTTTTTTTTTAATTTTGTCAATGTACCAAATGTTCCAACCTTTCTAAGAAGGAGCATATCTCGATTTTTGGTATATACATCTTTCTAAAGGCTTTTCAGCAAAAACATGCCTGTCAGCCCTTACATCCAACAACTCTTGTTTTTTGTAGATAAGGCTTGGTCTATTCATGGATCCGTTTGAGTGAGCTTCGACCAAGTAAGTTTGAAGGTTAATGAAAGCCCAATACTATGACCTATTTGATCAAAAAATGTCCGGCCCACTATGAAAATAACTGTCATGAGAGGCCCCCTCGATTCTGTGCACTAACAAAATTCCACAAAATATTGTAATGTGATGCCTTCCTACACACGGTATAGGTAGGCAACACATTATCTTTTGATAGAGCCTGAGTCTCGTTTTCGGTTTTCAGATATCAATCCTTAAATATGATAATTAGATTAAACTCATTTACACTATGTTGCCCTTCTTTTATTACAAAATTCGTGATAAGTACATGAAACTATCATACAATGTTTGAAATGTATTTTAAAAAATCATGTTGTAAATTATTTTATTAAGATTTTTGGTAAAAATACAAAACTCCCAAAAATATCAATCATTTAAATAGAAGGCTGTTAAGTGGCGCCATGTTAAATAAGATGATATAAAATCTAATATTAAATAATAATTTTAAATATTCTACAGTTACAAAGAATGATGGAAGACCGGACCTTACCTACGCTACGATTCATTGTGTAAACTCCGCGGGGCCGATTCCCCTATTCCCGCTGCCCTGCACGCCTGGATAATTTTGTTCTACAGCATTGGCCTTCCATACACCTTTAAACTTCCTTGGCTTCGATTAAATATTCTACGCAAAACCTTCAGCAGGTTAGGCCCTTGTTATTCTTGGGCTCTTACGTTGACAAAGTTAGCCATGCTGTGGCATTGAGATGATGGAGTTCAGTGGCAAAACCCCCGCCTTCATCCCCTTCTCTCCCAAAGCTTATAGTCTTGGACCAAAGCTTACATGGGGGTATTACTATTTAACCCAGATAACCCAAATAACCTAAGTCCCCGGGAGCTTCAACTCCCAAAGTAACTTAAAAATAACATGCTATCCCTAACGGGGCTATTATTAATATAATAATTATTACCACTAATAATATTAGGTACTTTCGTATTACATCAGCCACACCCTTCTAGAAAAAGCAACATAAGAATTTGGCTGGTTTTTTTAACCAGATTATTCTAGGGCAGTCCTTAGTTAATAAATATCAGGTTTTGTCTTATCGCAATACCCTCCCTTTCTCCCGATCAAGATACAACAGTTGTTTACAGTACAATGCAATAACGGGCAGTGCCTGTTTAGATTGCCTACAGTGATGGGTAAACGACTAAAAATTTGGCACTGACCTAGGAGTGAAAAGGAAGCAATTCGATTTTTATAAAACACACCATCCAGAATCCTAAGTAGCTGAGACCCAAGGTGGGCTTCCGTTCTCTACACTTCTCACAGATATCGTTGCGTTTTAAGCGGCAGAGTCAACGAGTCGATAACACAAGTATTATTAAGTGGTTTATTTTTTTTAATAAAGAGTTATATTCTCGTTCTTTAATGTTGGTTTTCATATATTTTAGTTTTCTTGTTCCATAAAGAGGTATGGTCGGTATAATACGAAAATACCTAATATTATTATCATATTTTATAAATAAAACCTTATAAATTATTTTTTCAGTTTGTATGTATTTTCTTCTGAAAGTAATGGACATCTATTGATTAAAATATATTTAATTAATTTATGTTATCGGCGTTACTGAATGATTCTCACAGGTCCACAAAAAAAAACAAAAAAATGGTGTGTACTGGGTGTCGGAATTACATTTTCTGGCGTATTATTTTTTAGCTGAACACGAATCTAAAGTCAAAATTGGGGTTAAACAGCAAAAACTTGAGAAAAACCCAAAAAACCGACACGGTACATTTACCGGCAGAAACCTGCTACCGTTGTTTGGACTACGACTATATAAGATAGAGAGATACAAAAAAAAATAAATAACAAAAAAAGAAAGCTTTTTAAATTATCTATATAACAAGTTATGTAAACATTGTTGATAAGATATGTAATAAAGGAGATTATAAACACAAAATTTTAGTCCAAAATGGGAAAAATATTTTTTTATTAATGTGATTTTTAGGTTTTTTTTATAATAAATGATTTGTTTTATTCATTTAAATTACAAATCACTTAAAATTTGGAGGAAAAATCCAACAATAAAAAAAAATAATTTTCAAATTTTTTCTAGAGGTATACCTTGAAAAAATCCTAACGGTTTTTTGATTTTAACTCGAAAAATATTTCATTAAGATAAAACTATATATAACTTAAATTACAGATTTTGTAAAAATAAATAGTTTATGTAATATAAAGTTTCGTGTATCTTTTATAGTTTTTAAAACATTTACATTTTAATTAAAAAAAATTGTTAATATCTAAAATTACGCCTTTTTTTCATTTTTTTGCTGTTTGACCCCCAATTTTGACTACAAATTCGTGTTCAGCGAAAAAAAATACGCCAGAAAATCCCATTCTGATAACCAGCTCACACCACTTTTTTTTTGTGGTTCTGTGTTTTTAGTTAAAAATAAAAAAAACTAGATATGGCATATCACTGTTTTTTTGTTAGTATCGAGACAATAGTAACAGAAATATGTACATGTCTTTTATTTTGTGTTTTATTAACTAAAATAAAGTTCTCTTATCAGCTTACCTATTTTTATAACATTGCTATTTAGATGCGACCATGATTTTAAACAATTATTTTAATGAAATAAACACAGAAATAATTGCTATTTCTTAATTACCACAGGTTTTTTTTAATAAATAGTATCTAATCTCCACAAACTTAAAAAAAACCCTAATACGAGGAAGTAGTATTCAAAATGTTCATTGTTTGAAATTTAATTTTCGATAACTTTTTTATTATGATATACATTTTTAGCTCGACGAAGACGACGAACTCAACGGTCTATCACTCTATGGAGACTCGTCGTCCTCTGACGAAGAAGGACCACAGCTTAATGCAAGTTTGGGTCGAAATTTTCGAATGGAGGTTGTTAACGATTAAAGAGATGTCTTAGTTTTATAGTAATATTATATGTTTATTTTAACGGGTATTCTTGTACAAACCATGTTATGTATGTGAGTAATGAAATTTAATTTTTTTGTAGAAAATGCCCAAAGCTAGAATGCATGGTGACAATGACAGAAATAAATAGGTCTAAAGGTGCTAAAAATATTTAAGATAATTTTTTACATAAAACTTTCTTTTAATAGTCAAGTTCATAAATTACTAAATTACTAAAAGGCAACAAGTTTGGCCTTAGATAAATAACATTTGCTGTTTATGATCTGGTATTTTAAATAGCAAATAGATAAAAATAACTAATTTTTTCTTGTATATATGTTACCATAAAAGACGAAATTTGGTAAATGTCAACATTTACCAGTAAATATCAAATATTAAAAAAAAACTGAACGAGCACTAACCAAAACCATCCATTTTACCACATTCTGGTTAGCAATAACCAAAACTAATAAACCTTTACAAAATTATTAGTTTTAACCAGAACGTACCAAAGTGGTTAGTTTTGGTTAGTGCTCAGATTTTTCTAATATTTGATATTTACCGGCGAATGTTACCACCAAATTGTTCTATCACGGTAACATATACACTCAAATTAAATGTTACATGTTTTTTTTATTTATATAATTACTTTGTAAATAATTTAGCCTCTTTAGCACAAGAGTAAGATTAAAACCCAACGAGCTAATCTGCAAATTTATATAAAAAAATTTGTTTTATTAGAAAATTTAATTTTTGGTAAATCTGTAGATAACAAAGTGATATTAATTTTAGTATTAAAAATATTTCAAAAGAGTGAAAATTGGTCACCATGTCGGCTTAATATTTTTGTATTTGTCCAAAAATGTGATACTATTTTTAGGAAAATGTTTCATATACTTTTGTATATGTTTTCTTTACATATTTTCCTTTACTATAGTGTATATTAACGAGTTATAAGCGAATGCACTAATGTAAAAAAAACTATAGATGCAGCCAAAACTTTACAGGAATCGTACATAACGTTTTATAAATTAGTACTTAAATTTTAAAAAAATATATATTTACCTAACAATATTTAAATAAGGTCTAGTTGCACTTATATCAGGCCTTATAAAATTGTGATTATTAGAAATAAAAAATGGTTAATTGTTTGTTCATAATTTTAAATCACATTGAGGATATTATATAAAAAGTTCTTATTTTATTAGTAATAATATATCACTCTAGTCATTTTAATTTGATTTCTATTCCATTTTACTAAAAACCTATTTAAAGTGGTTAATTTTAAAAGATTAAATAGTGTTATAACCCCTGTTTTTTATTAAAATGTGTTCAAAACACAGTCAATTTACTTATAAGTATTAGTTTGTCTGTTAATAAACGTTAAAATTAAGTAACATGGCACTCTGGGTTAAAATTTAAGAAACTAAATATTTTAAAGCTGTATTTTAGGGTGTCAAAAATTTTGCGAACTCTTTTTTTCGCCTTTTTATTGTTTTGTTGGTTTGTTTTTGCTTTTTTAATAATGTTTGTATAAAGCATTCGAAAATAATAATAAAAAAATGATAAAATGAGAAAAACTTCTCTTGCGACACCTTGTATATTCAATTTTTGCAAACTGTGGGTTGATAACTAAATAAGGTACCAGATTTGGGAAAGTTATAATGGTCTAGAGTATTTTTGTTTTTCGTTTTGTGTTTTTTTTTTTAATCTGTGAGCTGGTGCGTTTTACAATACGATTTTCTTATAATTCAAATTGCTTTTAAAATGTTGTTTTTAAAATGGAAAAACCTTTTTTTATATAGCCCACTACTTTTTACAATGAAATCTAAAAATGTAAAAAGCGAATATACAGGGTGTCTCAAAAGAAGTTTTTCCCAATATTCATTCTTTTAATTTTTATTTATATTTTCTTTAATTTTTTATACGGACATTACTAAAAAAGCAAAAACATACCAATAAAACATATAAGAGACAAAACTTTTGATAAACCCTGTTTAATTTTGTAATTCTTATATAAATAATTATTATATATATATATATATATATATATATATATATATATATATATATATATATATATATATATATATATATATATATATATATATATATATATATATATATATATATATATATATATATATTTATATCAACAAAAACACTTATGTAAAATAAGGTCCAGTTCCTATACAAAAATCTTGGCCTCTTAAAGTATTGAGATCTAAAATGATACCAGGCTGACTTGGCAAGTTTTTTACTGTTTTTTTTTTTTTGTATTTAAGGTTTTTTTTTACATTAGTACAGACAGTCAGTAAGAAACCTTCCAAGTCAAAAAAGAGTGAAACAAAAATGTGGCAGAACTTAATCGAATTTTAGATCTCAGTACTTTAGGAGGCCGAGTTTTTTGAATAGGAACTTGGCCCTAATTTAACAGTGTTTTTGGTAGAATCTTTTCACTTTTTTGTAAATTCAATGAATGGAAAAAAATTGGGAAAGGGAGATCTAATGCTTCTTATTTTTCCCAGAATACCTTGCTCCGTAGGAAGAAACCAACCATTAGACCGAATAGGAAGTATAAAAATTGCCTAGTTTATATTCTACTTCCTCGGGATTGCGCTATAATTTCGATGAGTCAGTAAATCAGTCAGTCAGTAATAAAAGTGATTTTATATATATATATATATATATATATATATATATATATATATATATATATATATATATATATATATATATATATATATATATATATATATATATATATATATATATATATATATATATATATATATATATATATATATATATATATATATATATATATATATATATATATATATTTAATACCAAAAAACTTGCAAGGTCTTTTTACATATTATATGCACAAAGTTAAAATATAAACCAATTGTAAAACTTTATTTTAGTGCTTGTTTTATACGTTTATTAACAGACTGTAAGACATCTCTTAATTCAGTCTTTCACAAGGAAGATAAAACAGTTACATTTTTTTACTTCCACGTGGATAGACTTAAATGTATTGTTTAAATATAGTAATAGTACCTTAACGCTATGTAAATAATGTATATAATTTGTAATTTTAGATATTTGCTTATTATTTAAATGTAGCTGTAATAATTATATGATTATTTTGGTAATTTGTCTTCGACTAAATTTTAAACCTTTAAAAATTAATATTTATATATATTATATATATATTATATATATATATATATATATATATATATATATATATATATATATATATATATATATATATATATATATATATATATATATATATATATATATTTTTTTTATAACACCATAATTTTGTAAAAATTATTATGTTTTGGCCATTAATGATTTTTTTAAAAATAATGATCCAAACTTGATGTTAACTTACACCTTTAAAATTAGTGGTTTCTAAGATGTTGTATGCTTCTGCAATAAATATTTTTTTTATTTGTTAAGTAATAATTTATGTAAATAAATATAAAGGAAATATTTAATAGTTATGTTTAGTTCAATTTTAGGCCTTTATCTTTCAACATGTACAAATACCATTAAAAAATCTAATAAATTCAAAGTTAAGTTGGTACAACTACTGTTACCTAAGAATGCAGGATACATTGCATTTGATTGAGTATAAGGACAAGAAAATATTGTACAACGGTAGCACAAACTCGATTTACTCAATTTTTGGCTGATAATGGAAACTTTTACTTTCAAATGAATTGTTTCTTTTAAAGTTCAGTCTTAGACAGCACAAGTAGGACCTAATGCAAAAAACAAATTATGAATATTTTGCAAAAATTTACATCATTCTTTTACGACACTTTTATAAATACGAGTACGTACTCCTTTAACTAACTAAAACTTTTAAAAACGGGAAAATTTTAATCTTCTTCTTTCCAATGTAATAAATTTAAAAGAAGTGCTCAAATTTCGTCTACCCACTAATACTATTTATTTTTGTACACCACATTTTAAATTTTGATGTGCGTAATAATGCTGTTTTGTTAGCTAATTAATAGGTGTTATGTACATCTATGGAAAGACTGCCCTTAGTTTAATATGTTTTGCAGTATGCTCAACTTATGATAATTTGGCTAATTGTGATTATAAATAAGCATTAACATATTTCAGTTTTATATACTAGCCAACTTGGTTTAAAGTAACGTTTATTATTTGGAACATAATTCCAGCATTTAA